>JANHMN010000003.1:157958196-157986004 GCA_030674055.1 Rhabdomys pumilio
AGAGAGAGAGAGAGAGAGAGAGAGAGAGAGAGAGAGAGAGAGAGAGAAGTATATGGACTATGGGTTCACACTTGTGCAGTTCAGAGCTTGACATCGAGTGCCTTTTCTGTCACTCTTAACCTTATTTTCTGAGACCGTCTTTCACTGAATCTGAAGCTCGCTGGTTTGGCTTGATTGACTGGTCAGTAAGCCCTGGGGATCTTCTTAGCTCTGTGGCCCCAGCACTGGAACTGTAGGCACACACCACTGTGCTTTGTTTCATACAGAGGTTCCGAGCATCCAACCTTGGGTCCCATGCTTGTGCAGCAAGAACTTTCCACACCGAGCAATCCCCCAACCCCAGCTCTGACCATTTCACACCTCCCCCTTAGTGTAACATTTCTAACATGGCTGTTAAGTCACCACAGGTGTGATTACATTTATCCACCTCAACAAATAGTTCTTAACTGTGTGTTGTAAGAAGGCCCTCTTGTTTTTATGTTAAACTTTAGTCCTGAACCATTATTGTGACAGTTCTAGGGCTGGTATACTTCCCTATGTTCTCCGTTAAATGTTCCACAGACCCCTGTGAAGTGAACATCCTGATCGCTATTAATTTTCTTGTCATGTTTCAGAATAAAATCATTACTTCCAGGGGCAACACAATAAATAAGGGATGAACAAATATTTCTGCAAAAACCTTGGTAAGTATAATAAAGCCATAAAGTGCTTATAATTGTTTTAACATTCCTGTACTAATTCTAAGCTGCTAGTGGGCTAGGGGTCTATTTTTTTTTTCTGGACAAAATGAGGCTCTGCACACATTAGCTCAAAGCAGCTGATGCCTAGGATTGAACAGCAGAAATTTCAACATGGATAGGGGAGAGACTCCTGGGGCCATACTCCATCAAAGAGCTTCCAGCATTTGGTACCTGCCAAGGGAGACAGAGGTACTTCCCTCTGGGGCCATGGCTGCAGGTAGGTGGCTCATGCTTCAGTGGGTGGCCACACACCATGGCTATATGCCAGTGGTATTTGGACTCAGGGAGTTATTAATAATACCAAAAAAGAGGAACCAAAGATAGACATTTCATAGAAAGGGACATGGGGAGGGAAGCATAAAGGAGAGATGGAGAGGTAATGGTCAGTAAATATGGTTAATATATATTGCATAAATGTATGATGTTTTGAAATACTAAAATGTTATCTTTAAAATGTATGTATCTAGTACATAAAGAAGACCTCAAACATATGTTACCATATTCATTAACTTAAATAATTTATGACTTCAAGATAAAACACTGCAAAAAATTATTTCTATAATTCACCTGAAAGTAGATAGAAGCTTATATGTATGACAGAAAGTGTCTGGTTTTGAAGGCATTTTTTTTTTTTACCCCAGTTAGTCTCTTGTTGCCCATATATCAACAAAGCAATGTTATGTTTTTAAGGAAAAAAACTGGAACTTAACATTCATCTTGAAGTATCTCTAGAGAAATTACTTGGATATTTCCTTCCCATTAATTTGATAATTGCAGGATATTAATAAAGAAAATTTTCTTCGTGATTGATGGAGTCATGTCCCAGAAACCTATTTACTGTCATTTTTCATAATCTTCAGCAATGTGTCTGGAGACATTTATGGAGTCACAGGAATGTCAGACCATAGACCCAGACCTTGTTGACAGACTTGTAACTTCGTTAGCTGATGAGCTGTCACTTGAAAAATATTAAAGCTGACTTGAAAACTCAAGTGGGGTCAACGGTCAACGGCCAACGGCATTCAAACTTTTACCGGTTTTCCCAGCTAATTTAAAGTATGAATGGTAAAGTAAATTGAAATTTTACACACCACCACATTACATATAAGGATCTGCCTCACTTAATAGAAACTTTTTTTTATCATCAACATGCTCAACTGCTCATGTCATTAGACAGCTCCAGGCCTGACATACACTCTGCCAATGCCGAGTACCAAGGTAGGCAGCTCCCAACAGATGCCATGAGAAGCAGCCAGCAGCTGTCAAAGGTCCTGAGCACCCCAATAACTTCGGTCTTGATGAATAGTCACTCCTTTCTTTACTCCTTAGAGCTGAAGGAAAAGAATGTTTCAATATTGTGGACCAAACATTTTGGATCCCCTGTGCATTGAAGAAGAGCAATTTTCATAGTAATTATTAGGTTGGAAGCATGGATCAGTGATAGAAAGCTTACCCAACATGCATTTAGGTCCTATATGGCTTTCATCCCTAGAATATAATAAGTAAACAAATGACTGCACACATGGTTATTGCTTCAATAGGAAATTACTTCTGTTAAGGTTTCTATGCCCTCAGCACTGCCTTAAGTGCACCATATGCGGTATCTCTCTCAATGCTTACTCTTGTCAATCATTATTACTACCACTTTGCAGATGAGGAAATGTATACTTAAGGAGTTGAATGGCTTCTTTTAAGTTAGCTACCTAGTGATCATTCCTTAGATCTTGGGTATTATTTTTGTGTGTCTGTGAGTGCATGATATGAATAGGCATACACATACCATGGCTCACACAGAACACCTTTTTGAGTTGGTTCTCTTATTTCCATGAATGGAACTCAGGTCAATAGGCTTGCAGAGAGAGAGAGAGAGAGAGAGAGAGAGAGAGAGAGAGAGAGAGAGAGACTTGATGCACTGAGCCATCTCACTATGCCTAGCTGGTAATTAGAGCTAAAACCTGAAAAATATCAGTTTATCTGATTTTAGAATTTTTGGTAATAGGATACTTCCAAAAGACTTTCTAAACTTTTATGTTTTAGTCTCACTTTACTGAGTAATATGTTCATAATAAAAGGTTATTTTTATGTTTATTTTATATTTTATGGTTATATATTATCTTCACTGAGCAACTGTTTATATATATATATATATATATATATGTATCAATAATATCTACTGTCTATAGTTTATGTACACTAAAGAAGATAATATATAAATTACTTCTATCTGTTCCTAGTACATTGTATTTTCTTAATAAATAGATAAAAATAACATATATAAAATAACAGTAATTAATACCCATGTACTGGGAATGGTATAAAAATTTGATTGCAGTATGCATGACTTTTACTGAATGTGTGTGTGTGTGTGTGTGTGTGTGTGTGTGTGTGTAAGTGCACATGTGTGTGCTTATGCATGCGTGTGTACAAGAAGACAATGTTGACCGTCTTCTTCTATTTTACTCCATTTTGTTTTTGAGAAAGTGTGTTCCTCTCTGAACAGGAACTTTCCCAATTCAGCCAGAATAGCTGGCCAGTGAACTTCAGAGGTCCTCCTGCCTCTGCTTCCCCAGAACTAGGATTGCAGGCAGTAGCACCACACCTGCCTAGCTTTGTTTATTTGTTTGTTTTCATATAGGTCCTGGGGAACCAAATTTAGTCTGCACGTTGGTGTGGCAAACACTTTACCAACTGAACCATCTCCCTGGCTCCATATGAGTTTTAAAAAATAAGAAAAAAATCATTTTTTTAAAAACTCTGTCAAATGTTGCTAAACATTCAACCTAATGCTACTGCATCTAATGTGCTTTCAAGAAGTAATACTCTAAGTTATCTTTTCTGCAAAACCTTAATGATTCAATTCTATTAATGTTGATGCATATCTAAGAGAAACGTTCTTAGAGCATAAGCCCCCAGAAAATGCTAGAAAGTGCGCTGTTTGTAATACAGCTGTTCAGTCTGTTACTTCCACTCTTTCATCTGCCCGTGTTTCTTCTTTTTTTTTTTTCTTCTTTGCATTCTCAAGGCTCAAAAATGAGAGCATACCATTGCCTCTGAACGTAGTGCTTGGGCTTGGAAAAGCTGTAGAATCAATTTCAGGGACTGAGAGCTTTGTTTGATTTTTCATAATCTAGAGACTGGATTTATGTCAAACTGCAGAAAGCAGTTCTCCCAGATTTACACAAGGGCACAAGAGTGACTGACCGTGCTTGCTCACGCTGCCTCTCTTGGGATGAGAGATGTGTGTGTGTGTGTACTTTTTCTTTATCTGCACTGATTCCAAAGCTCTCATCAGCAACAGAAAGCAGAGCTGTCTGTTACAGGTCTGGACACTGACAGGAGGGCCCAGAGAGTCTCTTTTTCCAGTTGATTTCATCTGTAGATCAAGAAGTCCTCAACTGAGAGCAAGAAAGCAGCATTTTGGTAGCTCTGAACTGTCCACAGAAATGCTCCTCTCCTCTCCTCACTCCTCAGCACTTAGAAAGAGGCTAGTCCAACTGAGACAGTACAGGAGCAAAATGTGCATTACGGAGGATTTGTAAAGATGTATTGTGGTGTAAGGATCTCTATGACTAACATCTGCAGTTGCCCAGAGTTTAGACCACCACATCACTATGATTTGATTAGCATCCCTGGAGAACATAATGGGAATTCATTTCACCAACTTTCTAGGTGACAATAAGATAAGTGCAGATAGTTAGTGCTTGCATCCGTGTGTCAAGTCCTGCACAAGGCATATTTCATTCATTATCTCACTTAATCTTCCTCTATAAAAAGTTATGCCATTAACTCCTTTTATAGATGCGCCAACTGAGCCTTGGATCATTTAAGTAACTTGCTTAGGATTTCAGAGCTGAAGTCTGGTTATGGGAAAAGGTCTGTGATTTTCGTTTTCCAAGAGCTTATTTCCAAGGCATCAAATTCCACTAAAAGTAAGCCACTAAATAAAATGTTTTTTTTTTCCTAAACTCCTTCTAAATCTCTGTGGGCTGAAAGCATGTCGTCTTCCATATAGGAAATGCTTCGGAAGTGGTTGACCTTAACTGCTTTCCGGAGATGGCAGTCAACTTGCAAACAAGACAAAACAGTTGCTTCTTTTATCAAATGCAATAGCTTGGGTCAAATTGTACCTACAGGCACGTGGAATCCAATTACACTTGATCTACTGTTAAGTCACTTATGCCAGCAACCGAATCTGTTAGAGGAAAAGATTAATTCTTACATAGTTAAGGATACCATATTGAGTTATAAAGTACATTTTTGACTCATTGCCTTTCTGGAGTTCTTTATATTTGCCTGCCAGACAGCAACCTTCTTCCTTCAATTTGGCAAATGTGCAAGACCATGGATGATTGGATGCTTCAATCATTTAAGAGAGGTAGTGTTTAGAGACATCGGTGACACATTTTTGGTGAGAAGAAGTCTGAGCTATAAAGTCCCAGATCGGTGTTTGAACTCCATCTTTGCAATAAGCTTTTTCTTAAAGTGGATATTGTCTGCTAACTGAGAGTAAAGAATCCAATTTCTGTCCATCAATTTTATTCGTCCAAAATAGCATTAAATCAACAGTGGTCCAGGAAGGAAAAGCGAAGAAAACTACAAGCAAAAACCACGACAAGAGGAGCAATGACACAAAGCAGAGCAGAAATTGTTAACTAGGTCAGAAAAAGAATACTTCTTTCTTTGGGCATCTATGAAACAGTTAAAAATGTCATTTGTGTTCATTCTTTCTTGCTCATGTCAAGCTGTCCATTCTTTCCCTGGAGGAAAGGTGCTTGGCAGTGATTCCCGTTCAACAAGTGATAAAATTGTAACAGAAATGAGTGAACTGATTTGGCCCAAGTCGGTTAACAAGCTTGTAATAGCCATTCAAAGCACTCAGAATCTATGGCAAAGAAGGACAGCAGGAAAGTGAGCAGAGCCTGCATTATTCTCAAGCGTTTAAGGGAGAAAGATCCAGAATTTGCTGCAACTTGATAGGAAACAGTTTTGTGCTATGTATTTGATCAAAAGTCTCACAAAGTCTCACGGTGCCTGCTTATAAAAGGAAAAGGCAAGGATCATACTCGACTTAGTCTGTGGGTTCTGCATGAAGTAGTATTACAGAAATTAGTTGTCTTAGAAATGTCCTATAGGGGATAAAATTAAAGCAAATCAACAATGCAGGAATCGAGTCCGTAAAGCAATCAGAAGAAATGTAAGCTCAGATTCTAAGCAATTTATCAGGGAGGTCTCTAATTTACAATATGAAAGACTAAGCATGGAGTAGAAACTATCAAAATATTTAAGAACTTCAGCCTTTTTTTAAAAAAAATAATATCATCAGCCTTTCCCTCAGCCAAAGAATAGAAGACAGAAGTTCTTTAACAAGACTCATCTTTACCTCTTTCATCTGCGGCCATTTTCTCTGTCACTGGGATTCTCTCTGGTTTGGATTTGTCTCTCTGACATCCAGTTGTTCAACACTGTTAACTCCTCACAAGAATTGAACCTGCTTTTATTCTAATTTTTAAAATTTTTATGGGTATGGACATTTTGTCTCAAAGCATGCCTATGTCCGTATGCCTGTAGTACCCATTGACACCAGTAGAGGGCAGTTGATTTTCCCCCTGAAACTGGAGGGCTGTGAGTCACCATGTGGTGGTGGGAATGGAACCTGGAACCTCTGCAGGAGCAGCAAGGACTCTTAACCACTGAGCTATCATCTCTTTATCCCTAGACCCTGTTTTTGTTTGACTCTCTTCAGTACCTTTGTAGAACCGATTCTCTTTGCCACACAATGATTTTGTTTTACTTTTCTTAAGAATCTTTAAAAATATCTAAACTGAAAAAACAGCCTTGGTACAAGAAGACCGGTTATTATGAGTGGGTACTGTGGCAACTTGGCATCATGTGCTACTTGCTGTGATTGTTGTGTTCACGTACAAGGCAACAAGTTCCCGTTTGAGATTTCACACACATATTTCATTTTGGTTAATTCTTCTGTACCCCTTTCACTGCCTTGCTTTTCCATTTTCAGTATTTCTTCATCTGATTTGTCCCATTGTCTCAACCCCCTCCTTAAAGCCTCTTGTCCTTCGGCCTCATGAGACCCTTTCTAGTTACCTGGCCTTTGTCAACATTCACTATTAGCTACCCTGATGCACTTACTTCACAGAGGCGAGGATCCACATACGAGAGGGAGAGATCCACATAACAGAGGCTGTTTGACTTTGTGCGCCTAGGTTACCTCTGTATATAAAATTCTAAAAGCTTGATGTCATTCAATACCCATAATATCTTACTAAAGTAAACACATGTTAAGAAGAGAAATGGCAGGTGCAAAATCCCATGACAGGGGGAAGGCTGGTTCCTGTAGAGAGGCTAGATGAGGCATCCTGTAGAGGCAGAGAGTTGTGGAAATCTCAGGGGAAGGCTGATTAAAGAATTCAGAACATATTGTAAGAGAAAGGAGGTGCTATAGATAGTCTGTTAAGGAAATGGCTACCTGTGGGAAGCCATGGCAAGGCCTTACTCTTGGCAAACACTCACCCTTGGCTTTCCTATCTACTATTCTGCTTTTTGCTTACTTCCCATGATTCACTTGTTAGTTCTCAGAACTTCAAACAAGGTCTCATAGCAACCCACCTTAGTAACCCTTCCTCCTGATCTCTAGATTTAGTCAGCATCCTGCTAGATAGATGTTTTTTAGAACCTCTGGCTTTGTGAGAATAACTTAGACCCTGCAGCTGCAGCTAGCTTCCTCCACCTGCAAAGCCCTCTTTCCTTTCCCTATATCCTGTTTTCAGAGTATATAACCTGTGTGAACAAAAAAAAAATTTTGCTAGCTTGATCAGACTTCTTGACTTGCTGTGCCTCCTTATTTTCTCATACACCTCAGTCCTCTCCACAGGGTCTAAGGGTCCCACTTGATTGTCCAGCCTGCCTGGACAGTTACTCTTGACTGTTTTGTGACTTCTGGCCATTCTTCTAATTCTTGAAGTTTGCTCTCTCTGGACTCCTCCCTATCCTGATTCTTTAATGTTCTTACTCCTTGCTGTTTTCTCTCTCATGAAACATAAGCATACCATGATCTACTCTGCTTACAATTCCTATGTTTTGTTTTGTTTTTACTGGTTGTTATATATGCTGAGGGTTAAACTCTCATCTGGGTATAGTTAGACAAGTCAAAGGGAAAAAAAACGAATAATTTGTAGCTTCTGCCACTTCAATAAGATGTTGAGTTATCAATTTTTTTAATCTTAAAAGTATATATTGATGAATCTTTTATTTATTTTCTCTTGAATCCAAAATTGTTTCAGTTACACTGGGCTCTCAATCAACTTTTAAATTTTTTTTTGACATATAAGTTGTAACAGAAAAAAGAGTTTTCATACAAGATACACATACATCTGGATTTCATATCCATAGAAACAGGGAAGTTAGGTATACAGCTGGTGCTCATTGTCTGGCACATAGAATTTCATTCTTGGTAATATTTATGCTCTATAAGACAGAATGGAGATAGACAAAAAATATCCTCTCCAGGCAAAAGTACCTTCCCACACTGGTTAAATTATATACCACCTGTGGCTACCAACCACTACTCTGAGCCATGGGGGTCTCCAGCTCCTGTCTACAGCTGCTGATTGCTTGTGCAAAGGTTGCTTGGCTGTCAGATAAAGGATAGAGTTGACTTTATGTGCCCACCTCCAAAGACACTGCACTCTCCATCCATTCTGTGTGTTGTCCAAGTCTCACCAAGAATGAAAAAGGTCATGACATGGGTTGGCTACAGCTATGTAAAGTTTTCTATGAAAGGATTCAAAAGATAAAATATAAGTTCTGAATTGCATCTACACTCTAGACTAGCATCTTCTCATTTCCAAAACACTATTAATCAATCATGACTATGATTTATTTTCAGTAAGTCTCACCTTTTGAGAGGATGAAACATTCTCTATATGACCCAAGAACTTTCTCATTATAAAATACTACACCACACTTTTTTTAGCCTTAAGAAAATAAACTATTTCCATTAGATTCATCATAATTATCTCTTTCCCTTATCCAGTCTACAAGGGAATATCTCATACATCAGTCCTCAGTGTAGTCCTCAGTGTGGCCTTTACTGACTTTGTGGCTTCTTCTTGATTCCACCCTTCACTACCCCTTTTTTCTTCTACCAATTCAACTTGTTAACACTGGGTAGAAGAAGAAAAAGAAATCAGTGTGTGTCAAAGAAATCAGTTCTACAGAGGTGCAGAAGAAGGTTAAACAAAAGCAGGGTCAGAGAAAATAGGAATTTAAAAAAATGAGGAGAGAAAAAAGAGATTACTAAATAAAGTAGGGGGGCCAGTAAGTGGTGATGATAACCTTAGACTGCTTCATGCTGATTAGGGGTGTCAAGTTCCTTGGGATACACTTGATATTCACTGTTAGGATATCTAACTTTTTCTTCTTCTTGTTTCTTCTTTGTGAACAATTACTTAACAAACTGTGACCAAGAACCAACATCCAACCAACAACCCAGCCTACTTCTCGAAGCCCAGGCATTTATGTACCCTCTGAAATGTCCTCAGATATTGGAACACAATCACACAATCACAGAAACAATCTTCAGTTAGAAAACAAAGCAAACAAATAAACAAACAAACAAAAGACAAAAACAAAACAACCAACAAACCATGGTCCTGACAGAGCACAAGGCAAGTCATAGTTAGCTGCTGTGGACTATCTGAAACAGCCTCATACCCTACACCTGGTCTTATAATATTTCTGTGTTTTTAAAAGAAACCAGAGCTTCAAAATTGTCACTACACCTCAGACTCCTGGTGCTCATTTTATCCTTGGAGCATTTGAACAAACTTCCTGTGTGCTTTGGACCTTCTGCATTTTAAATAAGATAACCCCCAAAGTTCATTAAAACATAGTCAGAATATTTCAACTCACTCTCCTCTGTGGCAGTTTGTAAAGGCTTTTTGAATGCCACTGAATTAATACTGTCATCAGTTGTCGTGTTACTGGCCTCTTCTATCCATGACATGGAAGAAAAACTCAATTACAGCAGGTTTCAGGGAGAAATCAAATTAGGTGTGATACGAATGGGTTGTAAAACCCTGAAGATACTGATCAGATGAAGACAAATGAGTTATCTAACAGAACATACTCATCTTTACAGGTAATTTCATCACCACTCCCCTTGACTGAAATGCTCGTCTTTATCTAATTGTGTAGCCCTATTCTGATACCCAATCCAGTCTCCATCCTATGTTCATGCTCAACTTCTAGGGCAGTTGAAATAACATGGAAATTGCTTCACAGTGTGGATGTCATCTTTTCTGTGTACCGTCTGTGTGACCTCGGGCAATTACTTATGTGATTCAAGCTGTATTTCTTGGCAGGATTGTTTCAAGGATTAAATGAGATATAAGTATCTAGGCTGAGCTGAAAATATAGTCAAAAGCACAATAAATGGATCTTGCCTAAAATCAAGTTGCACATTAGTGATCAAGTCTTCCCACCCTGCCTTGAAGATGAATGGGCCATATATTCATTTTCTTAAAGTGATTTATTCATTCTTAACCTTTGAAATGAACTTGCTTAATGCATGCTTGCTTTTATCAATTCAAATCATACCCGTTACATTTGCTTACTTGTCCTGCTTTTAACTAATCAGTCATCTGTCATATAACCCTTTATAAAATTCAAATAGTTTACGGTTATAGGGATGAAGAGATGGCTCAGCAGGTAAAAAGTTCCTTCCTGTTTTGAAGTATGAGGACCTGAGTCTGGATCCCCAGAAGACCTGTGAAAAAACAGGGTGTGGCATAGTACGCTTATAATCCCAGCTCTGGGAAGTCATGCAAGAGGCTCCCAGGAGGCTCACTAGTCCTAGGCAACCAGTGAGGTCTGGGTTCAGTGAACGTCTCTGTCTCAAAACTTAAGATGGTGCAGTAAAGGAAGAAACTCAGCAATGACCTTTGACTTCTACATTCTTTCACAAGTAAAGCAAATGCAAACAAACCAAAAACAGTTCCAAAAATCAAGCTCCACACAGTCAATTTAAACATACATAGAAAGTATGACTTGCTCACAAACCACGGACATATCTTTTTTATAAACCTAAGTGAATTATTTTCTTCAATTCAAACTCTTCACTTGGTTGAATTTAGTAGCGCACATTTGTAATAACAGCCCTAAGAAGCTGAGATGGGGAAGAGGGGTTACAAGGTTAGGGCCAGCCTGGGTTACATAGCTGGACCCTATCTCCCAAAGCAAAGCTGTTTATTTGGATATTGTTTTGAAAGCACATATCAGAATAGAAAAGGCTAAATACTCTTTTTATCCTAATTTGTTTCAAACAGCAGGACACAGAATCTCACAAAAATAAAAAGAAGAAAAAGAAGAAGAAGAAGAAGAAGAAGAAGAAGAAGAAGAAGAAGAAGAAGAGCCAGTGTTACACTGCAGAGTGACTTAAAAACCCATCTCAGCCAAGTTCATGTTTGTTCAGTTTATGCTTTTAATAATTTCAGTTGTTTTTGAGAAAACTGCACAAGTAGAAACCTACCCGAATCTATAGACATGAGAATTACTGGGGACAAATGATGCCAAGTGCAGAAACTGATGGGCCATGCTGGCCACTCTCCCCCCTCAGTAACTTGAAGGCAACTCCAGTTCAGACACTAAGCTTGTAAAACCTGGGAAATCTATACATTCCTTCCCTGTAAGAGAAGCCAAGGACCAACTCGGAAACACGAGCCACCTTCGCTTCCATGACCTATGTTACCTCCTGGAAATGAAGGCTCCTTGTTATTTTCCAGTTGTCAGTGTGAGACCGAACTCCCCTAACTATCCACTGTGAGGATGGCAGCAACTGAGGGAAGAGAGCTTAGTATTATTCAAACAGTTGATCCGGCGTGCATGTAATCAGCCACATAATTGTTATTGTACTGCTTGGTAATTAGGTGTGAATGATAAGTGGCTCATGTAAATGAGCATATTGCAACTGTTACCAATATAGAAAGTTAGTGTAAGATCTTATAATTTACAAACTGCTCACATACATTATCACAATTAATAAGCTTCACTTTTCTCCTTGCCCCCATCCCTTGACAACTTTACTGTTTTGATAGCCAGCTGAAGAGAAGACTCTGAAGAGAGGATGCTATCAGACTGAAAGGGACCCTGATACTCCCTGGGTACTTGAAGGAAGCAAATAGTTTAAGAAGACCCAAGAGAGGCTCAGAAGCTATCACAACCTGTGCTAGAGTCCTGGCTCCACCATGACTTTGCTCAGGGACCCTGAAAAACACCCTGAGATTTTTCAAGGTCAGTGGTTTTTTTTTTAATCTGCAAAAGGATCAAGGGTGGGGGTGTGAGGGTGGGGAGGGGACCACTCTGCTGTGGATCAGGCAAGAGGAAAACACCTCTCACATCTTTCTCCAAAGCTAACCACTTATTCTGAGGATGGAATACAGCCATCTGAGTCATAGCCCAGAAGTGTTTGTTTCCTCTGTTCCATCCCAGGCTTTTAGACCACAGGGAAGATGATACCCCTGTCTTGAGTTGAGAGTCTATGCTGTTTGTTCCTCAGAAGCCAGTCTACAAATAGGAATTAAAAGGAGGCCTGTCTTTGTGACCCAAAGAAAGTTGGCCTTTATCCTCTTAAATGAGATTCAGCTGCAAAAATAAAATGAACTTGGATAGCGTGGGGAGAGAGCAGCAGAAGCAGCGGCAGCAGAGTGTGGAAAATTGTTGCTCATTCACAAGGAGACCAGGGTCCTGAAATGAATGAAGAGTCACCACAAGGGAGTTAACGGGCTACAGAGCCTGAAGCAGCTCTTTCTCCAAAGACCATTTAATGGAAACTTTACCCAAAGAACCACAGATTAGTGCTTAATCTAGGTCATCAATTATGTGCAAGAGTGTTCCACATTACTATATTATTGCATAATATATTACTATGCTGCTATAGATCCCACGGTCAATACACACACACACACACGTACACACATACAAATGCACTCACACCCATGCATAGATGCATACAAACACACACTCACAAGTGCACACTCACACACTTCTTTTGCTCAACGTAAGCTGTTAGGAAATTGGTTTGCCTCTAAATATCTTTATCAATATGAAAGAATGATATCGGTCATGTCACAAAATCATGACAAAAATAAACTGAGATAATGAAACATTGCGATTACCAACTGCTAAAGGAATGCTGTTAGATAATATCACCCATCAATTTCTCTTCACCATATGGCCTTCAGATTACTTCCATGCTGTAGAACTTGGCAGCATGTTGAAACGAAGAGGACGTTTTACAGTAGGAATAAAATTGTGAGTCCATCATTGGGGGCGTGGGGGTGGAAATAGCCTACTAGTGAAAGCTAATTCACCAGATATAAGCTTATAAATAAAAATATATATTTTCATATCTAAACACACATATCCATCTCAACTTTGCCCAAATTTCTTTGTTTGCATACTTCTCTACATAGTTATGGATTTAATATGGTTGTTCAGACAAGTGTATAACCAGCTGTTCCTATTATCTTTTCTCACACAACTGTTCCCTCATTTGGCATAAAATTTAATACATCGTATCAGGGCGTACATTAATCATATTTATAGTCTACATAAAAATGATCATTTCCACGCACTAGAACTTCTAGGTCATTCTGGCAATAAGCGGGCTGCCCTTTTCCAGTGCTTCTTGTTGTAGCAGGCATAGTCTTTCCACAACCGCTAATTCCAATACTACTGTAAAGTACTCCCAGAAGAGTTTCATAATTTTCATTCCATAATTATTTTCAGATTTCATCTTAGTCCCTGGTGAGTGGCTAAATCATGAGAAAGAACATGCAGCTAGGTCCCCAGCACAGGAAGTGGGGTCACTAATGCTTTTGCAAACAGATTTAGGGCATAGATCAGGAGGAAGGCTGATGGTGTGGTATTTACCCAAGTCTCCTCTCTGTACAGTGTTTAACCTTCAAGGTCAACTCTGTCTGAGAAGTCTAAGACTTGGTGCTATCAACACTTATTTTTTTCTTCATGCAACATCATGCAGGGCAAACTGGAGGTAGAATTAAATGGTACAGTCAAGCTGGAGGAACAACAGTTCAGCTGCATACTTCTGAAAACTTTGGAAGAGCCAGTCACTGTGATTCATAGAGACCTGAAATACGGGCCCTCAAATCCCAAGCTGCTGTGCCATTCCAAAGTGAGCTAAGCTGTATCTCCTCCCTTGCTACATATACATCAAGACACCACCAACATTCCCTTAAGACAATTCAAAGCATCATACAAGATATCAAATCAAATAAAAGAGCAAATCATTCAATGAGAAGTTGTCTTACTTACAAAGACTGCTGCCTCACTTAGCAAGCAGTTGTTTAGAACACATTATTACAAGAGTTGCAAAGATGAGCAGGAGACAAATCTTAGCTTCTAGAGGCTTGCAATAAGGTCCGGGAACTACCTTTTTACAGAGTTGATCACAAGCCACATCAGTATATGTCAGGAACACAAAGAATGCCTAAGAGATGAGTAAACAGATAAGTCACCCTAGATGTGTCAGCTAAGACAGGTTTTTATGAAGGAGGTACAATCTGAGACTGACCATCCCATGTGAAAAGGTTTGTATGTATGCAACCTACTGCCAAGAACTCAAACTGACTTCTCATTCATTCTGCATGGGCAAGATCTCCCTTCACCCATGATGTAATACCCACACATCATTCCTCAGGAAAATTGAACTCCCCATTCTCCCCCAACCCCCTAAATCTGATCACCTTGTTATCATATGTTGTAGATGCTGTTCCCCACACTAACCAGCATTAATAGTTCATAGTTGCCTGACAGACTTTTTTTTTAAAAAATTATTTCATTTATTTACATTCCAACCATTGCCCCCATGCCCCCTCTCACAGTTCCTCATCCCATTCCTCACTATCTACTGCCCTGGAGGTACTAGGAAGTGGGAATCTTCTATCATCTCCCACTGTTGCAGCGTTAGCATTAGGTCAAGTCATACACAGAAGGCACTTCTAGGTCTGGCAAGGAATCTAAGTGATCGGCATGAGAAAAACACCAATAGACAAATAGAAACATAGAATATGTGTAGGAAATATTTATATTTCATAGACAATGGAAAGGCATGTGAAGGGAATGGTGAGAAACTGCATGTTCAAATGTCAAATCTTATCCCTCTGTAAAACTTTTGAATCCTACAGTCAAAACACACCGTCTTCCTTCAGAGGATCTCAGGGAATGGCTTATGGACCATGTTACATATTTCTTCCTGCTTGCTTATTCTTTCTGCACATCCACTCTTCAAACCTTTAGCAAAACATCTCCAGTGGTTCTGCTAACCAGCTTGTGTAGATGCTCAGAATCGGCATCTCTCAGCCCTTCAGCACCAGGAGCTATGTTCCTTCCCCAGAGGTCTCAGATACTCACAAGCCCTCTAAGCCCCAAAGCTGTTCATCCTTCCTCTGAGCATCTGAGTTATAAATCTCACCCTACCTTTGAATTCCTGAATGTAGGGATATTTCATACACAATGCCCCTTTCTCTGCATTTCTAAAGCTGTTTAGACAATCCCTATATTAAATTATCTCCATTAAAATAGTTTAGATGATATATTTGTAGTCATGCACCAAGAGAGTATTGATGGCTAAGTGACTAGTTACAAGGCTCAGGTTACAGATCAAGAATAATATTAATAAGATTCTAAAGCCAGGATAAAGAAGGTAGCAAGCAGAGGATGGGTTTGACCAAATACATCAGATACATGTTGAAAAAACTCAGAGACTGGACAACTATCTATGGCAACAATACCATCAGGTATACTTGATCGAGATGTGCTGATAGTTTTTTATAGCACGTAATTTAAGGATATCTTTATAAGGTGAGTTATATGATTAAGTTCATTTTTATACAGGAAGATTAGGGTATAAACATACACAGTAATGTCAGAGCACCAATAGAAAAATAGAAATACCTGTTTATTTCAAGCAAGAAAAAAACACTTCAAACCCATCAGCACATAGTCCTCTTATCCCATTACTGGACCACCAAATTACTTGTGAAGTTAGAGGAAATCTGAAGTAAGTGAGGTAACATAGCTATAGGTAAGATGCCTGGATAAGCTGGCTCATGAATAGTTTATACCCTCTAGGTACTGAAATCCCCAGCTGCCGACTGTTTTCATTTTCTTGTTTGTGTTTTTTTTTCATTTAAAAGAGAAATAAAGAAAAAGGTGCAGCTGAACAGCCATGATCTGCACTCATGTGTATTTACAAAATGCTCTAATTTTGACAACTAAAAACCTAGTGAAATGAAGTGATTCCAAACCGACCTTCTCTACGGAGCTCTGCTTTCCTTGGGGTTGTTTTAATATGCTATTGGCACCGAAAATGGATGTTCTTAAAATCATTTAGAGCATCTCAAAGGCCCAGCACAACTTTATTAAAATGGTCAATGTAAATACAAATAACACCTTTCGTCTCTAGTGTTCTACCATCCTGGGTCCCTTTATACCTAAATTAAAGGTTAAATCAATCTAGAGACAAGAAGCGCACAAAAATAAGCACAAGCAACCAAAAATGTCAGCTTCGTGAGGAGCACTTGAGTGTGAGTAGCTAAAAACAGAATATTGTAAACTGTGCATTATTTTCCCAACTTGAATGTCCATTATCAGAAAGATGAGCAAGTCAATAATGCAGAATGTGGAGTAGCATCCATTCTGGAGCGGATCATTTCAGAGCTAAAACATGATGTCATTGCATGACATTTGTGAGAACACCTACACGAATATTAGTTTTATATCACACTAATGGATTTATATTGAAATATATGTTAATATATTATCATTATTGTTTTAAAAAAAAACTATCAAGTCCCGGGTATGAGAAGATGGTTCAATGGGTAAAGGGATTAAAATATTACCATAAAGACAGAGTTCGGAAACCAAGAACCAAAGTAAAGGCAGATGTAGTATAATATAGTTTCAATCTCAGTGTGCCTATGGAAGGTAGAGACATGAGAATCCTCTGAAGCACACAGGACAACTAGCTTGGTGTACTTAGTGATGAAGAATGAGACATCTCCTTCAAACAAGGTGAATTTCAGGCCTGACATCAAAATATCCTCCGACTTCTACTGACATGAACCATGGCAAGTGCACACTTAGACACATGTAAAGAAACAGTATACACACATACAAAAACAAAAGAAATAAAATAATATCAAGTTTTATTGGAACACACAGACATACAGACACACAGACACACAGACACACATTTGCAAAGAAGCAATATATCCTCCATTGTCTTCAATGTGGTCAGGTGGTTGTGATTCCCATCTCCCTACAGAAAAAGCATGAGGTGAGCTATTACTTTTGTGCTGGACACTATGTAATGTCTTTATTACACTACTCAGTACACAGCCATAGCATTGGGAACACATTCAAGAGTGATGGAAAGCCTACATAAAAGGACTTTCAGAATGCATGTGACCATCCATACACTGCCCCACCTTTGGCATACACATTACCTATGAGAACTTAATTTACTACATAACCAAACTGCACTGAGCAAAGGTCTAATGGGAGGTTTGCATGGGAGCGTATGTTACAATTTCAATTTGGTATTCCTAAAGTCTAAAACATGATATTAATTGACAAAACTCATTCTCTAATAAGTCAGATTCTCTAAGAGGGTTAGAATGTATTTCTCTAGAAAAACAACACAAAATGTTACACCTAACACAATCAGATAGCCCTCATGAGTTTCCTGAAAGCAGGAACAGCTTAAAAAGGAGTCTTATTTGGGTGTGGGCATGGATATGAAAAAGATGCTGAGATCATCAGGCCCTTCAGAGTGCAAGAAACACTCAGGGTACAGAACATTCTACCCACATTACACTTGAGTGCAAAGGAAAGACTTCTGTAAAGTTAATAGGTTCTGAATGTTCCACAAGTTAAGAATTTCTTTAAAATATACTGTTTATTGATGTATTTATTTGAAGAGGGGCGTTATTTTTCTAGTGAATTAGCTCTAAGTTAGCTTTATAACAACTAGTCCATCAGCCTTCTGTCAACTGCCTTATAGAGAAACCAGTGTTAAAGATTTAGATGCCAAACAATGAAAATATACACGCAATTTGAAGAGTTTCTGGAAATATCTGAACACTAGAATTAGATGTTTATCCCATAAAGCGATTAAGTTATTTCTAACCTAAAATTCTTTCTAGTGTATTAGGTGACTTTCTTCAATGATGTTGACAAAATAATGGACAGAAGCAACAGTCACAGCATCCTTTCCTGCAGCTGCGATAAAATATTTTCATCAAAGCAACTTAAGCTTCTGGTTCACAGTTCAAGCTACAGTTCATCATGGCTGAAGGACTAGTCAAGAAAGCAATGGAGGCGTACATGCTAGGGCTGTTTGCTTTATCTACAGTACAGTTCAGAATTCCCTTGCCTAAGGAATAATGCCACCCATAGTAGGCAGGTCTTCTAACCTCAGTTAAAATAATTAAAGAATCCCTCACAGATATTCCTATGAAGTAACCTAATCCAGATAATCTCTCATTGAGATTCCCTTCACAGTGCTTCTAGATCCTGTCAGCTTGAAAACTGAAATTAACAATCACAGCAACTTAAAAGAGGAGGAGTCTGTTTTGGGTCAGAGTTTGAGGGCACAGTTAATCATAGACGAACAGCAGGAATGGGGCTGCTTGCTAGTCATATTCTGTCCACAATTAGGAAATACATGAGTGCTAGTCTTCAATATATTTCCTCTGTTTTTATTCAGTCTAGGACTAAAATAACTCACAGATGTCAGAAATGATATCAGAAATGCAAAGAGATGTTAGATACTATACAGTTGTCAATCAATATTTGCAACCATAAAAGGTAATGGAAAAGTCTCTTTGTGCTTTGAAATCCAACAGTTACTGCCTCAGATAGGCAGGCTCCCTCCAAGGAGTGTTCCCATGGGATGCAAGCTCAGCACATCTCACATTTTAAAACAAAGATCTAGAAAATGGAAGATGCCTAGTGGTCAAGGGGTCAAAGTTGCTGGATGTACAGGTGAGTAAGCCTTGATTCTCTGTTGGCACTTATGAAGAATGGTCATTGCTTATCAAGCCCTAGACTGAAGCAATGGATATACACACCCTATTGCTTATAACCTTTCTGTTATCCACTCTTCAACTGGAAGATAAAATATCTCTGAGTCTTATTATAAGGTCTTATCTCGGATGAATGAGTAAAATAGATTTTACATTATCCTTGTCAACTTAATCAACTTAAGCACATATTAGTCACTAACTTGTTTTTTTGTTATTGTTGTTGGTTTTTGTTTGTTTGTTTGTTTGTTTGCAAATGGAGCAAACCTTTATATTAGTCCATGTTATGGTAGAACAACTTGAATACTGATATTATTGTATAACATTTAATCTGTAAAAGTTCACTTATAGTCTATAGTCATCTATTTAAACATATTTAATGTTCTCTCACTATTCATTTTTATTATCTAATTTCTTTAGCAGCTTCGCTCCCAAGAAAACATCTGACTTGGACTACTGAAATTCTATCACCTCTTAATATGCTGCAAAATATTTGAGACTTAGTTTTTCCTTTTAAAATGACAAAAGAACCCGTGGTATCTTGAATAGAACTCATATTACCAAAAAATGTCTTAATTTGTGTTTCCATTAAAAATACGATAACATTGGGAAAATATCTTGAATTTAAAATTACTATCATATTCAGAAAGTAAAAATATATTTATACTTTCAACATTTATATTAAAGAGCAAATAAGCTCTGTCATGGTTTCTAGGCTGAGAATGATTGAACAGATTTACAGCAACACCTTCTGGCCCAGCAGTACTCTCTAATCATAATGCTGGAAGAGTGCAAGAGGTTGATTATCTTCAAAGCAGTAGGAACCCGGGGCAGTGTTCACAAATAAGGCATGGCTTCTGGCTGAAGTCACTGACAGCTCACACTGGAGAGCCATCTTTATAAAAAGGCTTGTTTGATCCTGCTACGTGGTGACTCATTTGTTGGTCATTGATTGCTGTGAGACTGGTAAGAACACTCAACTCTCACAAAGTCCTCAGAGTTCAGCAAAATGGAAGCTCCTTCAAGAACACTTTATATTATTGATATAGGAAAAAATTTAAAGAGGAGACTGCATTGAAACTAGGGGGGTGGTCTTTGAGAGATCCCCAAAGAAAGGCTACATCTTTCCCATGTTCTAGTGTTGGACAGGAGATTCTATTTTATTAATATCCATTCTTTACTTCTCGTAGAACAGTTTTCATATGTATATAAGCAGAGCAATCCTAATCAGCTTTTTAAGTCATTTTTTCAAATAGCACCCACTGTCTGATGCCTACTTGGTTCACTTCTTCCTCTGGTTTTAATTTCTCTTGTTTAATGGATGTCCACAGTTGTTCTTTTGAAAACGTTTCCACTAAGTATAGGCCATGAGACACTGGGGGAATCACCTAAGAATATTAACAAAGGCAGCTCAGCAGTTAAGAACATGTCCTACTGCCCCTGTATAGGACCTGAGTTCAGGCTGCAGCACCCACATCAGGCAGCTCAGAACCTCCTGTAACTCCAGCTCCAGGGGAAATGACACCCCCTTTTGGTCTTTTTGAGTACCTACACATACACATGGAGGTTAATGACTGGAGTCATGATTGAGCCTACACTGCTCCACATGGAACAGCCAAGAGTGAAGAAGCTAGAGGGAAGATGGAGAAGGGAAAGAGCATACATTCATGACATTGTTTCAAAGTCCATAGTTTTTTTGTCTTGTGTGTGTTTGTGTGTGTGTGTGTGTGTGTGTGTGTGTGTGTGTGTGTGTTGCGTGTGTCTATAATACCCTACTCTACTGAAATGCTGTGGCTACCCCGACCAACTTCCAGAATGTGCTATGATGGCCGTGGACAAGGGAAACTGGAGACAGGATAGTTAAAACTGGGATTCCTCAGAGAAAGCAAGCCCTACTCTTATCTTCTGGGTCATGTTCTATGACTATAGGAATCAACTTGCTGTACCACCAGCTGGCACCCCCTTGGCTAGGTCTCCCTGACCACACTGTGAGCTCTTCACAGTCCTCTCGTCTTTTCCACACAGGTGAGAATGAATTGCTGCCACTCCATTTGACTTAAGGACTAGTTTGCAAACAAATAAAAAAGGAGTTCTCTGTGTATTTTGAAGTCTGGCTCAAGGCTTTAATTTTTTAAAAACAGATTTTCCTCAGAAGGTTGTGAATATCTCTTTGTGCATCTCTCTGAAATGATTAGGTCGGTTATATTAAACAGGTCTAAAATAAGGCACTTTTCTTTAAGGCGTTTTTCCCCTTGAATTCCTCAAGCATTTCATTACTGTTTCATCTCTTCTGAGTCTAACCAGAACTTGGCCTCACATGACTCCCACACATACCAAGTCATTAAAAATATCCTTCAGCCAAAATTAAGGAAGGGTCAGTGGAATGAACTGCACATGAGGCTTAAGCTGAACACAATGATTTCTTTGACTTAAAGTAGGAAATAGTGATGATTTTGGACAGCTAGTTTTGTTTTGTTTTATTTTATTTTGGTTTTGCTTTTTTTATTATTATTATAGTTGGTCTTTAGCTGGGCTCTACTACACATGAATGTTTCTCTTTGTCAAAATTCCTAATAGTTCTGTATTTGCTGTCACCTAAACCCAGGAGGATTAGCTGAAGAAATCAGGAGTTTACCTCCTATATCCCCCAAAAGATCACCATTCCAAACAGAGACAGGCACCTTTCGTGGGTATTACAGAGGAAAGGGAACAGAGTATTAGCATCCACAAGGCTTATAATAAACACAAGCTGACACACATTTCAAGTGGCTGTTTGTTGTGTTTTATTTGAATTGGAACCTTTCTCCAAAAGGAACCAACACATGAGACTGGGGTTTCAAACAGGGTGGTGACAAGTCACTGAAAATAATTCTGGGAAGAGAAGCTCTAATGCTTAATTCTGGACTACACAGAGGTTGGGTGCCCAACCTGTTAAGAAAAAAAGCAGCATTGTTTTAAAAGGAAGGAACCTTTGTTGGGGTCCACAGAAACTGACTTCTTACCTATGAGGGAGACGTGTTTATCTGTGGTTTTCAAATTAAATTTGCCAAATCAGAATGTGTTGCAAAAGTTACTGATACTCAAGAGTTAGCAAGCTCCATCAGCAAGACTTAGAAAAACTCTGCTATATAAAATGCAGTCTTTGAATAAAAATGCAGCGGTATGCTGAGTGTTTCTTACCAGGAAATAGAAAACAAATCATTAAGTATACAGCAACACATTGACATTCTCTAGGAAGATGGCAGCCCAAGATAAGTCCCCAGTTTGTGGCACCACCATAATTCATTACTGCCATAATAAATCAGCCATGAACAACTCACAAGCTGGACTGTGTAGGTCTGAAAATTAAAGGAAGAAAAGACTGAATGCACACCCAGCTTCGTGGCTTGGGTGAGCAGAGACTTATGGATCAACTCTGAAATGAGGCTCAAGAGGCTGTCTCTGACTCTGTTGCCTGCTTTTGGGTCCTGTTGTCCTAACTGGACAGCCTTGTAGCCTCAATAGAAGATGTGCCTAGTCCTACTACAACTCGATATGCCAAGGTGGAATTGATATCTATGGAAGGTCTTCCCTTCTTGGAAGGGAAAGGGAATGGGCACAGGAGGAGGAGAGGTGAGAGGGAGAGACTGAGAGGAAAGGAAGAAGGGTATCTGGATATTAATTAATTAACTAATTAATTAAATAAAATGAAGCTCAGCCAAGTGGTAACTTGGTACCAACTGTAGGGTCATAGACAACACTCTAATACTCAATATAATGACAAGGTTGTTTATAATTAAGGAACTAGTTAATTAATTTTCCCAGCAGGTAATCTAGTCAACTGTGGCAGTCACATCAACTTTGGAAAGAATGCAATTTCCTTTCCAGACATGACACTTTTAACATCCTTTTCCTGCAATCCCAGCCAGTGGTGGCAAGCAGGAGCATAGTATCTAAGAAAGAAAGAATAATCCCCAAAAACACGTGGCTCGCTATCATTTCCCTAAGGTTCTCCTTACATGTCCACCAAGATTTTCAACAAAATTTACTCTTGACTTTAATTTCAACTTCAAAGTAAGAGTCCTTTATTGAGTTCTTGCTATAATTTATGTAATGTGAGTCAGGAGGTACAGAAGAAGCACCACAGGAAATGCCCACACTTCTAAGGAGTAAGACTTAGCAAAACACTGGAGGGTTACAACCTGAATAGGGCTACAAAAATGCATTACAGAGTAACTGCAGAAGTCTGCTAAAGGTCTGCGCTGAAGACTGGGCAAAGGGAAATAACAGTTAAGTAATAAGCTGTGCAGAGGAGAAGACAGGCATGCTTCTGGAGCTTTCAGAGGCCATTAAATGGGCCACCTTATTGATGCTTTTTGGCAAGGGAGACTATCAAAGATGGAGTCATGATTATAATTCTTTAATTATGTCACTTTAAGCAATAAAGCTAGAAACCCATCCTATTGAAATAATCAATACCAAAAACCTACCAAAAATTATCATTGTTTCAATTAGGTCAACCAAAAAATTTCTGAGTAGTGATCATACAGTCAACTATTTGTTGGATGCTGACTCTATGCCCAGAATTGGTCTCACACAGAATTCCCTCCTATCCTTACCCTACATAATGCTTAAACGTTCCTAATCATTCAAGGTATGGATTTGTTTCACTTCCATAATGTTCTTTCATATGTCCAGTGCCCCTGCCTCAGCAGAAACTACAAAATTTTAAAATTAGAATTCTACATGTTACCTAGAGTCTTAGCTCACGGCACTCTAGTGACACTCATCTTTTCCCTCCCTGGTGAGAAGGAGAGGAGTGGATGTGGCATACATGGCTACAGGTAACAGGAATTAAAGAGCAGAAGACACATACTGGATGAAGTGCTTCTTGACTAAGTTGCTTAATTTAAGGCTAGCAGCGCACTCGTGAGAGAAGAGGAAACTGGAATGTCAAAAGACTGAAAAACTCCACTTGGGTCTGTGTAGTTAACAGATAATGGAGCTAAAATTTTAAACACTACTTGTAGAACCTAAATCTTTAGGAGTACGAATTGGTTCTCAATATTAAATTCAGCTGTGTTCCTTTGCCTATAAAATATGCCATAATTAAAGTAATGATGGTGGCACTCTGGGGTCAAATTGTGCAGGTTCGTATTTCAACTCTACCAGTCCAGATGTGTGACCTTGTCTATGATCAGAAATAGCCCCAAGCCCCTGGTATCTATAAAATCGAATAATACTAGTTATGTGTACAGCATCCATGTAAGGATTAGAGGAGATTGTATCTGTAAAATGTCAATATAGAGCCTAATACACAGTACACAGTACACCCTTAATAGGAGCTGATAATAATGAATTGAAAGTAGAGAAATTGAGAGATGAATTCTTTTTTAAAAAATGTATACCACATATGAGAGAGGTGGAGGGAGAAGGGCACAGGATGGGGAAGGAGAGAAGAACAGAGAGTGAGTATGTGTGTGAGAGAGAAGAGATCATTTACAGGTAAAACACCTACCCTATTCCCTAAATTTTAGGGTTAAATGTAGTCCTCTGCAAATGTGTGTGTGTGTGTGTGTGTGTGTGTGTGTGTGTGTGTGTGTGTGTGAATATAAGTCAGTGTATATGTGTACGTGAGCTTCTGAGTGTGATCATGTGTGAGAGTTGATCATAATGAGAATAATTGTGTGTAAGTGTGAGGCTGTATGGGTGTGTAAGATAGATTTTGTGTACTTAAGAAGGGAATTGTGCCTCAAAAATAGTCATAAAAAAGCAGTCTTAAGTAGAGTTTCTATGGCTGTCATGAAACACCAGAACAAAAGGCAACTTGTGGAAGAAATGATTTATTTCACACACATTTTCACATAATAATTCATCATCAAATGCAATTAGGGTACCAACTCAAATAGAGCAAGAATTCAGAGGCAGGAGCTGATATTGATGCCACAGAGGACTGCTGCTTACTGGCCGGCTCTCGTCTTCCTGTCTTGCTCAGCTGGCTTTCTTATAGCACTTAAGACAAGCAGCCCAGGGATAGCACCACCTACAATGGGCTGGGTCCTTCAACATTAATCAGTAACTAGGAAATTGCCCTAGAGGCTTGCCTACAGCCAAATCCTATGGTGGCATCTTCTCAATTGAGGTTCTGTCCTCTCAGATGATTATAGCTTGAACCACACAGGACAAAAGTCTATTACTAAAATGAAGACAACGAGCTGTGCCTGGGTTGCCACACTAATTCTCATTATGATCAATGATAACATATACCCAAATCAATGGCAACTTATGGACAGGATGAAAATCTTAAGGAAAGAAACATGACCTTCAGAATGATGGGTGAATATAGTTGACTGGTGTATGTTCTACCATGCAGAACATGTGCATGGGCTAATCGGAGCCCTTTCTAGTCTCCTCTGCTTCACGTCTTCCTCACTCCTTGTTAAATCACACTGTGCATGTTTTTGTACATGTTAACTATTTTATTTTAAAAGGCAGCATCATTTCCTCTCAATTCTTGTCTAAGGTGTGCAGAAAATCATAGTACAAAAATCCAGGAAGCCATATGCTTATGGGAGAAATGAATCAGTGTCGAGTCTCTGAGAGCAGATGTTGCTTTGGAAGCTAGGGAGATGGAGTTTATTTTACTCAAGACAGTCAAGCTCTTTGAGGCTGCTGTTCACAACTGGAGTAGGGACTATCCCTATAGCTGTTGCCTGTCTAAGGAATCAGTTCCCCTGACCAGGCTGTCTTGTCTGGACACAGTGGGAGAAGAAGCGCCTAGCCCTGCAGGGACTAGATGTGTTGGGTTGCAGGGGTTATGAGGGTTAATGGGGGGAGGTGTTCCAGTCTCTCAGGGGAGAAGGGGATGAGAGAGGGACTGTAGGATGGGAAGACCACTGGGAGGGGTCAGCAATCAGATGTAAAAATGAATTTAAAAAGTGGCATACTGCATAATGACTGATTTAGGAGGACAAATTGCTTCTAGGTGTTCAGTATCTTTAAGGCCACTTTCTATAAATGCCTACTTTCTTCTCATGCTTGTTCTCCCTAAAAATCTGCCAACTTGGAGGGCAGAAGAAAAGGATTCACTGAACCTGCTAATAATACTATGGCCAAAGAAGAACTGCTTTCCATCCCTGGTTTGGGCTTCATGATTTGTATTGAGCATCCCACTGTTATCTTGGGCAGTAAAATTATATGTTATGAACAATTGATGTATTGGTCTTACAGACATGCTAGACCCACCTCCTTTATGATTCAGTTTGCAAACCAAAACTGGGGACAAAATACAAATGTCATGTTAAACAGGAAACAGATTAAGAAAAGCATCAAAAGCCAGGGGCAGTGATGTAGCTAGGTTGTATTCAGGACAAAAATAAAACATAACATAGTGAAGTCATGGGAGACACAAAAGCAGCACCATGAAAAGTCTGTCACAACAAACACCTTCATTAAAAATATGGGAGGGAGGAGAGGGTAAAGAACTCTGGGAGGGGGACCAGGAAGTGGGGCAACATTTGGAATGTAAGTAAATAAAATAATTTAATAAAAAATGAGCGTCAATAACACTGTAGCTTTGCACATACTGGAGTAAGAAAACTAACAACAAGTAAAGTCAAAATTACCAAAAGGAGGGAAAAAGGAAAGAAAGAAACAAACCAAATGCAGAATAAAGCACAGTAGAATTAATAAACCTAAGATCTAATTCTTAAAAAAAAATAAAGTTAGCAAAGTTTCACCTCAATGAAGGGAAAAATTCCTGGATATGACTCAAAATAAAATATCATAATAGATATCTTAGAACAGAAAAAAAACTATAAGGAACTATTGTGCACATTTATATACAGCAAACTGGATCATCCAGATGAAATGAATACATTTCTAAAAATACACAACAGACAAAGACTGAATCAAGGAGAAATTGAAAGCCCAAACAGACCACTAACAAGTAAAGAGCTTGAATTAGACAGTAATCAAAAACTCGGCCCATCTAGAAAAGCTTAGGGCCAGATGGCTTCAAGCTAGATTCTAATGTTCAAAAAAGAATCGACAACAATCTTTTAGAATTATTTCAAGGAAATAGAAGAAACAAGTTCAAACCCATGTTGTGAGGCCTGTGTCTCTCCAAACGAAATCATCAAGAATCCTACGAAAACCACCTAGCCTGTCATCTTGGGTGAATATTAATGTGAAAAACTAACAAACAAACAAAAACTAAAAAGCCAGAGAACATTGAAAGGATCATACACATCAAGCAAGTTGGGCTCCTTTGGAGGGTGAGAGAATGATTTAGCATAAATATATAAATGAATGGGATACATCCCACATTAACAAAAATAAGGGGAAAACGAGCTTTTATCAATGAAGATAGAAAATGCAGATGCTGGAGAGATGGTCCAGTGGTTAAAAGCATGAACACCTCTAAGGACCTGGTTCAATTTCCATCTCCTACAAGGCAGGTAATAACCTGTAACTCCAGTTCAAGAAGATCTGATGCCCTTTTGTGGGCTCTACAGGCACAGCACGCACACAGGCATCAATGTGATGTACAAACAGAAAAGGAGGAAGAAATGTAATTATATTACACTAGCAAAAATTAAAAGACGTAATAAAAACTTGGAAAGTAATAGGAAATGAAGATAAGTGCAGGACATGTATGAGATGTTCATGACCAACAGGAAAGTTTTCCTTTAAGATCTGGTCCAAGATGACGAAGTTTACTGATGCCACTTCTACTTAACATGGGACCAATTAGAAGACCTATATAAATAATGATCTGCATTTGAAAACGATGTGCTCATATTGGGATGTGTGTGGGCAGATATTTTAGTTCAGTTGATAAGAACATGTTACAACTTTCAAGGTTCATTGTTTCTTCCTGAGGATTACATAGACATAGAAGAAGATGGGGAAAGAGAATGAGAGAGAGAGAGAGAGAGAGAGAGAGAGAGAGAGAGAGAGAGAGAG
>JANHMN010000003.1:157997191-158022014 GCA_030674055.1 Rhabdomys pumilio
ACCTGTGCTCTGTTGCACCTGTGCTCCACTGCACCTGTGCTCCATAGTACCTGCGCTCTGTTGCACCTGTGCTCTGTTGCACCTGTGCTCTGCTGCACCTGTGCTCTGCTGCACCTGTATTCTGCTACAGATGCATAGCTACAGCCACTCCACACAAGATAGAGGTTGAAGAACTCTCTCCACTTTGTGTAGTGATCTGTCTCCTTAGAAAGAAGGCACCTCTCCAAAAATTTGAATGAGCCATGCATGGAATTAGTACTCTTAGGATAGTCTCAGCTTTACTTTTCACTAAAAGAAAGAAAAAATATAAAAACAGGGATTTAATACTAATTCTACTTCTTTTTGTGCTAAAACAGGTACACTTTCTTTAAAACATAGGGAAATACTTATTAAAAGAACATGTCATTCAACTAGAAGCCCATTGTTCTGTGCAATAGAAACTTAGCAAAGCTTTGATAAAAGATTAAACTACCTCTACATCAACAATTCCTACTATACTGGAACCACACCAGAACACACTGTAACATATTGTGTAACATTTTGCCTGCCTCAGAAATTTTACTGCAAATCCTCAAATATAAAGGAAATTAAAAAGGGATTCTTTAAAAATACCTTCTTCTGTAAGCCTGGTCTTGTCTCATGAACTCTAGACCAAAGCATAGCACCCGTCTTATGGTTAGTATTGCTATTATAAAACAGCACTAAATGCAACTGGAGAGAGGGAAATCAAGGCAGATACACAAACAAGGCAGTAACCTGGATGCAGTAACCTGGAGGCAGGAACCTGAAGGCAGTAACCTGGAGGTAGGAACCTGGAGGCAGGAATATGGAGGCATGAACTGTTACAGAGGCCATGGAAGGGTGTTGCCTACTGGCTTGCTCCTCATGGCTTGCTCAGCCTGCTTTCTTATAGAATCCAAGACTACCAGCCTAGGGATGGCCCCACCCACAACAGACCAGACAATCTTCCATCAATTGCTAATTTAAAAAATACCCTACATGCTTGCCTAACAGTCAGATCTTATGGAGGTCTAGTCCCAATCAAGGTTACCTTCTCTCAATTGACTCTTAGTTTGTGTCAAATAAACGCTGCCTGCACAGAACTCCTGCAGTTTGGTTATAGAATGGTTGCAACAAAATTAAACCATAATTAGCGTTCTTTGCTTCCAAGTAGATAATAAAAACCTCAGCCTTAAAAACAAACAAACAAATAAAGAGCAGGGAAGCATTATGCTTAGATTCCTTTTTTTTTTTTCTCCAGGATATGTGTTCAAACAGGTCTCAAAAACAAACATTACAAAATGTTAGAGGAATTGTTTTCAAATGCATTTGCAAAATGCAACAAAGTGATTGGAATAATATATGAGTCACGAGAGACAGAACAGTCAGATCTGCATTTTAGTTCTAGCTGCTTTAAGTACTAGTTTTGTGTCCCTAGGCTAATTACTTACCCTTTCTGAGCCTGGGTGTCTCAGCATGTACAATGGAGCTAATGAGGCCTCCATGACATTGTTGCAGAACTCACTCATCTAGGATCTGACAGTCATGAAACACTAGTTTCTTTTTTGTGTGTGCATTTAGAGTGGTTTTTGTTTTGTTAGAATTTCTTACTTTAGAACAAACAATGTAGATTCCCATGGTTTTGTGTGGCTTGATTTTTGTAGCTCTTGATTTAATGTAGGTGGTTCGAAAAGACTCTCCCTGTTTCTTGTTCCTGCTGTAGAATTTACAGATAAGTTATTTCTAAATCCTTCATATTATAGTCCAGCGTGGTGGCTAGATCTTTTCATGTCTCAATAGTTTTATATCAGTGTATACTTGTCTGACATAGTTCCACTTAAAAACACGTTATGCATTAAGATATGATTGTAAACTGGGTTGTTAGAATCACAAATTCAGTTCTTTAGTGAATGGATTGCTCAAAATCAGTTAGATTCAGATGTGATGTCCAAATACCATGAAGTATAAGTTTGGAGTCTTGAATATACATGCCACAAGGGACCATGATGAGGTAGCAAAAATGAGATACACATACTGGATCAGCAGAGAAAACACCTTAAGCTATCTAGATAGATTACTACAGTTGACCTAATACATATTATTTATACACATGAATGTCATCCCGAACTTTCAAGATCCTCCACGTCTTCAGTTTTCAATTGTTTTTTTCTTTCTAGGAGCTGTTCTTCAGTGGAACTACCCAACTTCCTACACAACAGTATAGACATCTCAAACTACAGAGTTCTACTTTGTCAACCCATATGCTTCTTGTCTCCTAGCCATTGATCTCCATTAGATAGTACTAAGAAGTTAAAAGAATCCAAACAAATCTCTGTAGTAGCCAATAGCTCCAAGACCCTTATGCAAGTTTTACTCATTTCAAAATACTACTTCTTGCCTACTGAAAATATCTAGCTGGTGAAATTGTAGGCAATCTGATAGGAGACTATTGTATCTGCATGGAGGAAAAACATGGTGAGTAACGGCAAGGTGTTTTGTCTCATAGTGGGCTAGCCCTTACTAGAACTCCATTACCCAAAGGACATCTGTGTTTCTGTGCTCCCTAGGCTTCCTCCCTTAAAGCTGGACATTTTAGTTCATTGGTTTGTCTCTAAGTAAATCCTTGTAAGGTGACTCTAGTCTTAGATTCAGCAGTTGTAACTTTGCTTTGGGGAAGCTGGACACATACACACAGAGAGGGGGGTAGAGGAGTGGAAGGGAGAGGGAGAGAGGGAGAGAGAGAGAGAGAGAGAGAGAGAGAGAGAGAGAGGTGAACAGGACACTGAAAAGAGGCTACTTAGATTTTGAGTCATCGTGTTTTGTTTACTCTTATTTGCAGAGACAAAGTGAATTTATCCTTGTATTTTAGCAAGACAGAAAATAAAGGCAGAACTTAGTGAGTTAAAAAGTTTAGTTAGCAAAATAGGTACCAGACAAATCACTTTTCCACTCATTTGTAAAACAAATCACACACACACACACACACACACACACACACACACACACACACACACACACAAATCTGGTCTTCCCCATTAGCCATATGCTTGTTACATTTTCTGCCTTGTTGAATATAATCTCCATCTAGTCCCTGTTCATGGAGCTGGAAACCTGGAAAGCAGCCTCACTGTCTTCCTTTCCTCTTCGTCCAACATCAAAGCATGTTGGCTTTCCGGCATCATGTCAGTTCTTGTGGGCCTCCAGTTCTAAGTGTTGGCATTCCATCACTTTACACTCCATTTAATAACATTTAAAAGAGGGCCCCCCAACCAGCTGCATGTTAGAAATCATCTAGGGAGATTTTTTTTTTTTTTAAAAAAAAACCCAATGCTTGCACACTATTCTAAGAAACTTTGATTTAATTAGTCTGTGAAGGGGTCAGTCATGGATAGTGCTAAAAATGTTTCACAGACAATTCTAATGAGCAGAGAGCTGCTCCTTTAGAAGGGGTGGACCCTCACCAGGATGCCACAATTTATACCTGATCAGAACGACCTCTCACAGTTTGGTCCATATCATCTTTTTCCAGCTCTGGCTCTGCTTTCCATCTTCCATCCCACATTAACAGGAGATCAGACTGTTTAATGTCCATGGCTTAGGTCACTTTGCTCTTCCTTTAAGGTTTCATTCCCTCTACCTATGATAATCATCTCCTGCCCCCCACTTACTTAGATCATCACCAATTGCTTTTCCTTACCAACGGAAAATACTTCCCCAGTGTTATCCCAACCAGCCTACCATAGGGATACTCTCTTCAGTATTAACAACAATCTCTTCACTGGGAAGTTTACTTTTGGATGTGTAGGGACTATATATTTCTTGTCTAAATGGTTTTTGACATAGCAATTTATTTGTCTGTGTTCTTCCTAAGTTATGTGAATATTTATAGGGATATATAAAAATGAACTATAATCTTAAATTAATTTACTTAGAAATAAAAGTATTTGCATCACTTTATGACTTATAATATTTTTCACACTTTTCTGTATCTGGTCTTTGCTACATTGTGGGGTTTTTTCCTCTATCCTTTTTACCCCATCCACATCTAGTTTCACCCCCTATTACTAGATAGGAGAGAAAGAAGAATACAGGGAGAGAGAGAGAGAGAGATGCCTGAATCCATTTCTTTCCTCTTCTTTCTTCTTTGAGTATGACTACTAACAAACTGCAACCATACCCCCCTTAATGACCAACAACCACCTACCTAGAGTATCAGGGCTCTACCATTTATATACCTTCTGAAAAGTTCTCAGAATTTCACATGTCACACAACTGCAGAAACTCTCTGCAGCTGGCAAAACCATGTCTCTGCTAGAGCATGGGGCAAATCATACTCACCTGCTGCAGATACTCTGAAGCAGCCCCCATATTCCCACACATGGGATTAAAGCAAAAGCACATTCTTACAATATTTCTGAATTATTTTAAAAAAAACAAAATTCCAGAATTGTCACTACACTTTGCAAATTTAGTTCAACAGCTTCTAATTTACACTCTTTGTACCACACTACAAGAAGATACAATTACTAGTGGTGGAGAGATTTTTCCAGAAGCAAAACTACAAATTTCCTGGCTTCATTATTTTCTATTTAAGTTTTCATAGACAAAACATAAAGAGCATATACTGGAGACATAAGAATAATTTCACAGTCTGACTTTTTTCTTATATGATAAGCTATCAGATGACAAAGTATAAGACATAAGAAGTTGAGCAAGATGACAGTAGACAATAATAATTTCTTTCAAAATGAGATAAAAACACATGACTCCATCTTGAAAAATGCAGCCCTCAGTAGACAATAGCAATGACCTCATAACATAGGGACCAATATCTCCTCGGCCTTGACAAATGCATCCCTCAGAAGAGAAACGATGCTTTGAAAATTCTTTCAGTCATTTATACTGTTAGTTCTACTTTCCTTCCCAGGATGTCTACTGTAGAAGTGAATTTCAAGTTGTCTTTCAGAAAGACTAAGCCATGTAGTAACCTGGTCATGGATTTTTGAGGCTGTACAATGACAAGTTACAGTGTCATTCAACAGCAGTAAAACAGGACTAGATGTCATTGGCTGAAAGCAGTCACTCCAATGATACAGCAAGGTGTGTCCCACTGTTAAGGGTTCACTCATGTAACTTATGTAACATGTTGCCCATCAAATGCTTGTCCTAACTTTTCCCAAGAGAACCACACTATTAAGAATACTGCAACCAGTATTGTGAGTGGAATGAATCTTACCCTTTAACTTGACCCACAATAACTTGTCATATAAAATTTCCACTGTCATTTCCCTTTTAATCGCTAGGAGTGAATTTTTTCACACCTTTAAGATGAGAATTTGAAGGGGCATCAGCAACTGTGTAGACAAGAGCTGTCTTGTTATCTGTCCAAACACTCGATACTCTTAAATGAGTGAGAGGTCATCCACAGCATTAAGCATTGGGTTTTATTTCTGGTTGTAGATGTCTCTGCTGCTCTGTGTGTGAAACTGTTATGTGGGAATCTCAGAGAGAAAGAGCAGGAGACAGAATGGTTCAAACAACATTGGGACATTAAATTACTGCTTTCTTTTCTTAATTTTCACGGCATGGCAGATTTTCAGTTTCATGAAACAAAATTGAAAAGAACTCCAAATCAAAGGAAAATGGTACTTCAGTAGACATGAAAGTTTTGAGGTGTATGATGCCCAGTGACAAGTTCTCAGAAGTCCACAGGATGGAAAGGAGGTGAGAGCAGAAGTAGTTCTCAAGGGCAACTGGGGTGTATTGTCATTGAAAGTGATGATTACTTTGAGGTAGTCCTTTCAGAGCAAACTTACAGAGCTAAAAGGAGCAAATACTGTCAATGCAGTAGCAACAGCTAGGAAAAAATAGAATAAGACATTTGGAGAGTAGAAGGATAGTGAATATTATCCAAGCACTTTATTGGAGGAAGACATTGATCTAGGCTTTACGTGTGCGGCATTTTATTTAATACTCAAAACAAATCTCGAAATAAAATGATCTTGTAGATAACTATGAATGGCAAAGTTTGGAGATTGGTGTGTGTCTTAGTTAGGGTTTTGCTGCTGTGAACAGACATCATGACCAAGGCAACTCTTATAAGGACAACAATTTAATTGGGGCTGGCTTAGAGGTTCAGAGGCTCAGTCCATTACCATCAAGGCGAGAACATGGCAGCATCCAGGCAGGCATGGTGCAGGAGGAGCTGAGAGTTCTACATCTTTATCTGAAGGCTGCTAGCAGAGTACTGACTTCCAGGCAGCTAGGATGAGAGTCTTAAAGCCCACACTCACAGTGACACACCTACTCTAACAAGGCCACACCTATTCAAACAGAGCCACACCTTCTAATAGTGTCACTCCCTGGGTTGATCATACATAAACCATCACAGTGTGTGTTTCACCTGTAGAAAGTGAAAGGACTGAAATAGAGGGCAGGCTATTGACTTGCTCATGTGCCTTGCGCTCATGTCCGGGATTCAAATGCCTGAAGGATTAGGTGGGTATTTGGGGATTGTTAATCATCTAGTCTACTTGACTGAGTTGAGAAATTATACAAGAATCATTAAACACACCTTTACATCTGTGATGGCATCTTCACAAAGACAATGCAGTCCAGTCCAATAAGCAGATTATTTCATGATGGATGCATACTATAGTGGTGTTACTGGAAGATGGTGAAAGGTAGGAAGTGGGACTTGGTGAGAGTATTATATAACTGAGGGCATAATCTTAGGGGCTGTATATTTCCCTCATTTGGCTTGTGTTCTTCTCTTCTGTTCTTTGCCCTCCATAGTGAGAAATGACCCATACCCTCATGGCCATGACTTGAGCCAAAATGAAACTTCCTTTCTTTTTTCTTTCTTTATTTTTTTTGGGGGGGGGTGGGTATTTTGGTCACAGCAATGAGAAACATAACTGATAGTAGCATGTAAAACAGACTAGTTGATAAGCTGTTCCATCAAAGTGTCTTAGTTAAGATGCATTGCTGTAAAGAGACACCATGACCATAGCTACTCCTATAAAGAAGAACGTTTAATTGGGACTGGATTATAGTTCAAAAGCTTAGCCCATTATCCTCCTGATGAGAAACATAGCAATGTGCAGGCAGACACATTGCTGGAGAAGGAGCTGAGAGTTCTACATCTTGATCTGCAGGTAGTAGAAGTGACTCACACTGGGCTTAGCTTGAGCATATGAGATCTCAAAGCCCACCTGAATAGTGACACTTCCTCCAACAAAGCTATACCTATTGCAACAAGGCCATACTTCCTAACAGTGGCACTCCCTGAGGGCCAAGCATTCAAACACATGAGTCTATGGGGGCTGTTCCTATTCAAACGACTATAGTGTCCCTGACTCATCTGATTGAGAGGATCCAGAATCCCTTATTCAGCCAGTTACTCTCAATTTAGGAATGTGAACTCGGAGCTACACCCCTACTCTCACCCCCATACCAAGGATTTTGAAGACAAATATCTGGGTTTCTGCTTTGTAGAACTGGCAATTAGTTACATGTAATCAACTGTTCAGCAAGCACACTTGGAGATGCAGCAGGTCTAATGGTGCCTGTTTGAAGCTTCTGAGTTAATAGTGACTGGTGTCTTCATCAGCAGAAAAGAAAGCAATTATCCCAAGCAACACTTCTTAAACCCCAAACGTTAACTCCTTATGTTTACTGAGATTCCAAGCCCATTAAAACAGAGGCAATGCAATTTGATATTTGTAAATAGAAAAAGTGAGTGGCAATTGTAAACTTTCTGCCTCACTATACTAACACTACAGGATAATCTTTGCATAAGAGAGTTCAGTGTAGGCTATGGTGAACCATGGGTTCCCACTCAAGTCATGGACAGACCAGTATTATTTCAGAGTCAGGGCTAGAGCAAAACCAGGGCTTCTGGTTCATTGTCAGATGGACCTGATTTAGTCTGCTATGCTTGGTAGAAGAAAGAGATTATCCCCCAGAGACACTGGAAACAATTTCATCTAATTAAAACACGGATCACCCACACAGAAGCTGCCAGGGTTGAGGCAGATTACTTGGCCCACGCTATTCCAGATGTGCATTCGGCTGGGAACACAAAACAAAAGCAAATGATCATTAGTTCTCTTTACTCTGTTTCCCTTTCTAGCAATTTCGATTTTGAAGACTTTTATTCATAACCTTAGAGTTGAGAAAAGCCTATGGCTTATCCAGACAACTCTGAAGAAGCACAGAGAACAGCTGAAATGTGAACTTTTTGTGATGTGAACTCTCCCCATCATAGTAGAACATAGATTTAAAATCCTTAAAAATAAATGCTGTCTACATGTAAGAGCCCAACTCAAAGTTAATCACTACTGGAAAGGTATGTCTGTGTTGGTGATGTATCATATATCTATAGCATTCCTGCTATAGACTCATCTCATTTTACAAGCTAAAGGAACTGTCCACAAACTTAGCCACAGAGATTCTCTGTAAGCAAGCTCAATTTCCCCATGGACTTCATTACACAATCACAGCTTTGTATCCATGGTGGGGCAGTGGGGATACAGGACATAGGAGGAACCTAACGGAACTAAATACTGTGGCAAAAAAGTGTAAATGATAGCCAAGCTCACATGAACTGCAAAAATATCAAATTTCCTTTTGAATGAGAAAAAAATAGCTATACTATTTTTCTACTCTCCCTCAACTCTGTAGTCTTATATATGTGATTTTCATTCTATACACATTTCTTAAAGTATATCAGTTGCCTCCATCTCTGCAGAATGGAAACAGGGATGCAGGAGATCTAGGTCCTTAACTCATTCATTAAGCTCTAGCTATGTGTTCAAAGCCTTTAAATGAAACAGGGTTAAGAAGGAAGACCTCTGAAAAATTTCAAAACTAATAATTCATTTCCAGGCAGTTACTGGAACCTGCTTTCTTTCTATCAGAATGTTTTGTGGCAATTAGTAAGATTAACACCGTGCTGCCTTGTTTTTAGCTTTCTATCATGGTTTAAATATGCTTGGCCCAGGAAGTGGCACTATTTGGAGTTATTGTGTGATCTTGTTGGAGGAGGCATGTCACTGTGGGTGTGGGCTTTAAGACCCTCCTCCAAGCTGCCTGGAAGTCAGTATTCTGCTAGCAGCCTTCAGATGAGGATGTAGAACTCTCATCTCCTTCTGTACCATGCCTGCCTGGATGTTGCCATGCTTCCACCTTGATGATAATAGACTGAAACTCTGAACCTGTAAACCAGCCCCACTTAAATGTTGTCCTTATAATGTTGCCTTGGTCATAGTGTCTGTTCAGAGCAGTAAAATCCTAAGACACTTTCTCATCCAGAATTCTAAATATTTCCCTTCGAAAGTGATGACTCTCAATTTACTGTCTCATGGACTTTAGGAGGTAGACATCAATAGAGCAGACAAGATGCCAGAACTACAGATCAACTACTAAGCAGTATTGACATAGAAGAGAGACCTACAACTGTTTGCTCTAAATAAGGAAATCACAGAATAGTAATAGTGAGAAGGAACATTTCAATGGTGATGTTTAAATCTTTAAAATCATTCATGGTTTGCAAATTATTGGGATTCCCAGAAACAAACTCATTCTACAGTCTATCATAAAATTTCTTTAGCATGTGTAATGAGACTGAACAGTATAGAATTGTTTTTGGTCTAATTAAATTTTTAGAAGAATGTATATTTATTAGGAAGGTATTTGAAAATCATTTCCAAGAAATGTAAAGAATTAAAATGAAACAAAATCAAATTACCATCAAGTTTTAAAAAATGATCAACAAAAATGATCATTATATTTTGAGGCAAGATAATCTTCATTTAAATTTTACTATTCTAAGTTTACAATTGAGTCAGAAATTAATCAATATTTTAACCTGTCCTAAATATTTTATCATGATTTTCTCCAACTTAAATCAACATGTAGACACATTTTTATAAATCTAGGTATGGTGTCAATACTGTGAAATCAGTCCCTCATTCTCTAGCTGTAAATTATAAAATAAACACAATATTAGTAGGAAATTGAAAAACTTGATAGCATGACCTGAGCTTCTGAGGACGTAGGTAATGGTTGTAGGATAGGCAAAGTTTGACCCTGTTTCCCTAAAGCTGGGAGCAACATCCATAGTTTCCTATGTGTGCTCAAGTGAAATACTGACAAGTTCTGATCCCAGCCATGCATTAAAATGTTGCATCTTTCTTTAAATTATCCCTTTTGCTTCTAAAACATTGCATATACGTATGTATGCAATATATTGCATATATATATATATATATATATATATATATATATATATATATATAGTATAAAACTGCTAAATGGAAATAAATTTGCATGAATGACAAAGACCCAGCTATAAGAATGCGTGCTGCAGACGTATATAACACTAAACACTGAAAATCAACTAGTATTGAAAATATAAAGTTATACATATATAAACATTGACCAATATAAGCTATATTTTAAACAGGACAATCTTTAGTATGAGAGAATATCTATGATGTAGTATTTGCAAAACAATCAAGTCAGAAAACGTGTACACTATAAGGTGATATACTCCAAGGTGCTGAGTGCTTCCCTAGCTGATAAAATCACGTACATCTAAGTCTTTATGCTCCTTTTGTATCTAAGTCATTTTCCAGGTTTTCAAAAATAAAGCATTTTTATTGAAAAAATATAATTAATATGTACAGTTTCATTAAAGAGGTAAAAAATAGTAAATCCTTCATGAGTTACAACGGAACAACTTGTCCTTTGTACTGATACAACACAAACAGCTTTGGGAAAAAGCAACCATTTTCGAGTTCTCAACAGCCTTTTCAGGCAATGTTGCCATGACTTTGAATGCCACCCTAGGAGAGGCATTATTACTATTGCTCTTATTATTAGTCCTATGTATCTGTAAACCAGAATGTCTCAAACAATCCGGCTCATACTGGCCCATAAGATTTTTAGATCTGAAGGACGTGAAGTCACTCAGTGTGAGAAATAAAGGTGTCCTCAGAAAAAGTGTCTAAAGATTCAGGAGGCATTTCTTGTAAACTGTAATAGGATATGAATGATAAAATTCACAGAACCATAATATATGGCTGCTCCATATTCATCTTCGTATGCTGACCTCTTGGGCATCATGTAAGCATTTTACTGAACAGCAGGACTTGGTTTAGTTTTTATTTTTTCCCTTTTTTCAAAAAGTGAACTTTAATTAAATAGGTTTAAAATACTTTTTTAAACTTGAAAACAGGTAGTTTTCCAAAACTTCATGTGATCCTGAAAAAAAAAATCTAACCAGTTCTTTAATTGTCCTCTTATGAATGAAGAGTCCATTAAGGAAAACCTACCACCTGTCTCTCACAAATAACAAGCAGCTCCCTAAAGCAACTCTGTTCAGTCCAATCCAGATGTTACTCACCACTCTAGGTTCCTGCCTTTTCTCATCTGCCTCAGCAGCTACGTAATGAGCCTTGCCGCTATGGTCTGTCAGTAGTCCTCTCAATCAATTCCCCAGGGCCGCCAGATAAACTACCCTACAATAGAACTCAGCTATGTCACCCTGCTTGTCAGCCCTTAATGGCTCTCTGTTTTCTATTAAACAAAACTGAAATTTCAGAGCAAGACAGATGGGGCCAACAGGGCTACCATTTCCAGCCTGTCATGCACAGCATTGCTCTAATTCTGGCACATGTGGGGGCCCCTGGGCCAGCAGCAACAGCAGCAGCACCTGGGAACTCATTAAGAATTGGAATTCTCTGAGTAGGATAAAACAAATGAGTGTATGTGGAGGGGAGTTAAAGAAAAGCACAAGGAATACATAGATACAGAGACACAGGCAGTCACACACACAGAAATCCCTTAAAGACACAAACTGCAAACTATAATACATAAGCAACAGACTTGTAGCGTTAAAAAAATGTTCCCAGACAAAGCATTATGAGACAAAAAAAATTGTCCCCCAAACAACCTCATTTTGTGTTGGTCATCTATGGTTGGACATGGGGCCTGCCCTTAAGTGTAGTTTGTACCAAGAGAGACTCCATTAAAAACAACTAATTGTTCCACTGCAAGAGGTTATCAATTAGAGATAGCTTCTAGATTAGGGGTAGGAGCATGTGTCTACTTCCATTCTCTGAGCTGGAACCCCATCTGGGTTAGTCCCGTGCAGGGCCTGTGTATGGTGCTACAGTCTGAGTGTGTGTGTGTGTCAGTACTATTATGTCTAGATGGTCTTGTTTTCTTGGGTATCCTCTATGCACTCTTGCTTTTGCAGTCTTTCCATTCACAGAGGGCTTTGGCAGTGTTTCCTGAGCTCAGGGGGTAGGGATTTGATACTGGTATCCCATTTAGGGCTGTGTGTTCCAAGGTCTCTCACTCTGTTGGTTTTCTAGTGAGAAAGAGCAAGAAAGTGTAGATTTGGGTTGGCAGGGAGGAACTGGAAGGAGTTGAGGGAGGAGAAACTATCATCAGAGCATATTTTATGAAAGAAACTTTTAATAAAAATAAATGTCAAATTCTCTGAGGGTACAGAATGATGAGTCCAAACCTCTAAGAGGCACCTTGAAAGTTGTGCTATTAACCAGCCTCTTAAATGATTATGATCTGCGATTAAATTTGAGAATGTTCATTAGATTGTCATCCCTTTAAACATGAGCCTTTCATACCTTACCTACTATTAATCCAACTTTCTCTAGTTTCCTAAGCCAGAAGTGACCACCTTGTTCTTTGATAAGTCACTGTATCAGGAGGCATTTAAACATTTATTTTTCAAATAGGTTATTTGCATAGTCACTATGTCCTCTGATAGAGTGTGAGCCCTTTGAGGACTATGCCATTTGCCCAAACTACAGGGCCATGTGGAAAACACAATGGACTCCAGGTGTTTGTTGAACAACTACTGATTAGCATTCAACTCTGGCAGATTACGTCGGATAATATATAGAACATCTTGTTAAGTGTTGCTGTCGGGAAGCAAGGAGTGATTTTACTTTAGTATAAGTAGGTCCAAATATTTGTTATCGTCTCTTGGGCCAGTGAGATGCTCTATGAGCAAAGGTGCTTGTACCACATACTTGGTGACCTGGGTTGCAGCCACATTACTCACATACAGAGAGATGAAGGGAACCCACTCCAGGAACTTGTACCACATACTTGGTGACCTGGGTTGCAGCCATGGAACTCACATACAGAGAGATGAAGAGACTCCCCTTCAGGAAGTTGTCCTCTGATTTCTTTTTACATGTGTAAGTGGCACATGTACACTATACATACATCATCTGCATACACAGTAATGAATTTGTAAAATCACCTAGTGTTCATATGAGATTTAAGTTTTACTAGAAGCTCTCTGCTTATCTGGTAATCCTATCATACCAATGATACTCTGTCTTTATCTAGATTGAGTTTCATGTGGCTTCCTTTTCTGGGAAGTTTAATTAAGTATGCAGAAAGATGCTATATACTCAAAGAAATATTTTTCTTTGGACTATCACTTGGGGAACACCCGAACTTATTCACCAATATTGAAGTATTACAAGTATATTTGTACTTTTGTAATTACATTAAAATGATCTTACTATTTTACAGGAAACCCAGTCCTGCTATCTAAAAATTATGTGATTAAAATATCAATATATACAAACTGATATTAACAAGATATCTATTTTCATAGCTTAAGTTAATTTTCAACACAGACTCCTATACTATTTGACTTTTAAAGAGTAAAGGTGGAGTACTTGCCATCAGTTAAAACTTTTTAAAAGTATTCTTATGGATTAACAGGGCAATTCCCAAATAAGTTCAAAATGTTCAATAGAATCCTCTGGATTAAATATATAACCTCCATGATAGTATAGTAGACCAAATATTAAGGAGATGTGTCAAGTCTGAGTCTCTTTGATTTTTTGAACGGACCATTTCTTAAAAGTCACTTTCTAAAGGTTCCAAACTGACATTTTGTGTACCCATGCCACCAAATGCTAACTCTAAGAGATTAAATTCATATTGCTATGGTTTCTTCTCGTAAACTTCAATAGATGGCGAAATACAGGAGTCATGGCTCAGCCAATAACATGCGCCTCATTTTACACAGAACAGAAATATATATATATATATATATATATATATATATATATATATATGTGTATGTGTGTGTGTGTGTGTGTGTGTGTGTGTGTGTGTGTGTGTAGATGTGCTGTTGCATGTGTGTGTGTATATACACTGTCTTTTCTTAACCTGTGATGCCTTGAAACTGCTGTATACATTAAGAAACAGACTTCCACAGAACATGCTACATACTAATGGAAATCAGAGAGGCCCCAGTTACAGTAAATAGTACTGGGTCATTTTCTACTTCTTGGTAGTTAAAAAGGAATACAATTAACTATCATCTAAACTCAGCCTTTAAGTATTTTAGTGGATAATGAATTGATACTGGTGAGATACACCAGGTTCAGGGCTGTTTAGCACTTGTGTAGCCTTCCCTACTCTCATGTGTGTGAACAGGGTGGAGGCAGAGGATGAATGGCTCCAGCCATGGACAATGTTATTTCCTTAAGAAAACAATGAGTAAATAAGGGATGAAGATTATATGAAAATGGATTTTGCTTTAGGGCATTTGGAATTTAGAAACTGATTGCCTAGGATGTTTCCATATCAGCATTCAGGTCTTTGGGGTTGTTCAAGCTCACTGGTCCAAATGTTGAGTCACCAGGGACAACTGGGGTCTTACAGAATAATGACAAATAGATGTGAAACTCTAAGAGGAAATTTAAATTCACAGTACCTAAAGAAGTTCAGAATCCTGTACATCTTTCAACTCTGCAAAAATGTTCCAGAAAGTTACTTTGTGACTGATATTATGAGATTCAGAATTCATCCTTTCATGAATCAACAGAAATTTAAAATAAATATAACTCCTTTCCCTATATCAATTGGTAATCCTAATGAAATACCTTCAATCCATATTTTTTTCATAAAATATTTGTATGCACAGGAGCTTTTGAGTAGGGAAGAGTAAATCAGGCCAATGAGATGGCTTAGTGCATTATGGCATATACTGCTGAGATAACACACGAGTTCAATTCCCTCTGGAGCCCCACATAGTGAAAAGAGAGAACTGATTCCTGCCAGTTGTTCTGTGTCATCCACACATGTGCCTTAGCATATGTGTGCCCCTCACACACAAAAAATAAATACATGATTAAAAAATTATGAAGATAAAGGACTAAATCCTCTTGAATTACACACATCCATTCATACAGAGTTCTTAGTCTACATTCCTCTACGCTTCACTGTTGTTTGAATGAAACATTCCATGAAAAAGAAACAAATGAGCAAGATGTTTGAGTTTTTAATCCTTATCAATCCTCAAAGCATTTGCCGATCAAGACTGAGGACCACAGTTTGATCACATTCACCCACATAAAAAGTTCACTGTGGTGGTAGAGCTTGTAATTTCAGTGCTGAGTGGAAAGGCAGAGACAGGAGGCTCTCTGGGGCTTACTGGCCCTGTCTCAAAAAATAGATGTCAATCAATTTAACTAGCTTGGTGAGTAAAAGTGTTTATTGCTGAGACCGATGTCCTAAGTGTAAGCCCTAGGACTTTTGTAATGAAAAAAGAGAATAGATTCCTGTGAGATGTCTTCTTACCTTAAGACAGAAAGACATTAACAAATAGACAGACAGACAGACAAGCAAACACACACACACACAGAGACAGAGAGACAGAGAGAGACAGAGAGACAGAGACAGAGACAGAGACAGAGAGACACGGAGAGAGGTGAGGAAAAAATCTAATTAAGAATTTAAAACCAAAGAAGGCGGATAGATCCAGATGAATAGCACTGCTGCTTCACCCCTACCCCCAAATACACACACACACACACACACACACACACACACACACACACACCTCTTGTACTCATACATACAGGAGCACAAAGGCAATTTTGTCAAGATTTGAGATTCTAATTAAACACTTCAGTAAGTCTGTTTCCAAATATTCATTTTAAACTTAAATTTAAAAGACTGTTTTGTAGATATTAATTTTTTTTTTGCACTGCTTGGGGAGTCCTTAGACTTCTGTTTCCTAACACAGCAGGAAAATCCCAGCCTTCAAAATACATACAAGCATTTACCTTTTCCAAAACTATGTAATTTTTTTCGCTAAAGATTTAAATAATCACACCTTATAGAACTAAGGCTAGGGTCAAATGTAACAATTTCTATGGCTTAAAAAGTACTGGGCAAAGGAGTTCCACACTTGAGGTCTCAATATGGTCATCTGAACAAGAACATAACAAAGACATCACCAGGACATACCAATAAGGGTGGTTGAACTCACATAAGTCCTTAGCCCTTGATGAAGAGCTACAGGTAGTTAATGGTTACTGGGAGAGGCAGAATGGTATTCTCCAGGGATGAGCTTCTTAATGGGTCATCCAATACTAAGCGGTCACTTTAAACACTAAATAGACTTAGTGAGCTCTCTCTCTCTCTCTCTCTCTCTCTCTCTCTCTTTCTCTCTCTCTCTCTTTCTCTCTCTCTCTCTCTCTCTCTGTGTGTGTGTGTGTGTGTGTGTAATAATTAAAGAAATTGAGGACAATAATTTGAAACTGGTTGGAAAGGATACATAAGGAGTTAGGAGATAAGAAGAAGGGGTAGAAATGATATAAACACTGTATCTACATATGAAATTTTCAAAATCTTACATTGATTTCGCTATTTTATATATACGTGTGCTTTATGTGCACATATGTATGTTTGCCAGGTGCATGCCTGGTGCCTATAGAGTTCAGAAGAAGGTGTTAAATACCCTGGTATTCAGATGGTTTTCAGCCTTTACGTGGATACTGGGAGTGGAATCCAGGACTTCTGGAAAAGAAACAAGTGTTTTTAACTGTTAACCTGACTCTCCAGATCCAGAGCAAAAGTTTTTTGTTTTTTTTTTTTTTTTTTCCAAATTTAAAACACTTAGATACTGCCCGGGTTAGAGCTCCTGGCAGCCCCGTTTCATCTAGGTTTTGTGAGGTTGGGTGCAGAGCTGCCACTGGTGATCCCGCTCAGTGCTCGGGCCCAGACCGGAAGTCGAGCAAAAGTTTTTAATTAAAAAAAAAAAACACACACACACATGGACATAAAACCTTTGACTGTATTAATACACACATTCACATAGCATTTCTAGAACCCTAAATAAATCAAGAATGTATAGAATAAAAAAAAACCCTTAGTTTTTTTGATTATCTCCTAATGTAATCTCATAAACTTCTAGGAAATGTGCTAGGGAATGACATTTTACACTGAGAATCCGAGGCTCTGTCTAAAGAGAGGCTTAATTTTCACAGCTATAAATAATATCAGAGTCCATACACCCTCACAGCTGGCACACATTTGCTCTTTCAGACAATGCAACAGCTGTTTTTGGAACCCTACTAACAGAGGTGGAGACTTCCTACTATGGAAACACTGAGAGATTTTAGAGAAGGCATATATCTCCTGTGATGTGTAGGGTTAAGTTACCAGGACAGCAGAGTTTCTCCATTTTCAATGGCAATTTTTGAGTAAAGCAACATTTTACTCACATGAGTCCTTGCTTATGGTGACAGTGCTTAGCAGTAGAGTTGCTCAAGTTAGGACATTATGTTGTTATTTCATAGAGATGTAAATAGAAAGAGCAGCTAGAGATATAAGGGCACTTTCTTTCCATACGAAACAAGTTTGTTATTCTTTGAAGATTTTTTTGGCTTCATACTGCTTGGCTTTGCCATGCTCTGGAACACCCCCAGGTCCCTTTATGTAAGTTGTCATCTGTCTTCTGGGTTTTGCTATGGTAGGGTCTCAACCACTGAGACCTCATTTAATTACCCAAAAGCCAAATCAAAGGTAACAGCTGTCCTGATACTCTAAGTTGGGCGAAGGCCAATTAATGAAATGCAAAGGTCAAAGCTTATCATCAGTTACTAAAGGACAAGGTTAAAATATACTACCCATGGGGGAAAAAAAGGAAAGCCTAAAATCTTAGGATGTGGAAAATATTACACATGAGGGGTATCAATTCAGTTCAGGACAACATAGAAATGGAAGTGGATTCTCCAACACGTGTCAGAGAGATGATAAATTGAAATACAGAAAATTTTTGTGATATCTTTTCAGCCAAGACCGAGTGGCTTCCTTTGGAATGAAAGCATGATTTCAAATACTGTACCTTTGTTTGGACTAAAAAATAATTACATCTCAAATTCCTCAACAATAGTGATATGTGACTGAGATGTTGGAATGTGATACAGTGATAAAATCACTAAAGGGAGATATGAGCATAGAAACCAGAAGGCAAGGTTTAGTCATCCTTACTTTTTCTCCAGGGATAAAGGCAGTTCTGAAAGCAACACTTTCCCAAGGATTTCATCTGACATTATGGATAAAGCTCATTAGGGCAGGGCCTGGCAGACTGATGGCTAAGACATAAAGCAGAAACTGATCTAATTAAGGAGAACAGATCACATGCATGTAAGACATGAAAGAATAAAGGGAACTATGAAAGGAGGAAGAAGTCTAAAGGGAAAAGGATGGGGTTATGGGGCATCCATCATGAAAGCAGAAGGAGATATGTGAAGGGAGGAATGAGACTGACAAAATGAGAACAAGACATTAGAGGCCAGGTCAAACTATAATGATACGTAGGTGCAAAAATGCCACAATGCTGAGAATTAACAACAGAAGAAAAGAACAAACATAGGGAAACTTCACTATTTATGAGAGACTTTTCATTGCAAACAACAGATATGTTCAGGGGGGCTAAGTTAAGAGGAATGAAGAGATTCAGGAACAAGGGAGCAGCCTGGGGGCGCTGTTTCCAACAGGCAGAGCTGTCAAAGCACACACCAGGATCTGAACAAAAGTATCTGATGAAGATATCACAGGACACTAAGCTTTATGCCAAGGAGTGGCTGATGAGTAGCTTGCAAATCACATGCTACCTATATGTGTGGAACCAATATGTTATGTATTAAATGGACTTACTAATTAATACTAATACTAATACTAATACTAATACTAATACTAATACTAATACTAATACTAATACTAATAATAATAATAATAATTTTATGTTCTTAAAAAAAATCAACCCAGAAGGTTCTGACAATGTTGACTAAAATTTTCTGAATGCAGTGACTTTGTTGAGCTGACTAGCCACGATTGCCTTTACAGAGAAGCTGTTGCAGCGCCTCTCACCTTCATTCACATACTTTCAGTGTTAGGTCCCATAGACATTTGAATATTCAACCCTGCCTTAGAGGATGGGAGGATTAAAAGGAATCACCAACATTACTGTATCTTTATAATAAGTGGTCAAAGAATATGTTACTGAAACATTCTTTGCATAGGACCAAACACAAATGAGACAAATCTTGGTCTTTCCTCCGCATGAATAAAGTCAATTTAGACAAGATGAACAGTGGTCTTGAGAGATTTTCTTGATTGAATACATGATAGATTTGTTTTAACTGTCAAACTCTATTCATCGCCTGAAATTCCAACTGTTTGAGCTCATGTTTGGCAGAAACTGTAGCGCAAGTTTGAGACATGCATTTTTTTCCTGGCAATTATTTCACAATATGCTAAACAGAATTGATGTGGAGAAAGGCAGACATTTGCTTTTGGCTCCAGGGATATCTTACAATTTAGCAGTGTTGCAATCCACAATTTTCTAGATTTAATTTAACAAACCTTAAAAAAAAAGTCTTAATCTTTGTCTATGAAATCTGATGATCCATTGAAGACAATATTAAAACCTTGGCTAGGGATGAGAGTGTCACAATAATGGCCTGCTCAGCCATTTCAGGATACTGTGCATTTGTATTTAATAATACATGCTTTGGGGAGCCCAAAAGAAAGTGCTTTATCTTTTCTCTTTGAAATGGCTTGGGAAATGTTCCAACCCCTTGAAAATTTGCTGAGGAACGCTTGCCATATCGTGCTTACATATGCTTGTTTGAATTATGACATATTTTATAAACTTGAGAGTTTTAAAGAACAAATAGCATCCTTTTTATCAACCATGAAACCAGGCTTAAAATGCTTTAACTTGTTCACTGGTGTAATTGCTAGAACTTTCATTCTAAATACTCTCCCTTAAAAAATAATTCAAATTGAGTTTAGGGTGGCTAAGGGTCATCTAAGCCATTTTTAAAATGTTTGTAATTTACTGGTCACAAAAAATATTTAGGCCTTGATCAGTTAAGGATCTTCACAACACACTGGTTTTTGGATATGGTGTTTGCTCTCAATCCCCAGTCATAATCACGAGAAGAACAGATCCTTGACGGTTCAACCCCGGGCAGTGACATTCCCTGCAGAGATGGGCATGGAGCAGAAGATTGGAGCAATACTTTCCAGCACATGCAAGTTTGTGGACATGTCTTCTAAAGCACCATATTTTCCAGCCATTGCTCCTGCTCTGAAAAATATCATATGTAGCAAGAGCAAATTAGCATGCATTCCTGAGGAATGATTCTATAACCCAAAGGACGGAGAACCTCTGAGCATTTATAGCACAGCATGAAAACAAAACCGTGTAGAACAGTCAAATGGACAGATGCACCAACAAGTCTTCCTAATGAAGGATGTGATAACTTAGCATATGTTTACGCATCAAGTGCTAAATAAGAATAGTAGCACAATAATGGACTCTATTCCTGGGCTACTTATAATAGGTTTTAGCCTTTATGTGAAGTATGGAGTAGGTGACAGACAGCATGACTACCATCATATTTCACACTGCCAATACACATGTGCATGTGAGTTCTGGTTCTGCCAATACACATGTGCATGTGGATTCTGGTTCTGCTGCATTCAAAGTCTTGGCTCCTTAGGTCCCATTTATAGACAGGAATAATTTTATCCTACTACAAAGCTACTACCGAGGTGAACAAAATTGATGGCGTATGTAAATCAATTGATGCAGTTTGTATCACGTGATAAGGCCAAAGAAAATCATGATGGTTACAGCTTTACTATGAACCTTGTTCAGAAAAAAATATATATCCATAGTGCAGGTCACCTTGACAAAAAGTGGCATGGATACACAACTTCATAAAGCCTTATGTAGATACTGTCTGTTCTATGTGTATAAATGTTCGCACACATATGTGTGTAAATACGGCATTAGGCAGTTAATCAACAATGTAGATATACACACTACACTTCAGACATTACATTTTGCATAAAGTAAGCATAACTCAAAAATAATATTTCAGCTCTTGGCAGGTGGGATTGTGTGTCTTTATACACTATACAATGTAGAAACAAGACCACAAATCATTGGAGATATTAGAGCCAGAGGTTCAGAGACATTCCGAAATGAAAAAACTGTTAAATGCAAGGTTCCTGTCAAAAAAATAATGATCCGACTTTCTTCAAAGGGACTAAGTTCCTCTTGGTAAGGAAGATGCATTTTCTAGAAAGAAATAAAATCTTGGAGTAGTGGGTTCCTATACAGAGTAAGGTGCCAGCTGGTGACATTTACCTAGTAGACAGGTTTGCAACAAATAATCACAGTAGTGACATCAATAATGACAATGCATACTGGTTGAGCACCTGTTACACCTAAGAATGCTCCTGAAAGCTTGAGTGTGAGTACAAAGGCTTCATTGACAGAGCCCACGTGAGTCATAAATGGATCTGAGCTGCCCCCTCCCTTGATGGCTCAGCAATGAGAGATATTCTACAGGGCAGGAGAGAGAGCAAATGCACAGTGAGGGTGTGGTCCAGAGACAGAAAATTCAGCTTTTGCTGGGAGGAAGCTGAGCAATGCCTGGAGAGACCTTAAAATACCCAAAAAGAACCCGCACAGCAGGGAGACAGACACTGTTAGGTTTTGCCTTGGGGAAGATGACATTTTGGTGATGTCCTTAAGGAGCCTGACAAGCTGCATGAAGGGAAATGGACATGATTATCTCCCATCTTGTTTCCCAGTCACAGCTGAGTCTTCTGTGGTGATTTCACTTCTTCCTTCTTCCGTGGGAGCACCTGTTACTGCATGTGGAATATGAGTGGACTTCGGCTCAGCCTTCTAGGCTCTACCTCTCTCCTTAATTCCAAGAGTGAACCTGCAGTGACTTTATCACAATCCTTTTATATGGAGGAGTATACAAGTTTTCTTTAAGTATATCCTTATCACCCTTCTAGGTTTTGGAATAGTTTGGAGGTCTTTACAATACCCTACTCTACCTATAGTTGGCAAATCAGAACCATAGAGAATTGGTCCAGGGATCATAGATGTTCCAAGGATTCCTGGTAGAGAAAACTAGGGCTTGGTGAAAAGATGAGCTCTTTCCACAGGAGTGGCTAAGCTGGATATTCTAGAAAAGCAGAGCATTCATTAAGTAAAACAGTCAACACAGTACAATACAGAATTGAGAGGTAAAATCTGTATGTAAATACATTGACCAGTTAAGGAGAGTGACTGAGGCTAGGCCTGTGACAGAGGAATATATGCAGGGGACCCTGAGACACCATTTTGTGACTCAGTGAAAGTAAAGCCTAGATTGTTTTGGAGATCCCAAGATATTGGGCATGACATAGCCATGAGACATTTGCCAAGGAGAGCTGCAGACAGGTTCAACCCCCAAAAGAGAAGAATATTTCAATCAGAATGGGCTTGACCTTCTGAGCCTTCTGATTTCAGACATGGGACTAAGGGATTTGAAGTTTGTCTTACTAGATTTTGGTCTCATTTTGCTTCAGCATTACCCCCTTATAAGCTTTTCCTCCCTTTTGGAATGGTAATATGTATTCTGCGCCACTGTCTGTTGATGTAGCAATTTGCTTTTTGAATTAACAGGGGGTTTACAGTTAAACTATTGTCCTGGGCCATAGAAGAAATTTTAGACTTTGAATTTTTTAATTAGTGTTGAGACTAAAAGACTATGTAGACTTTTAAAGTTGGACTAAATATATTTTACATTATAATATGATCATGAGACTTTTCACTAGGGTCAGGCTTTGAGGTTCCAAAAGATACTTCCAGGTCTCTTTAGAGAAAGAAGCCTCTCTATGTGAGAGCTGAGCACTCAGCTGCTTCTCCAGCTGTATATACCTGTGATTTCTCTAGGTCATTAAGGATACTAACCTGTTGAAACTGTAAGTACAATTAAGTGCTGTCTTTTATAAGTTTCCTTGACTATCATGTTTTATCAGAATAGAAAATATTAATATCTATTATTATGTATATTAAACTGCTCTCCTGCCTACAACAAACCCATCCATATTTGGCTCCTAAATACTCTATTTCTTCTCAGTGCATTTTTCCAGAATGGATTTTCTTCTTTCCACTTTGGTAAATTATAGTCGTCCTTAAATCTTCACCTGAACACCCATTCTTATGTGAAATGGTAAGCTTGCCTGATGTTTCCTGATGGCTGCTTGGCATATGACCATCTCATATTCTTACCTGTGGGCATTCTCTATGTGTCTACTTGAACACACAACCTCAAAAATGTAAGGCCATATGTCGTGTTCTCCATAAACACAGTACTTGTATTAAAACACACAATATGAGGAAATTTTTCTAAAATTCTCCAGGATGTACATTTCTTGTCTGCAAAGCATTAACTGGTAATCAGCTCAGATTGGTAATGAGGTAGTTGTATGGACCAGATCCCTAGTCTTCACAACATGCTTTGAGAGTATGTCTTTCTCACTGTTGTTTCTAGGAGAAAGGTAACTCTGGTCAGGTACATCCTGGCACACACACTCTCATTTGTGATTCAGATCCATGCTAGAGTTGTGGAATTATCATGGCTGTAATATTTTATGTTCATGGGATTTAAAAGCCTCAGGGTGTGGTTGTTTATTCTTTGTTGAGCATCTATTTTGCATCAAGAACAGAGTGCTAAACAAAATGTGGGTGTTGTCTCTGACTTCACAGTGTTTAATAAAAGGGACAGATTGAGCACAACTAATAATATAAACTCATTTTTAAATACTCTCTTTGTGCAAAGTTCTAATGACAGAGAAATCTGTGGTACATTTATAAGGTAGATGTGACTTCCCTAGGGAAGAATAAAATCAAAATGCTTTATTATTTCTTCAGCTGATCAACAATTCTCCTCATTTGCAAATGCAAATATGAACAAAATTATATATTCAAAAATAAACTTATGAAAAAATTATTGTAGGAAATAATGCTGTCCCAATTGGATATAAGTTTGTAGCTGGGCATATTTTAAGTCTTCTCTGGTTTGCTATTTACTCATCTGCAAAAGAAATGGAGTTATCCTAATAGCCAATTTTATTCAGTTGATCATCTCCCATCATGCAGCTCAAAGAAAGTTGGCTCCCAACTCTTTATTCCAGTGATGGTGAAGACCCCTTTCTAACCTTCACAGTAATTCTGTATCTCTACCATGGGATCTGACATCCATTACTCATACACCACTAGGAGGCTCCTGGCCAAGGTTAATTCTTCCTTAAAAAGGAATGTAAGAGAGGAGTATTTGCATAGCCCCCTCTGCACAACATGGTCCTGGCCATTGCAGTTATCTTGGTGCCAATCTGTGCAGGGAATTAATGCTTTTAGCACCGAAATGCAAATTCCAAAGGAACTTAGACAGTGTACTTAGGATCCGATCCAGCTTCCACTTGAAGCCACATATAAGATGAGAAATAGCCATACGTAAGTTACTTTGCAGCAGAAGCATCCTGAGACTTTGATAGACCAGTATAAGCCCTTCCAGCTTTAACTCATGGTCTGTTACTATCAGTTCATGAGCTGTATTTAGAGAAAAGAAAGAAAGAAAGAAAGAAAGAAAGAAAGAAAGAAAGAAAGAAA
>JANHMN010000003.1:158022024-158037044 GCA_030674055.1 Rhabdomys pumilio
AAAGAAAGAAAGAAAGAAAGAAAGAAAGAAAGAAAGAAAGAAAGAAAGAGTGAGCCCTGTAATGTAATCAGTTGCTTAATCTTAGAAATTTGGATTACTATTTGTCAAGTGATCCAATAAATTCATTAATTCTCAACTCCTTTACAGTCAATGTGCATCTAAAAATAGAATGCCGCCAGGCAGTGGTGGCACATGCCTTTAATCCCAGCACTTGGGCGGCAGAGGCAGGCTGATTTCTGAGTTCGAGGCCAGCCTGGTCTACAGAGTGAGTTCCAGGACAGCCAGAGCTACACAGAGAAACCCTATCTCGAAAAAACAAACAAACAAATAAATAAAAATAGAATGCCATTATAAATTGTACACATAAATTCTATGTAATTATACAAGCATTATCTCTTTTTATAACTAACTCTGGTCACATTTAAATTGGCATAAATTATTAAGGCATGAATAAGACACCTATATTATGGAAAAACTCTGTTCTCCCAAGCACATCTATGCCATTCTTTGGACAGTTCTGAGTTGTATTTCAATCAATGATCAAACATGGCAGAATCCATAGCCCTCGTGGTCTATTAATTTAGGTCAAAGAACAATCTGTTGATCTATGTTTTGACTGCTTCTTGTACCTAACGTAATATAAGTCTGGTTTCCATGAAAACTCCAGCTTTCCTCCCAAGTCCCTTCTTTAATTGTGTTTTCAGTCTAATGAAATAAATAATGATTTATTTGTTTTCTCCCTTTATACAATATCTAAAATCATTAGGGATACAAATCAGCTTATCCCAGGATAATCAGGTACTTTAACTCGATTACGCATAAATCCAAATTCCCTAAGGAAAAACAGCGAATTAATTAATTTTATATTGCACAGCATTTTGCTGCAATACATGATGCTGTTGCTGTTTTACTAATGGATGACTATAAACCTCCTCAGGTTAGCTTATTCTCTCCCAGTTAATTGTCAGGTAAGAGGCTGAATGAAACTGTCAGTGTGGTCCTCAGTAGTAAGGTGTGGCTCAAACGAAGAATGTTTAGTCTATAGTTCAATGGCATCTTTTTATAGCTAGCAATTAACCAAAATGCAATTATCTACATAATACCTACACAAACATGTGCATTAAACACCCTTAAGTATGAGACATGAAAATTAGAGTATTTTGCATGTAGTCAAAATGAAAAAAAAAAAAAAACAGCTAAACTTTCCTGAAAGTGTATGTTAGGATATATAAACTTGAAAAACAAAATAAATACTTGTAAAATAACAGAATCCCTGCTTTAATGACAGAATTTTGTTGAATGATATATTCAAATGCACACAGAAAAATGGTGGATGGCATTAGCAAAAAATAAATAAAAATATTCTTTAAAAATCCCTAAATTGTAGTATCTTAGATTTACTATATATAAAATACTTAATATGATACTTGTTAATTTTGTATGTAACTGTCACTCATGTTAAGATACTAAAGGGCATGTGCATATGAATATGATCTAAATGAAATGTATAAATTCTCAAGGAATTAATAAAAATAAAAAAATGTACAGCTTATGAGCTAAGGCAGTGGTTCTTAACCTTCCTAATGCTGTGACCCATTAATACAGTTCCTCATGTTGTGGAACCATAAACCTTTAAATTATTTCTGTTGCTACTTCATAACTGTAATTTTGCTACTGTTATCAATCTGATATGCAGAAAATCTGATATGTGACCCGCAAAGGTGTCATGACCCGCAGGTTGAGAACCACTGAGCTGAACAGTCAGCTCAATCCATTACACTGTGGCATGTGAAGGCATTTCAGAAACACAGCACAATGTTACTTCTGAGTTTCTTTGATTTGTACACAGAAGCAATATGTGACTATTGATATCACAGATTCCTTTTAAGAAAAAAAAAACTTCAAATCTTTTCTGCATAACAACATGAAATCTTGCATCCCTTTGACACGATACATTTTGCATTTACGAAGATTAAAGGGATGCAAACTCTAACGTCTTTCCATGCCAGTGTGAATGCCTCTGTTCTGGCCACCTCTGCCTTGTGATGGCAGTGAGTAGAAGCAGTGGTTGGAGTGCTTCAAAGCAAACACGAAGTTCAATACAGCAGACAGAATCCCGACTAACCCGACTTCTCTGTGTCTCAATGATCAGGTCCAGAAAGCAGAATTTGCACATAACTGGCTTACAGATGAATGGAATATGTAACACCTAACTCAGAGGTTAAAGAAAATTCTTTGATCTCAAAATCATACAGGGTACCTTGTAGCAAAAAGAGAGGTCTGTTTGGAGGAAAAAGAAAAAAAAAATAGTTCTCTTACCCATTGCAAATTCAAGCAGGGAAAGGAAACTTGGTAATCTAACACAATCAGTTTTATGTTATAAAATAGTTGCTATGGAACTCCAGAACACTAAATTCACAAGGAATTAAAGTGCTTATAACCAGAACCAAACTACCAAAATCCTATCCTCTCCTCTCCTCTCCTCTCCTCTCCTCTCCTCTCCTCTCCTCTCCTCTCCTCTCCTCTCCTCTCCTCTCCCCTCCCCTCCCCTCCCCTCCCCTCCCCTCCCCTCCCCTCCCCTTCCCTTCCTTCCCCTCCCCCTTCCCCTCCCCTCTTCTCATCTTTTCTCCTCTCTTCACCTCTTCTCTATTTTTGCTATCCTGAAATTCACTTTGTAGACCAGGCTGGCCTCAAACTCACAGAGATCCGCTTGTTTCCAAAGAACTGGGATTAAGGTAAGCACCATCGTCCTCAGCTGTTCTGCATCTTTCTAACCTCTGCAGTATTTAGCGAGCTCATCCTTTCTTTTCAGAAAATGGTGATCTGAAAGGGTGAAGTAAGTAGCAAGCTTGCTTTTGCATATTTAATATATTGTGCTTCATTTAATTTTACCGTCACAACACAGCATAACTCTGCCACAAGTCTGAGCATCCTATCATGGCTTTCATATTTTGTGTTGCCACAGGTTGATGAAAATGTATGCAACTTGGACACAGTGGTGACTTTAAGAAACCGTGCTTGCAAGTGAAATCTAGCAGCAGTAGGCAAAGATTCTCGCTGACCTAGATCATATCTTTTAAAACTGGAGTGTGTGAATATAAAGCTACACTGGATGCTTCTGCTGGGCACTCGGCACGTATCAGCTGGACCAAACCAAAATGAATCCATATGCACATCCGAGTAGTGTGCTCATTTGTAGACCAACCAGGGGATGCATAGTGAGGCCACAGCTGCTGAAATGCCTTGAAAAGAATTCACACCTAGTAAAGAAAGAGCAACCAAAACTACCTGCCAACACTTGACCCTGCCACTCTGAAGAAACAATTTTCAGATAGCCCAGCCAATGTGCAAACAGTTATGTGGTCAGCCTTAAAGGGAAACACAACACTACCTATATATACGAAGTACAGAAATCCCATGATATGGTCCATTTCACCCTTGGACTGCCAAAGCCAATTCTACACGACAAATCCTGAGCTATTGTCTACCATGTGTTGGACACTATGAGAAATCTATTGCACAAAACGTGGAGCACACAATTTCATGTGTACTAGAGAAACTGTCATAAACTATTTGCCCTTAAAGACGTTGTCATCAAAGTATTAGGCAAAGGTAAATCTGTTTCTAGAGAACCAATGGCCAACTCCAATAACATTAAAAAGGAGGCAGAGTACTGATGAAGATCCTGACTATGAATCCATTGAGAACTTCAGCTTTCTCAGCTGGGAATAGCATCATCATGCCAGAGGAGGGATAGCACTGGATATTGTGGGAAAATACTGCTGCAGACACACATGACCACCTTCTACCACTCCCTCCTCTTCTTATAGCTCCTTGTACAATGTGGTATATGGGCTTGAAAGTCCCCCACAGGAGCTCTGCCTCCCCCCACCCCCACCTCTCCTACTGCACACTTTGTTTCTATTGCATCACAGATTCTGGCAGCGACTTGTCAGTCCCAGGAAGCATAGTGTTTGTCTATGCTGGGCAATGTGCAGATTTGCAGAGAGAAGGGACGTGTACCCTGGCTGCTTTAGAAAGGAAAATCTTTGCTTCCTGAGATACACCAGGAGACAGTGCACTGTGAGAATGAAACCAACCTGACAGAGCTATCCATCAATGACTAAGCCTGCTTTAAGAGACCCACCAGGCTCCAGGAAAGGCCCTGGCCTTTCCCTGACAGGTTACTCCATCACTCTGAAGCTCTTCTCACTCCTTTTCACAGGTAAGCTCACTCTCAGATCAGCAGGTCACTTCGGGTTTCAGGTGCTCATTCACTCTGAGCATTGTGAAATGCCTTGAGTCTACACATTGTAAAATATTAGTTTCCCGTATCGTTTTCTCTCACCTTGCTCAGTCAAAGGGCTTTTTACGTTACCAAATATGTTCATGCTTACACTGTTGTAGCACAAGAAAAAATATACTAAGAAGTCTGTCTCACTTTCTAAGGTACAATGAATAAGTTGGCCTTCTGCCAAATTACTGTTCAGGGTAGGATGCAGAGAAAAGCCAGGGCATCCCTGGCTAAGCCCTTACTGATGCCATTTGCTATGCGTAAGATCCATGGATATTAGAGAGTTCTTCCATAGTTCTTGTTTCATACTCTGGGAAATGAAGTTCTCCAAGGGGTTTAGAATTATGCAAATAAATGTATGTGTTAAGATTGAAAGCATTATCCAACATAAGGAGCTGCTTATGGTCCTCAGCCCACTTCAGCGAATATGACATTTTGAAGGCAATAATTACAAATTTGTCACCTGGAATTCAAAGATGATAAGTGGGCCTAGTCACAAGAATGGAAGCCCCATGATTGTAGGAGTGCTTGACATGCTAAGAGGTCTGCCAGCATGTTTGGACATCAGTCATTGATGCTGAATGAGTAAGTGAGGTCTCTCTTTCAAGATAGTAGCTTCAAGTGTATTGACACTCATGACTACAGCATTGTAATAAGCACTCACTTTCCCACATTTCTACTGTCCTCTTGATTCATGGAAATCCAATTGGTTTGTAAATGAAAACTTAATAATTGGGTCCTAATATTGCAAGTGATCTAAGTACTACCTGGAAGTCTGTCTGACTAAAATTTGGTAATTAAATTGTAATTTACTTCAATTAGAAGAGTAGACACTATACATATGTATTTATAACTACCAATATAAAAGGAAAATTTCCAGGTTTATGTTTGTTACATTTTTTTCTTAGATATTACCATAATGTTTTCAGGACTTTTCTGTAACCAAAATACTTCTCAAATTAATATTGAGTTCTAGGCCACAGTGTAGGCAGCATTACAGGTCATGCCTAATCAATATCCATGCATTTACAGCTTATAGGAAGTTTCAACTAAAACTTTTACAAACTATTTTCCAATGTTATTTTACTTCATATTGTGTTGCTAAATTTTTTTTACCGTATTTCTTTTAAAGGTTGATTTTAATATATAAATTAAGCAATACTGATATTTTAAACACAGTATTATATGCCTACTTCTGCATTTTAAAACAAAAACATCATTTTAATGTAATAAATAATCAATTCATATTGTACCGTCTATTACTTTGATCTCCTTTTAGCCAGATAAAATTTTAATTAGGGTCATATTTAGTTTTGTCTTTGATCTGTGTCCTCATTATTCAATTACTAGTCCTTCTGACCAATAAACAGTGAGCTACCTCATCTTCTAAACATAAGAGGAGGCTTTAGAGTATAAAAACAGATTTAAATTATTATTATGTAATAAAGCCTTTCATTAGTTGTGATGTTTACTCATGATTCTTTCTGTCTGAATTCTCTCCAAAACCAATTTGTTGTGCTGGGATAGGTGAGGAACTTCAGAACCTTACACAGGCAACATTACATCACAATCCCAAAATAGTCCTTCTTCAAATAATTACATGTGACCAAGGCTGACTATAGAGATCACTTCTGCAGCCAGTGTTTTCTCACAAGGGAAATGAAGAACATGAACTAGCCGTATCCAATAATTTACATTCAGCTCCAAGATACAATGGTTACACCAGTCTGACGTTACTGTGGACCTCATTTCTGCAGCCATGGATGTACTCACTGGAGGTGAAACAAGAGCTGGGTGTAGTAATATCAGTGGAGAACGAACAGTCCACATGTGAGCCATAGACATAAAACAAGAACAGTAGTTAGCAAGTCACTCACTTCCAAGCTAGATATTACCAATATTTTGTTCTGTACTTGAAAGAAACTACAATATTAATGTAGGTCTTGGCTTGGTGAGATCTAGATTGTGACTATTGAACGTTTTCTGACATCATGCTGAGTATGAAATCAGTACGTTTTGGATAGACAGAATAAATCAGTAACTGTCTCAGGAAACCCTAGAACATGCTTGGGAGAAATTATTAAAAGTTAGCCAGTTTAGCTTAGTTTTTGATGGTGAAGAGAACGATTGAGTCTCTCTCTGGAAAGCTCATCAAAAGAGCTCATACAAAGCTTTGTCTGATGATTATTGCATAGTAATAATTCTTTTTGTTCTCCTATCGTTGTTGCTGTTGTTAATAGAAATGATCATTCACTTTATAGGAATATAAGCAGTCAGCCACAAATAGAAGACAACGTGGTGTTAGCAAACTTGGTGCGTGAAGAAAGAATGTAAATTAGCAAACAGTTCGGCCAAAAGTAGCAAAAGACAGTTGACTTTTGTACTAAAAGCAAGAAAAGGCTTTAAAGAGAAAGAGATGAAAGAGATAGAAAGGAAGTCCCAGTGCAAGAGTAGAGGCCAGGTATCAGAGATGAGGGAGAGATGCTTAAGGACCTCTGCAAGGCTACAGCAGCTTACTCCTTCATGGATTATTCATCCCACATGCTATGAGTCTACCATGGGGCTTCGCTGTGTTAAACAAACTCATCAGGGTCTTGTCTTTTGAGTGATTAGGTGAAAAGGTAACAAGTTTTATTGTGTATGTTCAATTATCAAAGGCACGGAATTCATTGTCTATTTATCTAAGCCCAGCATCTTGTTGAGAGTTGGTCGTTTCCCATGAATAATTCGCTCTCCCTACATATCTTAACGGAAACAAGGAAATATCTTGCTCCATACATTTTTATTCTCCTTTATTCTAATTTAGACATTTATGCTCCAGATATAAAATTAATTTCCTTCTCTTTTTGCGTATTTGAATAGCATATGATGGGTAAAGGGAAGGAAATTGTTCCAATAAACAAAGAGGTGTGATAACAACTGTCACTGTATCTGATTCACTTCAACAATGCACAAAAAAGAATCAAACAAACAAACAAACAAAAAAACCTGAAACAACCCTAGTGTACTTTACAGCAAATGTGTAGGAGAAACAAGGATGCAGCTTTCATCTTCTTCTCTGGTACTCAAGCCTCATCTGCAACCTCACAAGCTCTATAAAACTCATGTTTCACCACTGCCCCATTCTCCAATGCAACCTATTTCCACATAACATCATGGTCTTGGGTTTATGGTCTCAAAGCCACAATCTAGAAATGTATAATCATAAACAAAAGCTATTACACAAGAGAACTATTGTTTTGGACCCAAAGATTTATAAATTTTTCACTACATTAATCATCAATATTTAAAAACTAGGTTTTACACAAATATTCCAATATCCACACTTTCTTGAAAAATGGATCTGGCGGCAGGACCATTATGAGGGTGTAAGTGTAGGTTAGAGTAGCAGTAAGCCAGGGGCTCAGCAGTCCCTCATGGCTCCCGCACACTCCCAGTGAAACCTGACCCTGAGGCCAACTCCAACAGTAGACATTGCTTGCAAAGTTTGCGTTACTGATGTATTTTTGGAAAATAGTCTGTGCCGGCATCTTTCAGAAGCACTGATAAGTGAAAGATTTATCAAGCCAATTCACTCTCTCCTCCTTCCTTTTACAAACACTAGAATTTTTTTTTTCTGGAAATGACCAGAAAGTAAATATTTTAGATATTGCTTGTCACACTTCCAGTGTATAGACTACTCAACTTGTTTTGCAATACAGTATAGAATGAAACAAAGATCAAAAACTGTAGCCCCCAACAAGGGAACATGCACGCACCTGCCATAGGCCCTTTGAACATATGTTACAGTTGAGTTGTATAGTTTGGTCTTCACGCAGGACTCCTAACAGTGGAAGCAGAGAAAAACCAGGGCGTCCCTGGCTAAGCCCTTACTGATGCCATTTGCTATGCATAAGATCCATGGATATTAGAGAGTTCTTCCATAGTTCTTGCTTCCAGTTCTCCCTAACATAAAAATGCCAAAAGAAAATCCTGTTCTATCTATCAAGGTCTTATATAGATCACATATTTCCTATAAAAAGAAGTCTTCTCAGAGTTCAGGAGTTACAGTCCAGATCTCCAGACTTGGTGTTCCTTTTGCCCAATGAGAGCATTTATTAGGTGCTATCACATGAAAATATTTTGGCGTTAAAACGTTTAAATATTTGCAAGCTGGAAGGCTTCCTATTATATAAATAAATATGCCTGTAATAGTTGAAGCAAAGACTGGATCTTATCTACCTTGATGCTCTCCAGGCATCTAACAATGCTTCACTCAAAGAAGAAGCCCAACATTGCTCAAAACACTCAGCCTTAGCAGAGTGGGGATGACACTGTGTACGTCTCTGAGTTTCTTTTAACTACCACAACGATGGCCTTAATTCCTGACCTAGATGACTTTGATTTTAAAAATAGTACCTGGGGGAAGAAAAGAGAACAGAGTTCTAGTTGAAAGATGTATTGGTACCTCCCTGGCTGCTGACATCCTGCTCCATTCACCAAGCACCAAGGGCCTAGACAGTTATATGATTAAGTCCATTTCACACAGAGGTTGTGTGACAATCCTCTGACCAGCACAAGGCCCTGTTGTTCAGAGACTAAAATTTGAATTCAGTAAAATGTGTAATGTTTTACCGGCTGTCAGATAGCCTTGAGTTCTTTCAGTACAGGAGCATGGAAGAAATCTGTTGGCAATACAATGCCTGACACACCCTGTTGCTTAGCAAAGGAAGGGGAGAGAACAGGAAGAGCTGAAGGTCTGTGAAGCAGGGGCACAAACACTCTAATCACCTCTTGGAGTTACGCTTGGTTAACTGGCTCAGGGAGGAACGGCAGAGGGCTGGAGTGGTAATGTCCAGTGGCCCAGGCTTCACAAGGGAAAACATAGTCTGTGAAGTTAGTAGTTTAAAAAGATGCCATCTCAGTTGTAGGCAGAGATGATAAGGTAACCTCCAGCGGTCTGCATGAGCTCTCATGTTTTTTTCCGACATAAGTGGCTATAAAACTGATACATAATAAAAAAAAATTATTACCAATCAAATAGCTGTCTCTGCAGAAGATATCAGCATCATTTGTTATCTTCAGAAAAGTATCATTATCCCTGGACTAAAAAGTGATGTTTTATAGCAATAGAAAAAGATAAGTATTCAAAAATGTATGAAAGAAAACAGAAGCTTTGCTGCGTTTTATTTCCTGAAGGGTCTGTTAGGGCATTCCACAGGAAAGAAACCTGTAACAGGCTGTTTAGATTATTTGAAATAGAGACACCACAGCAGGAGACTTCGGGAGAGGAAGGATGGGTGTAAACTCTGTATGCAGCACCATCTGTTTTCCATATCCCCTGGAACAGAGGATGAGCTCAGAAATGATGTTCAAAGTCAGGCTACCTGCAGCAAACATTGTCTAGGATTCACCTTGGCCATATGCTATAAGGGGGAAGGGGATGTCCTAAATTAAATCAAGTGCTTGATTTTCTAAATTTCAGTTTTGTACAGAAGAAACTAAACATCTCAGCATCTCACCGATGAGTCTTGATTAGCCCCAAAGGTATGATTCGCTGCATAAAATAGCTATGGCGTGCTTTTTAGATGTTTGTGTTGCGATTTTCTACCAGCTGTGTGTTGGTGCATTCTCAAATAACAGAGGTCATTTGACTAGAGCAAGAGAGTCATTATCACTGATGAAAAAAAAAGTGTCCACACCCAGAAAACTTTGTTTAAGAGCAGCTACACCATACCTGACCATTTTGTTCTAGGACTTTATTTACTTATGCAGAAGAAAAAAATATTTTAAAACTTCACCAAGAAGATAGGAGAGAGAATAATTTAAAAATTCAAAATTTTCCTCAAGTTTATAATTCTATTTCCGTTCTGGCTTACTGAGAGGTGGAGAAAAACTGCAGGCAGCTCTCAAGCAGTTAATGCCTCTAAGCCCGTTCTTTTTTACTGTTGGTTAATTTTTTTCTTTGGCAGCTTCATACATAAGGACTCTGCTTAATCGTACACCTTACCCTTATCTTCCTCCTATCTCACCTTGACTTCCAAGAGTCCCCTTTCTACATTTTGTTATTTCTTTTTGTGACCTGCCAATTTTAACAAAGATCTTCTTTGTGACCGTGGATTTGGAAATACCCACTGAAGTCCTCTGGCCTTACCATTTGGTATGCAATGAAGACAATGTCTTGTCTTTCCTCCAGAACCCATCAGAAGCCAATCGTTGAGAAGGAAGTTATGGGACCACCGTGAGCCCCTATTTGATAAAGGATTGGCTCTTAACAATATCAGTCCTACACAGGCCCAGTGCAAACCACTCTAATTGCTTTTAAATCATATTTACATATGTGCTGTCTAAAGACAGCATTTCCCAGCCCTCCTTATACTAGCATCAGGCACATACATTTTCTCAGTCACATATATGTGCAATGAATTTTCCTGTCCTGGCAATTTGTGGAATAAGAGCAGATACATGTAAAGCTCAAGGCAGGGGCTGGATGTTCTGTTACTCTTGGAGAAAGGAAAAGGGAGACCTCCAGATGGGAAGAGATATCCAATGTATGTTAGCCATTGTCTCTGCCAGTGTGTGATTTGGTTTCCCATGGTACTGTAAAGTATATAAAAGCTATGTGAGATACATTTGGGGCTGGCATGCTATAGACCTGTAATCCTTACGATTTCTAACCTTCATTTCTAAGTCTTCTTTTCCTTCTTTCCTTTATCATCCTCACTACCTCCTCAGAGGACTGCTCGACCTTGCATTGGCATGGCCATAGAGCAATCCCTTCTCCTTCTGCTTCCAACAGTGCTATGAAGCTTGTCTTATCTTCCACATCTTAAGCCTTTACCACATTAACTCCTAGCATATGACCCTTGTGCTGACTTATTCAGCTCTTTTCCAATCTCCAATCCTTAATCCTCTACATGTGCATTAGAAAGCTTCTTAACTAGTCACCAATCCACAAGACAGCCTCCCTGGCCTTCCTCATCACAATCCATAGACGTTGTTACTCTATTTGGATTTCTTTCTGTTCAGATAGTTTCCAACTGATTCAGCACTGCTTTTTGTTTGGGGCCAAATTGCTGGATTAGCCACTGATTCTTATTTTCACAGAGGACAAAAAGCCATTCTTTACTGGTGACAAACGATGGGACATTTGGAGATCTGGGGATATGAATACAGCTCATACAAACAGACCAGCTTTGAATCTGGCTGCTATCTACTGGATAGTTGGCTGCTTAAGGGATGTTTTGCAAGCACAGTTTGAGGATAGGGCAATAAAAAAAGAAAACTCTTCTCTTAGCACCAGAAGTTCCACAGGTTGTCAAATTAAGTTCTGGAGATTGGGGATCTGGCAGAAAGTGTACCTCCCAGACTCTAGTTTCCTCCTCTCCCTGTGAGTATCTTCCCTATAAAATCGTGTGATTCCATGTTTGTGCACATATCTTTCAGCTGCCATGGTCAATGACTTTCTGACAGCAGAGACTAGATACAGTAAATACGTTTTAGAGTTGAAGTAAATTAACATTAGCCTCACAGATTACCTGTGCTCTGGCCACTATCCTGGAGTAGAGTCCTTTCAAGGGAAAAGTATAATCAAGCAATAACTTAGCCTATAAGTAAAGAACAAAGGGCTAGCATAGATCCAAGTCCAAAGTCTTATCAGCTATGTGAACTTGGACTAGATGTGTCTAAGCATCAATTTTCCATCTGGAAGATGGAATTCCTTTTGGAAGTTGCCATAAGGATTAAAACAATGAACATAAAGCAATCATCCCAGACTGTAGTTGTGAGTGATCCTCAGCCAATGTGGCAAGACTTACATAATAACTATAGAATTACAAGTTACCACAGAATTCACATAGGTTAGATATAGAAGAGATGAGGTTTTTATCACTATTTTAGAACAAAGTAGTTGGAATTCTGTAACCCCCCAAATTAGCCTAATTTAGTCCAAAACATAGAAGTAAGCAACCTCTATTCCTTTTAAAGGGAATCTCATCCAACTGACTACCTGACATGTCTTACCCATACTATTCAAAGGGAGTCTCTGGTGGGGGTAGAATGATGTACCTTTGTTTAGTAGTGGTCTCTACATGGTATTGTCTTCTTTAATGGTTTTTCTTTCAATTCAGTTCATATACACAGAACAGTCAACATGTGAGAACTTGTTTCTAGCCACCGAGGAAGCACAAAAACAGAAAAGAAAGCCACTGCCCTTAGGAGTTACTTATGATGAGAACAGCACACAGATTATCTGCTTTGGAGAAAACACAGTTGGGTGAGACACATCAAAAGTGTGTAACACTGTGAGGCAACAAAGCTAGAGAGCAAGGGCGGGGCTTGAAGTGACTTTGTGAACTTTGTGACAAGCGAAACTGCAAAAACAAAGCAAACATGGGACAACTGTCTAAGAAGGGATTTTACAAGGGTACTGCTCTAAGAAAGTTCTGGTGTGCTTAGCGGAAAGTAGGCGTTGCGCCTTGATCTGCTGGGCTTCTCAAAGTAGGAAGTCAAGTGCCAAGGAATGTTCTTGAACTCTTGAACATGATCTGCAATGGACAAAGGCAGTGTTAAGATTTTTTGTTTTTTGGAAATGAATTAAACCAGTGAGTCAACAGAATCCATTAAAGCCCTTAAGTTTGCCAGAGAAATGAAAATCTTTATAAGAAAGCCTGTGATAGCTGACTGAAACCTGAAATAGCTACTGCTCAGAAGTGAAAAACTGGGATTCCTGTGGGCCACAAATCGAACATTCTGCACTTCTCTTCAATTCTCCAGTTACTAATGGGCAATATTTACTGAAGGTTTTTACATGCCAGGAATCATAGTGCATACCTTACAAGAAAAACTGTTCACTCCCATTCAGGCCCAAAAATGTAGTCACTACCATCATGTTTTAGAAGGGTGATCGGAGTCTCCCAGACATCAAACAACCTGCTTGGGGTTACAGCACCAGAAAATCATGGAGAACGCCAAGCTATGTTGATCTGTTTCGGGCTCTCGGCTGTTCATGTCACCAGTCTCTAGCCTGTTTGAGCAGCAAGCCCCTCACACTGCAGAGAAATTGAAATCATCCCTCCCAGCTCCTAATGTCTCTACCACAGATTCGTCCACTGTTCACGAGCTGGCATCAAAAAATCTGTCCTCACTCCCAGCAGAGAGGAAGGTGTAAAGATATTTTTAAAGTTGGAAATAATTTCACACATTATCCAAATGTGCAAAAACAAAATGCCTAATGCCTCTTCTAGCAGTTTGGCTCAGTGTGGTTTAGATAACCTTCTACAGACGCCTGTAAAACATTCTCCGGGAAGCCCCACTTTGAACTTTAAGATATATGTGTTACTGTGCTATTTACTGTATTGAAGTTTGTCCCCTGCTGCTTTTTTTTAAGCCTCATACAATCTGGCTTGTTGTAGCATTGTTTTTATATGTCTCAATATTTCTATTATTTATTCCTGGTTTCTGGGTTACAGCTGCTATTTAAGAAGCATGGTTTTATTTATTTATTTTTTTGCAAGGTTAGAGAGGGGTGTAGGCTGAGATTTAGCGAAAAAAAATAAAACTCTATTTTAATTGGTTTCTACAGAGCAGCTGCCCATAAACATTTTATGATATTCCTTGTTGCATAAAATCAAAGTCATCTTCCAAAATGATTTATTTTTCAGTTACTGTAGTCATAACTTCTTTTAGATGGTTTCTCATGAAGTATCTTAAGCTTCCTATTTTTTATTTATCTTCTCACTTGCCATTAAGTCTAAACATGCCAAATGAAGGAGACATCTAAAAAATTTATAAAATAAATGAATTGTTCAATTATAAATACAGAAACAGGAAGACCATTTTCCAAAACTTTCAAAAATTGCCTTTTATTCTATAAAACTGCAAAATCATGTGTGAGAAATATTTCCAAATAAGAAAAAAAATTGCCTGTGGTATCTCAACAAGTAACAACTATAAAAATCAGATGCTCAATATTTCACCATCCCATTATTGTTGTCTATGGATGAGCATGTACTTTCCAGGCTGTGGATTAAATATTATGCTTCTAACTTCATCAATGTAAGTTTATAAAGCAGTTATAGCAATCCTTACATTCAAAGGCTGGAAGTTGTCACATAAATTAAAAAGAAAAAGAAAAATAGACTTTTCAGTCTCACCACTTAAAAATGAGCACTCTCAAAGAGTTTTGCTTTTTACAAGGAAAATATTTCAGGATACAGAATGGGTAACATCATAGACATCAGTTAAGTCTAGAATTAATTGGTGGCAATTATACCATCAAAAGTGACACCAAATAATTTTATAGGCAGTCTCCACAACTTAAAATTGTTAGACCTGAAACATTGGCATCAGAAGCAGGATATGAGTGCTCTCTTTTATAGATACATGAGAAAATAAGTGTCACTTCTGTGGGAAGTGTTTCATAATTACAGCTTTCTTCATAGACAAGCAGGGAGGCCCAAGGTAAACATTTTATTCTTATTTAAATATTTTCTTTTAGTTGTTTTGTTTTTCTATATTATTCTCTACAGTCTAGAAACTTCAATTTGTGTCTTTTTATTTACTGGTCATTGCTAATGGAATTTATTTTGTTATGTCATTTCCCCCTCTCTTCTCCTTCCAATACCAATGATGTAACCCTCTTGGCCTCTCTCTCACATTCATTGCCTCTATTTCTCTAATTGTTTAACAAACACCAAGTGGTCATCCCTGAAATTATATACATACAAGTAATATTATAGAGACTGAG
>JANHMN010000003.1:158046868-158166010 GCA_030674055.1 Rhabdomys pumilio
CTCTCTCTCTCTCTCTCTCTCTCTCTCTCTCTCTCTCTCTCTCTCTCTGTCTCTGTCTCTCTCTCTCTTTCTCTCTCTCTCTAAGTCATTTTAAAACTAATAAAGGCAGGTGTGAAAGTTTGGTTTGGTTTAGTTCCTAAAAGGCAGTGTCCTGCCAGCCACAGCATAGCTTTCCTTGGCATTCTCAAGTGTAGACTTTCTTAGGAACGCTCTGACTTGATGTGTCCTTTCCCTCCAAGCCTATCTCCCCATCTCCTGCCTATAGATATAAAAATGGGAAGATTAGTTTGATTTTGAATCTTAGTTTGATTTGGATTATACTGATTACCCCAACATAAATTTATCAATTTTAACTTGTTTGTAAACATCTGATTTATAAACAAATATTTTATACAAAATCCCTGCTGTTACAATCCTTGCCACTGCTATTTCTTGGAAAAAATGTTGCTGACAGTGGAGGTGATCTGTAGTTTCAGAATATGGTATGTTATATGCAAATATGTTTGTTTAAAAATAAGTTATGACTTTTTTATAGCTTATTCTAAAAATTAGGCAAAAATTCTAACATACCTTTTGATGTTTTTCATAATCTGGCTGCTTCCTAACTCAATTTCAATCACTTTCTAATATAAATTGATCTTAATAAAAACAGTGTTATCAGTTATAACAAATCATCTCAAAATATAGCACTTATTTAAGAAGGCCACAGATCTTTTAACCTACCCTCAATTCTGAGTCATTGGAGGGTTGGGTCCATACATTTTAATATTTCATGCTGGTGGTATCTAAGCTACAGTGATTTAAAACCATGCCTGTTCAAATAGCTGTATTCCCCAAATTGTCTAGTATTTCTCCAAGACTTTCTTATCCAGAATTACTGTCCATTAGTGACTATCTCCTGGGTGGTATCCATGCCAACTCCTGTTCCTCTTTCAAACTGATTCTAGGATGAAGTTTCCCAGTAAGGACTCCATGATCTCAGACAGCTAGGGGAGGTATCCCAGTGTTTGCCATAAACCCCTATCATTTCAATAACAGTTATAGCAGTCAGTTCTCATTTCTACGTTTCCCACTAGATGATGGCTCTAGTGCAGAGCAGAAGCTTCCAACTAATGCTCAAGGAGTCAGGGAATGAGTCAATAGAATGAAGGAATGCACTTGATGGTGGCAGTCCAGACAAGGATGCCGATACTAAATGAGGCTGTTAGGATTCATCTCCCCAAATCTTCTACTCTCCAGCAATGTCTTTCACCAGAGACTGAAATTTTTTTTTTTGCTTTACTTTTTCATATTAACTGACAGTCCTCTAATTTAGAAGTTGATTTGAGTTAATAAACATTTTCCTTTAAAGATAAAAATCTCTCTACAGGGTAAAATTATTATCAAAGTTCTTTAAAAATTATAATACTGAATGATTTAATCAGATTTCTTTGTTCTTTGGGGATAGTTTTCTACATTCTCTACATATTTTTATTAGGTTAGTAAAATCTGGGGAATGATTTTGAATGCATTCTTAAGTAAAAATCAGGAAACAGTTTAAAAATTTATTATTTCTCTTAATTATGTATGTGTGTGCATGTGTACGTGCATGCATGTGTGCACATGCGTTTGTGCATGTGCCCTTTTGCTTCCAACACTCTAGCTTGTTCTAGGGGACCCAATTCCCTTTCTGGCCTCTGCAGAGAATTTATGTGGTACACAAACACAGGTGTGGGCAAAACACTCGTACACATAAAATGAAAGCAAATATTTATTTTCGGAAAAGAAAGATGAGATTTAATTGAAGCAATCTCGGCTTTACTCTTTTGTGAATGGTTAAATAAACGTGACAGTTCACCCACTTACAATGCACAATTTGAGAGCTATTGTTTTCTTTTAATAATCAGGGCAGCCAGGGACTGAGCAAGCTAAACTCAAGAACGTTCTAAGAGGAGTAGATAAATGCCTGGCTAGCCACCTGTCTCCAGATTGTGTTCTACGAGGAGGTGAAGACTGAAAACATGTGTGCTTAGTTTAACTACTAGAGAATAGTAACAACTCAATTCCACGCTGCGACTGCCCAGAGTCATGTATTGTAAAACTTATTGTCTGTGTGAAAATGAGGTGTTAATCACAAAGGAAGATAGTCCAAAGGGAAAAAAGAGAAGCCCTGTCCTCTACATGGCTCTCACATTGCAGACGGTACAATGTCCCAGGCATCCAGATTTTTAGCTTTTTAGGAACATCTTTCTACCATCCGCTGCTACCCTCTCCATCGTTGGCCCTGTATTGTATTTAGTCTCATATTATGCTGTAGTGCAACAGCATTCTCAGGGAGATCACCCCATCCATCTTGCTAATGTCTTTCCATCACGCTGATTGTCTGGATTTTTCCCCCAGTGCTGCTTCATTCATTTGTCCAATTTACTGCACTCATGGACACCACTGAAATAGCTTTCATGAACCATGATCTGAAAACTAGCTTTAGGGATTTACATCTATTTCCCTTTATTCAGTCTTTTAGCTATTATTAAGCTTATTCAATAGTTATCCAGGCAGTTAGTTGTACAGTTGCCAGAAAGTATTGAAATGTAAGACAAAATTTGAACTCCTTGGAGACTCTAAAGATGGCTTAAATACAATGTGCTTATGAATGTAAGTGTTTGGTGTTTTAGACACACAATTGCTCACACACACAGCCAAGTACTTTGACTTCATTATCGCCAGGCAGGCAATCAGGTGACATTCACGACTCTCTGAATGACAATTTCTACAGCACAGGTTAAAACAATCTACAGCTAAGATCTTTAGTTTTCATGTCTGCATGTTGGCACAATAGCTTCCATACAGAATCCTGTGGACGATGTGAGGTAATACATGAGAGACATATAGCATAGTGTTTACAAGCGGGCTCTAAACACTGCCAGTCTATCACTTTTAGTCTCTGCTTACGTCTGGTTCTGCACTTACATTTTATCCTGGATATAGACCCTTAGTGACTGAGCAGAAATCCTGTCTACTTTAGGCCATGTTGCCAAAATGGGCCATCAGTTTACGAAGCACTCAATGTTTATTGACTAAATAAACAAACCACAAAAATCCAAGATCTTATTATGAAGCTACTCACTTGTCTGTTTATAAATGTATATTTTACAACATTAAAACATTAAATGCTAAGTATAGAGTTTAGTATATGATACATAGTGTGTATATATATATATATCTATTAAAATATTTTGTATATATATCTACATATAGAGAGATATTTGAAAAACCTCTATAGTCTGTATTGCACAGCTTCCATTCCCAACCATATATTCATATGTAAAAATTATCTAGTACTCTAAGTCAAATGACTAAAATGTTCACATAGCCAAACATATTAGAAAACACTCCAATCCCAGAACTTGGTAGATCAAGGCAAGTGAATCCAGGGTCAAAAGCTAGCCTGTGCTACATAGCAAGTTCAAAGTCAAAATGGGCTACATTAGTTCTTTTAGTGTATCAAAAAATAACAAATACAATAACAACATGTCTGGCTGGAAATGTTTTGTCATCATTTGCATTCTTTTGTCTCCTTGTCCTGTTACTTTTTTTTTTTTTTATCTCTACCAAGAAAACAGATTTTTCTTTAATTGGATAAGTCAGAAAACCCAGAGTCTCTGGAAGCAAGATGCTATTTTGACTACAGAAAGGGAGACAGCCCAGAAGTTCAGTTTGTTCAAGCATCATAAGAGCATCTCACTCTGAAGAAGGGCGCCAGCAACTCCTCTCCTGGCAGAGCTTTCCTGGCCCTGAGAGGCAGCCTCAGCCCCAGCACACTCTTGGGGCCTCTCCATTTGCCACCGCACTCCCCCTTTACTGAGGACCAGATGGACCTGTTTTCAAAGCTATTCTTGGTCTCTCAAGAGGCCACGACTTTTATGAGAAGAGGCCAGAGTAACACTTTCCAGAGATGTCTTAATGGAGCCAATTTCTGCCTCACAAAAGGAGGCTAAGAGCCAGAAGCCACACTTATGGACACTTCTACCCCATTCACAGAGTCCACAAATCCTGAATTTTCTTCTTGTCCTTTCCTATCTCAGTTCTGTTAAAGTCTCTGAGGCTTGAATCTGGCTAATATTCAGGTCTTGCTATTAGGATTTAAGGTACTTCTTCCCTTGAATTTACCCAAACCTATCTTATGGAGTCTTTTAATTACTATACACTTAGATGGTGATATTTGCCACAGTTCACTCTTTAGAATGTCAATAATAATAGCCTAAACAATGAGGACAAATGTTAGAAAGACCCAGTCACTCATGAGTTCCAGGAATCAACTACCATGCCACTTAAAAGTGTGTGACTACTTCTAATTGCTTTTTTTCAAGATTGGTCCAAGGATCTTTTATCAACTTGTTGTAATTGTATCTTTAAAGAATAAAAGCAGATCTGCAGAAAAATACAAATTTCACATTAAGCATATTAGGAATTTTTCTTTTGCCCCTTTTTTCTTATTTCCTCTTTCTTTCTTTCTTTCTTTCTTTCTTTCTTTCTTTCTTCCTTTCTTTCCTTCCTTCCTTCCTTCCTTCCTTCCTTCTTTTCTCTTATTTCTTTCTTTCTTTCTTTCTTTCTTTCTTTCTTTTTTCTTTCTTTTTTTTCTAGATTTATTTAATTAACATGTGTGAATGTTTTGCCTGTATGTATGTATCTGTAACATGTGGGTGCTTGATGCCCACAGAGGTCAGAAGATGGCATTGGATCTCCTGAAACATGAGTTACAGATAAGTTTTAAGCCACCATGTGAGTGCTGGGAAGTGAACCCATGTGGTCAGTAAGAAGAAATGCACTTAACCACTGGGCTATCTCTCCATCCTCCAAACATCATACTTAATATAAACAATCCTCAAAGGTTAATAGTTATTCTGGTAAACTGTAATGTAAAGGAGACTGTGAATTCAAGCATTTGGTATATGAGCTACAAAGCAACTTGTCAAGATGCCTTGTAATCTCCCAAAGTGTATGAACTACTCCTCTTCAAATCTGTGTCAACAAAAAAATAGCCGATGGCTGCATGAGGTCAGTTATAATTAAATAGGTCCTTTATCCAGGCTAGACTCAGGCCACCAGAGTGAATAAACACAGCTGTCGCTGCTAGCCTGCATTTCCTCCTCAGTGTTTATCATATAGTGCAAGAAAATGGTTTCAAGTGTTTAGAGCCTCGGACAAAAATTCACTAGGAGAATTCTATGCTCCTGATTTTCCATTCACATTGCACTAAACTTGGGAACAATAGAAGACAGAAAGATGAAGAACACTTCACCAATTAGAAGCATCAAACAAATGAGAGCTGAATTACATTATTTATTTTTCTGTTGGAATACTTTTGTTACCTAGGTCAAGTGTGGTCATGAAACCAACACAACAGCCATCTTAATAGTTCTCAAACACATTAATAATAATAATAATAATAATAATAATAATAATAATAATAATAATAAATAATATAAGTTAAACTTGCCACCATTCTTGCCATCATTCTAAATGTGTGATACAACTAATGTTCGAACATGATAACGTGATGATCTGAGAAGCAACAGAAGTACACGTGCCTGAAGAAAATTCAACAAAGGAGTGGGCTGAGGCAGTGTGCATGGGTTTGAGGCCAGCCTGGCCAACAGAGTGAGACTCTGTCTCAAAAATCATGGATAATTTATTTGGAGACTTGTAGATCAAATTATATATATATATATATATATATATATATATATATATATATATATATATTCATTCTAATTTCTATCAAAATATTTTAGTTTATCTCCCAGGTGGTTTGCTGAGAATATCAATACTCCGAAACAAGCTGGAGGCTTTGTCTGGCATGAGAAGCAAACCTGATCAGATCACATATGGAGATCTGAGAGAAACAAATGCAAAGACAAAGGGCCAACTTTTAAATAACTCAAGTCTATTTTTGCAACTACTTTTTACAATTTTTAACATTACCACTTTGAACTAAAATTACATTTTTCCAGTCACTCTTTTCTCAAGAGAGAATGGCTAAGATTTTTTAATTGAACCAGGCTATTGTCTTTATTTAGACATGTATTTTTTTCTGATACACTTTCACACATTTCCACTAAACGTAGGATGGGGACAATGCTTTAAAAACCTTCTGCAAATGATTTTATATAAAATATTGTTTATTTAAGATTCATGATTTTGAGGTTGTATTAATTTTAAAATTAAAGTAAACACAATTAAAGAATATTCAAGTTGGTGTCTTGCATCAGTAGGACTTTAAACTGGAACTTCTATTTCCTCTTATGAATCATTTTGGACCTATGGCAAATAGAAAGAATAAGGCCCTGTCAGATTCATGTTTAGTAAAAGTAGAAAATGAGTGTCATTTATAGACCTTAAAATTTGTGTATCTGCTAGATTGATGGCTCAGTGGTTAAGCGCATTTGCTGCTCTTCCAGAGGATCCAAGCTCGGTTCCCAGCCCCCATAGCAGAAGACGCACAACTCATTACAACTCCAGCTCCAATGGATCTGGCACCTTTGGCCTATGTGGGCACAGGCACTCACATGGACATTTGCACATGCAGACACACATACATGCAAATAAGTAAAAATAAACATAGATCAAAAAATACTGTGCACAAACAGATCAGGAAAGGGTAGATATACTTATTTTAGACAAACACCTTAGAAGAAGAAATTTCTATTTTGGCTCATGGTTTCATGGATATTTCTGTTCATCGTTAGGGGTGAGTATGGAGACTGGACCAAGCACAGTGAGTATTCACTTGCTTCTAGAACAGAAGCAAAGAGGGTTGAACTGGAACTGGGTTAGGTACCACCTTCAAATGCCCATCCCCACCACCCCTGTGGCCTACTGTGTCATCCACATACCACCTCCTAAACATTGAAAATGCAGTACCACAGCTGTTGATAAAGCATTTAAAACATGAGTCTGTGCTGGACATTTCAAACTATAGCAGGTGGGAAGTGGGAAGGAGGTGGGGGTGGTATTTACAGTGGTTCTTGCATTAGAGGTCTCAGAAAATGGCAGTTCTTTCACACACAAAGATACCAAAACACAGCAACCTATGAAACAGGAAATGTAGTTATCCATAGTTGAGGAAAGGGTATAGATATGTCCATAAAGAAGCATTGCAAACTCTGTATACAAAGCAATCTCTTGGGTATTAGATATTTTAAGAGGCTCTTTGTTAGGAATCGGGAATATTGGAAAAATTATCCTGCTTACTCCTTCGGGTTTGCTTCTCCAGCCTCCATTCCACCCAATCCTTGCCTCAGGCCGAGACTCTGCTTATCAAAACACACCCACAAAACATCAAAGCAGGCATGGTGAGGATGTAAGGAGAAAGAATGTGATTTCCCTAAATTCAGTAAATAATTATTAAAATAAAAGTAATTCACAAAATGAATAAAAAATAAAAAAAAAACAGAAAATGGCAGAAAATAACTTACTAAGAAAAAAATAGAAGAATAAATGAGAAGGAAAAATAAAACATGTACCCCAACTGAAACCAAGTCTTCAAACATGAAGCCTATTAGATCCATTCTCTTGAAAACTGTCACAAAGACTATTCCTACTTGTATGTTTCTCTTTAATTATATCCTTAACTGCTCTTTTTTCCTAGTTTTCCTCTAGGAAGAAATTCTGTATTCTTAAGATCTGCTCTGCTTTTTTGTTTTCTATTAATCATTTCCTCCTTTTCTTCCAACTCTCTTATTTCAGTTGGGGTACATGTTTGAGATTAGGAGGTGTAGCCTCATTGAGCTTTGACTTTCAAAAGATTCATGCCATTCCCAATGTGTCTCTCTTTCTGCTTCCAGTTTCAAATGATCTGATACCTCTGGCCTCCTACACGGGCATGTGCAATCACATGCACGTACATACATGCAGATACATATGCATACACACAATTAAACATAAAAATAAATCTTAAAAATGTGTATGTACTGAGATCATGAAAGGATGGGTATATCTGAAAATCAAGATTTGATTTCCCTGCTGCTCCTGCCACCAAATGTTTGCTCCACTATCATAAACTATAACCCCCCAAAACATAAGCTCAGTCAAGTGTTTTCTTTTGTAAGTTGCTTTGGCAATGGTATTGTTTTCAACAGCAATAGAAAAGTAACTAACAATCTTCATGAGACAAATTCTTAAAATAATATTCAAATTTAAAGACATGCAATAGGTTCATCAGGCAACCAAGCAAATCACTATATGTAATTTAGCAAAAGTTAACTACAAAGAATAAAAAGTGAAAATAGATTAGTCCCTTAATAGAGGTTGAAAAATTTATCTAAGGGCTAACACTGAAAAGAAGCACTCTGCTAAGATATTTTAATGGATTTTTTTTCAAGGAGCCTTTAAGAAATAAATAATTAGAAACATTATTTCTTATTGCAAATCCAAGAAGGAAGAAGTCTTCTAGCCCCTTTAGGATGTAAGCATCTCCCACTGTGCTGGGTAAATACCTGCTGTCTACACATCTGTTCCTTGCTCAGATACACATTGTACAGACACACTGAGTGAACTAAAACCAGCCTTAAATAAATAAGACAGCTGTCTCAGTCATTGTTCTATTGCTCAGATGAGACAGCATGACCAAGGTAACTATATAAATAAAGCATGCAGTTGGGCACTTGATTACTATTTCAGAGGTTTAGTCCATTATCATCATGACAGGACAAGGTGGCAATTATGGCGCTGGAGCAGTAGCTGAGAGCTACATCCTGATTCTCAGGAAGAGAAGGACACTGGACTAGGTATAGGGTTTTGAAATTTCAGAGCTCACTCCCAGTGACACACTTCCTCCAACAAAGCCACATCTCTTAATCCTTCCAAATAGTGCTTTGCCTTGGTGAAAAGCATCCAAATGCATGAGTCTATGGGGAGGGGGGGAAGTATTCTTATTCAAACCATCACAACAGATACAGGAAAGTTCCATGGAAGCTACTCAGAGACAGAAGTTAACAGTGTTAAGACATAAAATATCAAGGATTACAGAATACTAGAAAACTTTAAAACATAATGAAATGAGATATAATCTCAATAGTGTGTGAAAAGCATTTGATGAAATTTAATTGTTTCTTACTAAAAATATATTACCTATACTCCAGGATGTATGATGAGTAATCTGTACAAATTCCATCAGCATCTTCTTTTATTTGATTTTTTTAAGGGCAACTAGTTTGCCTTTGTAAAGGAAGTCTCAAAACAGTTTAATAACCATTTCTCACATGGCTAAGAATGCTGAACACTTTTTAAAAGTATTTATTAGCTATTAATATTTGTTATTTTAAGAACTCTTTACTGCAGCTCCGGGGTCCATTTACGATTGAGTTGTTTCTTTATGTTTACCTATTTGAGAACTTTGTTTACTTTCTAGGCATTTGTCCTCTGTCGGGTGCATAGCTGGCAAGGATTTTCTTCCATTCTACAGGCTGCCTCTTCACTTGTGTGACAGAATCCTTGGCAGTACAGAAACATTTTAACAACATGAAGTACCATTTATCAATTGTTCATCTTATTTCCTAAGTGACTGGAGTCCTGCTTTAAAAGTCCGTATCTGTGCCTGAGTCTTTTTAAAAGGATTTTATTAGTTTGTACAGCATATACATATATGGTCTGACTCTCTAAATGCAGTATGTGCACGGAGGTATCCTAGGAAGCCAAGGAAATGGCTAGGATCCCTTTGATCCGGAGCTAAAAGTGGTTGTGAGCCAACCAATATGAGTACAAGATTAGCAAGTGCTCTGATCTGTGAGCACTCACTCAGCCCTCAATACTTATATTTTCTAGTGAATTCTCTATTTTTTCCCTCTAGCAATTTCAGACTTCCAGACTTTATGTTAAAGTTCTTCATCCATTTGCAGCTGAAAATTCTACTTTTCATTCAATTATCTGTGAATATTCAAATTTTCTGGAACCATTTGTTGAACATATCTTTTTTCCCATGTATATTTTTGGTGTGTGTGTGTGTGTGTGTGTGTGTGTGTGTGTGTGTGTGTGTGTCAGAGGGTTAGAGAGCAGAGTGGAATCAGATAGCTGTAGATGCCAATTTAGGTAAAGTTAATCCAAGTGTAGGACATATTGAAAAAATATGGAAACCTACTAATTTGTAAGCAAATTTAAGAGTAAATGTTAAAAATCAAGTTAGAAGAGAGATATACTGGATAGTTCTGTGACTGTACAACATTGATCTCAGGAGCTATTGTATATTAAAAAAAAAAAAGCTATGGTTGCCTGCAGTTGGCCTGCACATGGCTAAGCCTTTCAATAGTCAATCATAGATTAAGAAGGGACTCATGAGGTACTACCCTTCTTGCTGAACTATTGGCTACCGATGGACTCTAAGTCTAGCATGCTTTAGTGAATTTCTTTGGCTCTGGTTGCAGAGAAGATCCTGGTTAAAATGAATGGGTCACAGGACACATGAATCTGGATAGGGAATTGGATGCAGGGGAGGGAATGACAGGTGTAAAAGAGGTAAACATGGGTGGGATGAAAGTCGTCAATATACTAGATGCATGTATGCAATTGTCAAAGGACAAATAGAGAATTTTTAAAATTAGGATAGAAAATACTCAATGCAGTGGTAAATATAGATACAAACATATCTCATATATACATATGTAGAGATGAAAGCACAAATACTGTATGCTGATGATTATTTATTACGGCACAGTTTATCAGAGCAAAGCTGAAACCATTATATCCATCAGTGAGGTGCTATGTAGCTTGAGCCTGTCCTGGCTAGCTTCACCTGCCAGTTTTCAGACTAACGTCACCTGGGAACTGGGGACCTCAGTTGAAGAACTGCCTAGATCATACTGGACTGTGGGTGTGTCTGTAGGACGCTTGCTTCCTTGATGATGAGTCTGGAAGAACCCAGCTTACTGTGGACATTACCACCCCTTAGCAAGTGGCCCTGGGCTGTGTAAGAAAGCAGGAGGAGCTTAGGCCTGGGAAGAAGCCAGAGAATAAGCTGGTAACCAGTGTTCTTGCATGGTTTCTACTTCTGTTCCTGCTCCATCTTCCCTTAACTATGGACTGGAACTTGGAAATGTAGGCTGAAATAAGGCCCTTTCCTCCTTTAAATTGCTTTTGGTAATAGTGTTTATCACAGCATCAAAAATCAAACCAGTATGCAGCCCAAGATGAGAACATAATACTTGTGTGATAAGAAAGAAAGCAGAGGGTGTGCCATCCATGATTCCTTCTGTGTGGGAGGAACAGCGCAAGGGCACGGGTTTTCTTTGGTTGACTGCAGCATTAAAAACAAGCAAGCAACTCGCTCCAGAAGGGCTAGAAAACAGTTACTTGTGAAAAAGTAGACAGTAAAATAGGTGGGTTGGGACTTGTTAAGTCGACATCAAGGATGAAAAAAACACTTAACTCTATATATTACTTTTTAAAAATTTTTGTATTCCAGAGATACTGTGAAATGTGTACTTTTTGATTTTTTTTTTTTTTGAGACAGGATTTCTTGATGTAGCTTTGGATGTCTTGGAACTCATTTTGTAGACCAGGCTGGTTTCGAACTCAGAGATCTGCCTGTCTCTACCCTCCTACATGCTGTGACCAAAGGCATGTGCCACCACACTAGCTGGTATTATCTGTTTTAAAAATCGTTTTAATAGATATACTAAAATGTGTATTCCTTATGACCAAATCATTCTGCACTTTGAGTTTATTCTAAGAAAATGTTTTTCATATGTGCACAATGATATTGGCATAGGAATTATTCATTGAACAGTAGTTTTTAACACTGTGCATAGAGAGAAAAAGAAAGAATTAAAATATCAAAAGCCCAGCTGTGTGAGATTACTATAATACATGCATTCTATTTACAATTGACTCATTAAAAATTATGCTACAAAATAACTTTAAACATTTGGAGATATTGTATACAGTATATCTGTAATGACCAAACACCAGAAGTAGAACTCTGTTTTTGCAAAATAGCAAGCATACATTCTTAAATATTTTATTACTTCATTACTTTATTACATTATTTGTTTGTTTGTTTGCTTGCTTGTTTACTCGATGAGTGTCCATCTGACTGTGTTTCTGTCTATGAGCTTGCATATATATGAAAAGGTGAACCTAGGCCTTGGAATTCATATGGCAGTTAGAAGGAATCTTGAAAGAGTTGTTTTTCTTCATCTACCATATGTGTTTCAAGATAAAATCCAGGTCATCAGGCCTGGTGTCAGACCAGAAACCTACAGCCATCAGTTCATTTCACCTGCCTAGCATATGTTCTAATACATACAAAGAAGACTCGATGCCCCAGTGTAGGGGATTGCCAGGACATCGAGGTGGGAGTGGGTGGGTGGGTGGGGGAACACCCTCATAGAAGCAGGGAGAAAGGGGATGGGATAAGGGGTTTCTGGGGAGAACCAGGACAAGGGATAACATTTGAAATGTAAATAAAGAAAATATCCAAGAAAAAAAGAAAAAAAATAAATCTCAAAGAGACAGTTACAGATTGAAATAGTAATAAAGGCTTTTTTGGGGGTCATGCAATTAAGAAAAACAATTAATCAAAAAAAATTTGCTAGTGTATTATTTACCTAACATGAACACACATTTTCTATGTACCTATGTATGCATGTGTGCGTGTGTGCGTGTGTGCGTGTGTGTGTGTGTGTGTGTGTGTGTGTGTGTGTGTGTTTAGTTGAGATAATATCAATTCTTTCCCTCTATCATGTGGATTATGAGGATGGAGCTCACATGGTCAGGCTTGACAGCAAGCCCGCTCAGTTACCTCATTAGCCACATTATATTTCTTTTTGGAATTAAGACATTTTAGCATTCGAGAACCAAACATCAAAACAAAATAAACCTGACTCACATTCGTTTGAACATGACGATGTGATATCTATTTCATCTTGATAGTTATTTTATAAATAGAATGTCATAATGCAAAAGAAGGCACATCAAAACACTATTCAGAACTTGATAATGTTTATAACTGACTGTCAGCTGAATACTTACTAGGTGTGTCTTGAGCATTCCTTTATATAATTTGATTCTCATGATGTCCCACTTAAGTTACTATTACATCTACTTTCATCAGATAATAAAAGTGAGCCCTAAATAAGGTCAGTAAGATTTTCCAAGACTCAACAGTGGCGCAGTATATCCCAGACTGAAACCCACGAGGTACCCGCAGGCTTTGTAATGCTGTGGTGTTGGCCATAATGATGGGACAGACCAAGGACTTGTCAAATTCTCACTTGATGATGATGTAAGGAAGGTTGTTAATATAAGAACTGACTTTGCTGAGTTATAGCTGTCCAGGAAGGCAGAATCTAAATGCTAGGGGAAAGAGACTAGCCCTTTGGTCACAGAGGGATCAACTGACTTCTGTCATACACCTGCTGCCAGGAGGCTTCTCCTGAGGGATATAACTGCCAGAATGGTTTTTCTGTGCCTAAAAAAGTGGCAAACCTAATAATATCTCTTCACTTGGGTGTAAGAAGCAGCGCATAGTTCTTTTACTGTGAGCTTTCTGAAAAGCTAGGCTAAATAACTACACAGAATAGAATTAGGGTCCCAAGAGTATTGGTTAAGTAATATTGCCTAATTAGATTGGGTTTTAATGAGTAAAATGGAAAATAAACACATAACCTGCTGATGAAATAACATTTCAGATCTAGCTAATCATCTCAAAATGAAATGAGAGACTCCCAATTGGTTTTCCCTCAACCATTACTAAGTGACACATAAGGCAACTTCTAGTTATATGTTGTCTCCTGAATCACCATGAATACTTCAAAAGAAGTCTACTAACCTACAGTAATGTCTAAAACAACCCATGGGGGGTTCCTATAGATACATGAACATTCTAAATATTTTATTAACTACAAAAATCCCAGTACTCACATAAAATTATTCAATCTCAGTAAGAGCAAATTTCTTGGATTATAGCTGTTAAGAAGGCTCACTCTCCATGAGTAATGCAACAAAGGTAAAATATTCTCTTAGAGAATGGATAGATGTAAATCAACTTTTTACTCATGTTAATGTTAAAAATTTGAATTTAGACAGAAAAACACCCCAAATCACATGAAATGTACATGTTACCATTGATCTTGGAAAAAAGGAAATTATATCGGTTGTGTATCTGAAGACTCTGTCTGTGTTCTTATTCTGAAGGACATGCCAAAAATAATTAATGTTGGTACGGGAATGGCAGAGAGATTTGTCCTAGAAGTGAATATCAATCCATTGGTCATGCCTGATGAGAGTGATGGCCTATAAAGATAATGAGGTTGAATCTGTTTCCACACATTACAGGGTCCATATAAAGCAGAAAAAAATACTGTAGTGGTGTTATCATTTAATAATTTTAGTATTTCTATCAAAAAACTGTGATTCATCTGGAAACATTTAAAGGGAAGAAAAAGAGAAAACAACTGTTATTGCTCTTTTGTCTTAACCAGGTTTTGTTTTACAAACGTTTACAGACATCATTCTTTTTGATCAACATGAAACCCATGTGAGCAATAGAATGGTTGCAATTCTGTTTTTCCCTGTAGCTGGGTCTGTCTTAAGCCAACTCATCTTAGGGCTACTCATTCCTAGTAGGAAGTATAAAATCAGGTCAGGAATAAAAGGCTTCCATCAAAATATGAATTTAGTCCTTCTTGTAGACTCTTCAGTGATATGTCCTGGGCTTGATGACCATGTTGACTTTACAGATAGTAGACTTGGTACCTTTGTTGGAGGTCATATGCAATCCATCCCAGGACACTTTGTTGAAAATCTACATAAGGCTCTTTATCTATTATATTCTAGGTTTTTATAGTCACAGGCTTCTAAACAAGCTGGGATTTGTTGCTTACTCTAAATATCTGGACATGCTATCAGTTATAAATTCTAACAGTAGTCATTCTTAGACCTCACATGTATCATTTTTCTTAGGCAGAAACAAGCATCTTCTACAAGTTGCTCAAAGACCTATTTACCTAAAAAATTAGTTTCAGGTGATGTGGAAACCACTGTACCTTTCTGGGACAAGAAAACCTGTTGTCCTTTGGAACCTCTGTTGTCAACATTTATAATGAACTATACTTATTCCAAGGAATATTCTATTCATTGTTTGACAGAGTTCAAGTAAGTATAAAGTAAGCAAAAAAGAGCCCTGGGTTTTTCCAGTGTTTGGGATTGAAGCCAGGGCCTTGAGCACAGTAGACAAACACTCTACCACAATGTGGTAACTCAAACCTCAAGAACTGTAATTTTTAAGAAAAAAAATCAATTAGAGGCTGAAAATGGTACAAAAGTTAGGAGTACTTGCTGTTCTTCCAGAGGACCCAGGTTAAGTTTCCAGCACCCATGCATCTGTAACTCCAGTGTTAGGGGATCTGATGTCTTCTTTTACCCCCCAAGAGCTCCTATATATACATAGTATATATACACATACACTCAGGCAAACACATATGCATAAAAGAAAAAATACATAATAACATTTTTAGCTTTTATCCCTAGTCTTCAATATGAAGAAAGCATGAGTCCAACTGGAATAAAGATCATGAGGAGAGAATGGGGGCTTCAAGGAAGGGGTTGGGCACGTTCTTAGGGCACTGGTGGTGTTAAGGTGAGAAGAAATGGAAGAGTGTAAGAAGCCATGATAGAAAGGGAGAGAAATAGAGGATCAACCAAACCTAAATATGAATAAGGAAATTGTTACTTTGCATGCATGAGGGTTAATCTTGGTTGTTGACTTGATTAGATATGTAATTAACTAAGAGTTATGCCTCTAGTTGGGACTCTGAAGGTCTTTCCTGGAAGTATTAACTGATTTGGGGGTGGGGTTCTCGCCTAGAATGGTTTGATAGCTTTCACCGACTGGTTGGATAGTTTTCACTGGCTAGCCTTCTCCCTTGGTTGCTCAGTGTATCTACACTGTTGTTGCATACATTAGCTGATCACAGCAGAACTCATGAGAGAACTTTCCTTACATTTCAACAAGGACTGAAGTCCAAGCTCTTCAGGAATCCTCCAGGATTCTTCCAGGATTTCATGGAGCAGATTGGGAGAACCACCCAGGCTTGTGAACTAGCATCCTCCCTAGAGTGCTAACAGCCATTGTTGGGTTACTCAGACATTCCTGTGCAAACCCAATTAGCACACCCCTTTCTAATTGGTATCTATTCTTTTGGTTCTCTTCCTCTATAGAATCTTGACTTGCTAACATAAAAGTATTCTTAATAAATAACCTATCAGTTTGTGAGCATTCAGCTCAGGATTTCTCTTCTATATAAGAGTCATATTCATTGTAACAGATGTGCAACTTGGTCATGGGTCCCCTAACAACTGGAGCAGAGGTTGTCTCTGTCTCTGTTGCCTGCCATTGGATCTCCTTCCCCTAATTGGACTTCCTGGTTGGGCCTCAGTGGGAAAAGAGGTGCTTAGTTCTGCTGAGACTAAATGTTCCAAGGTAGGTGGGTAACCAAAGGGAGTTTCCCCTTCTCTAAGGAGAAGGGAGGGTGTAATGGGGGGAGGGATTTGTAAGGGTGGGACTGGGAAGAGGGGTGGTAAGGGGTTTCAATAGAGATATAATGTGAATAAAAAATAAATTATGAAAAAAAGAGTTGTGTTATTTGCTCAAAGTTGTCAATGACACAGTTCTGAGTCTCAGGGCATGTTTAGTATGGATGAGGCCCTGGGTACAATCCACAGCACTAAAGAAGTTAATTAAAAAGTGATTTTGAATGAAAATATGAGTGTGTACACGGCCGTGGAAGTAAGGAGTCTCATGAGAAAAGTGAATTCAAATTATGAAACATTTTACAAAAAGGGCTGCTCCAACTATGTATCCCACCACATCAAAAGCAGTTTCAATCAAGGTATGAATCTGATTTTTTTTGTAGGCTTCAATGTTCAAAACTATGCAAGAGACTTTGAAGTAGTAACATCAGGCAGAGGTTAATTATACAGACTCCAAAACCTGTAAATCTGTGTTGAATTCTTCTTTAAAATATGAGTTCAGACTGCTAAGAAAGCTCTGTCCATAAAGTGCTTGCCATGCAAATCACGAGAGTTTGAATTTGATCCCTATCACAGACATCTGAGTTTGGTCTCAGGTACACATATAAAATCCCAGTGTGGTCTGTAATTCCAGTACTGGGAAGGCATCCCTGGATCATGCTGTTCAGCCAGTCTAGTCAAAATAGTGTGTTCCAGGTTCACTGAGAAAACGTTCTTCAAAAATGAGGTGGAAGGGTCAGCAGGATGCTTAGTGGGTTAAGGCACCTGTCACTAAGCATGGCAACTGGGTTTGATCTCTTATACCCACATGACAGAGAACTGAGACTACCAAATTGTTCTTTGACTTATATACGTGTGCACGTGCCTGTGTGTGAGTGTGCAAACACACACACCACACACATTTTTAAAGATTAAAAATATTAGGTAAAGAATGATAGAGGAAGACTCTTAATGTTAAATTCTGGCTTCTTCACAACCATATCGACACATACATATGCATGCACATCTGCATGCATACTTACACGTATGCACACACCAACATGACATATACAAATCTACACAAAAATATGCACGTCTCCATGAATACTTTCACATATATGTATATAAACATCATCATGTGCACACATGCATGGATACTTGTTCACATGTGTATACATATACCGACATGCACACAATACCCCAACATGTACACATACAAATATACACATCAATATTCACAACTGCACACATTCTTGCACACGTGTATAAACACCCTAAAGTACACATATGTGCACATGTGCACACCTGCATGCATACTTGCGCACAAATGTACATACATACACCCCAACATACACACACACATGTATGCATATCTGTGCTAAAATCAATGAACCTCAATTTCCTGACTTAAAAAACAAGGAAAACAAAGCATACCACTTCTGGGACTGCTATGAGCAGTAAATGGGCTGATGCATGGACACACAGGGTTAAGTATGAGGTGAGCATTAGTGTAGCCCGATTCTATAATCATATAGCACAGCTTTAAGTTCTAAGAAGAGCTTCTTGGACTTACTCTGAAATAAAAACTCCCACCAAAAGAACACCACAGCATCTTTCTTTTAAATATCTCTGTGTGATAATCTGGGTACATTTTATTTGCCAAGTATCTTTCCAGGAAACAGGGCTAGAAGATTTAGGTTTTGTTCTCGTTTTGCAATGGATAGAGAGCAGTTGTTGTTCACCCCAGCATTCTTTCTTCTCTCTAGTGTAGTCTTCACAAAAAAGGTAATGGTAAAGAATGCCAGCACTGATAAGAACTATATAGGAGGTAAGCTTTAAATGTTGAAAAAATGTTTAAGTGAAATGCTACACACATCATAATAACTTAGGTGGATCAAAGGAGTCAGAGCTTCATAGAGTTTGCTTTCATTTCTTTTTCAGTCCTTGTGGTGATTAAGAACTCCAAAAAATAACCTAACCAGTTCTAAGAACTAGACAGGCTCAGACTTCCTTCTGGCAATCTCTCTGTTTAAAGATGGGAAGGAGCTATTTGCAGCAAAACGAAAAGAAAGTTTATTTGCTGCTGCCAGAGAAAGAAGTGTAATGAGACATGCCTCACACTGTGGTACAGCTGCATTGCCGTGAAGACTTATTTATTCCTAAACCATGCATACTCATCTTAGTAGGGCAATAAATTCATGTGAGAAGGGAAAGTCACACTTTGTACTTGACTGTCTGCTAAGAAGCACACCCAGTCATTAGGCTTAATGAGAATGAAATTAGATGAGATGATAGCATACTTAAATTGTCTTATATTTAACTAGCTTCCTTTGTCTACTAAATATGATTTATATCTTCTGCACCAGCTGTCATCAGTTCAAAGACATGGATCTCTAGATTCTGGGGTATGGGTTAAACATGTTAAAAGGGAGAGCCAGAAAGCAAAGAAAAACCAAGAAGACTTCACGACATTTGCCTTCAGGCCACCCCTTAAGTTAGAAGTAAGAAAAAAATGAGTCAGACAGAGGGCACAATGGACATAGGACAATCACATTTCCCTTACACGACCATAGAATAAGTCTCTTCCGTGTAGTGACCTGAAGACTGTTGATAGAGTCCATCTCTAAATGTTTCCAGAGAAGGATAGGAAGGGAAAAGAGAGGGAGAGATGACCAGGAGATGGATATGGCTGTGGGGTAGAGATGGAGAGAGGAAGAGGGAGGAGGGAGAGGGATGAGGGAGAATGAAAAGGGAGAGGGAGAAGCAAAAAGGAAAAAAAATAAATGGATTTTAAAATGACTATAGAAAAAGAAAAAAATAAAAATAATTAAAAAATAATAAAAAAATAAAATGACTATAGTGCTTGCTCCCATGAAGATTCCCATGGAGATTTTAAAACATTGAGACCAGAGTGATTATTGTTATTATTACATTAATTTAATTAGAACAAATGACTACATATAGGGCCAGTAGAGTTCTGAGAAATTAGATAAAATGAAAGAGCATCATTTACAAAGACTTTCTTCTTTTCAAAAGATAGCCACTAATTCTTTATTAGATGGGTCTGTTTGTGTGCAACAGGAACAATTATTTCCATTTCTACCCCAAATTTATTGGCGAGCACTCAGTGAATCTATTGAAAGCTAAGGTATGGAGGGTAGATTTATACTTCAGTCTGTTTCTCTTAAGACAATGAGTACTTCTCTACTGCCCTAGTATCAGAAAAATCATATTAATATTTTTTGCATAAGGACTCAAGAACTTTCCAGTGTGGAGTAGAACTCATTTGGAAATGGAAGCCTTGTACAGAGCTCATGGGAACGTAAACTTGTGTAGCTACTATGGAAACCAGCATGAGAGGTTCTTAAAAATCTAAAGGTAGAACTTCTATATGAAACAGCTATGTCATTTCTTCCCAAAAGTCCAAGTCATATATCACAGAGATTTTTAAATTATTTATTTATCTTTTTTGGAAAAGTGTATGTGTGTGTGTGTGTGTATGTGTGTGTGTGTGTGTGTGTGTGTGTGTAATGTGCCTAACATGCATAATGAATGCTGCAGAGCAAAAGAGGGCATCAGATCCCCCTGGAACTAGTGTTACAGACAGTTTTGAGATGGAATTGAACACAGAACCTCTGAAAGAGCAACCACTGCTCTTAACCCCCGAGACATCTCTCCAGCCTCTTCACAGAGATTCTTACATGCTCATGTTTATTATAACACAATTTGCAAGAGCCAAGTTGTGAAACTAACTTAGATCCTACAGTAGAGGTAAAAAAACATGCTTTATGTAAACAATGAAATTTATTTTAGCCATAAATAAGAATAAATGTATGTCTTTGTAAGAAAGTAGATGCAGCTAGAGATAATCACATTAAGCAAATTAAGTCATTCTGGGACAAATACCATATGTTTCATCTCATTTTATAGTTTCTAGGTTTTATATAGATACATAAATACATGTCTGTATACATGATGTGAATGTAAAGCTGTCAAGGCAAACAGTTGATTCATGGGAGGGAGGAGGAAATGATGGCAGAGTATAGGCACCAGGGAAATATGTTCAGTGTATACTATATGTATTTATGGGTATAGATCTGAATGTACATCTCATGGTGCCATGTTCAGTGGGCAGAGGAAAGGGAAGGGGGAAATGTAATTAAAATACAATATCAAAAATAAACAAAAAAAGATTCAAGAAGAACGTGCCACCTATTATGTCAGGATTAACATCCTGAGGAAAATCAAAAGAAAGGTTTTCAACATATTACAAACTCTGTTTTCAGCTATTAATGCTCCATAATTGCCTGAATATGAATAGTAGATATGCAAACATCATTTTCATGAATACTTTGAATGGATATGCATGGAGACAGCTGATATGCCACATTAACCTCATCATCTTCTAACCCGGTCTGAAGCATAGTTCCAGCTTCTTTTAATCTATGGCTGCTTTTTTTTCTATTTTATAACTTCTTTTGGTTTTGATAGCACAGGTGGATCTCACTGTCTTTTTGACTAGCTTTCAAATATGTCTTGCGTGAATCTAGAACATCTGCAGATGCTATTAACTTTTCACATGGTCCTTAATGTGAATGGTCCTATGGGGCTTCACCATGAAGTCTCGAGCAACAGTTTACATGACATTTGGTTCACCAAAATGTGATACCAAGAAGGGCTTATGAAGGTCCAGTTAAAGCTTCTCTGAATGTTTAATGCCAATAATAAATATAGCAAGTCATACAAGATAAAACTATATTCCAATAATACTATATTGAGATACAGAACACCAGTACCTCTCATGTTATTGCATTAAGGTCTGTTACTCTAGTGGACTAATGTCATCCATCAAAATGTTATGGTGGTTGGATGAAGGCCACTGGACTTGGAAGACATAAATTTGTTTTTCTTTCCTTGCAATCATGTCAACAATTACAATATATTATGTTTCTCTCTCTCTCCTTTTTTAGTTCAGTTAAGTCTCTTACTAAAGCAAATTCTTTTACAAAGAGCTCTGCCACATGGATGTGCCCATACCAACTTTCTTTATAGCATAATCACGCTGACAGCATAGGAGTAAGGGTTGAGGGTATTCACATTTAATCAGAAATGTATACTTTTTGAATCAAGTATGGTGGCTTATACCTGTGTGTGATCCCACACTCATGAGGCAGAGACTGGAGTCTTTCCTCAAGTTTCATGCCATGGAATACATAAATCCATGCACACCACAAATCAGTATCAGTCCTGAGATCTCTACAGAAATTCCTGTATAGAAATGCCAGACATAATAGAGAAGACAATCTTGTTCCCACTCATAAGTATTTGGACCCATAAATCTTTAATTGATCAAATCATTCATTCAGTGGGCATCAGTGGTGCTTCTTATTATAGGAAACACAGATGAAATACAATAGAGTCATTGGAATGACTGGAGACGGTTGAGCATCGTGGCTAACAGCTCACACTGACTAGTCTTACACACAAATGAGAAATAAAATGGTAGGAGAAAAAGCAATTACAGGCAAATATTTACAGTTTTATTTAGTATGGTCTTCCAAAAAGCTTCTTAGAAATAACATAAGTTTTATCTTAAACTCATTCTGTTTTTTACGGCCTCAGCCACAGCCACCACCACTACCACCATCACCACCACCACCACCACCATCACCACAACCACTACCAAACCAGCATGTCCATATTTTACGTCAAATGATAGTATGATTAGGAAAGAATCTAGTCCAAGATTTTCTAGAAGAAATGGCACTGTAATCCAGTTAGGGAATAGTTTGAGGCATTAATCACGGACAAAATTGCTTCAAGCCATCTGGCATTCTCAGTTATTCTTAGAGTGCCTGGGGAGTGGGGAAATAGCAGATATTATAGTGAATTCAGGTTTGCTCACAACAGTGACTCATCCCAAGCACTTCAGATTCTGGAAGTTTTTCTTGTTTATAGTTTCTACACTTTAAGAAATTATTATTTTATTTTGATTAAATCTACTGGGCATGCCCATAAACTTGACTCCACTGTCATATCAATTATATTTACACACTTGCGTGATAATCACAGATACCTTGGGCTACATGAAAGCTGATAGCGTATATGGTGCAAACCAGGCCTGCTGCTTGTACTCTGTTCCCATCTCACTCCAAGTCTTAGGGCTCAGTACCTGTAGGCTCTATAACTGAAGTTCCCTTTCCTTGATCACATGACCAAATGACACTTTGCCATCTGGATCAGCAACAATCTTACTTCAGAGAAACATTCCATGATGGTCAATCTAACCCAGGCATTTGTATTACAAACTTCCACTATAATGCCTGCTTTTCATTTTTTATTGTGTACTCTTTGCTTCTTTACCGTTTATCATAATTATCATAGAATTACTACCTACAACACGTGTGTAAAGAAACATGTGCACAAAGATCCAAAGTGCGATATACCTAGCACTGTGCCAGATTCATATTTATATATGATGAATTATTAGGCCATTAACTAATTGAAATAATCATCTTTTAGAATTGCAATTTGACTCTCTACACATCGTGAACAAAGTGATTCCAACAGATTTGGGTTGGAAATCTTTTTCATCACATATAATCTGAAAAAAATTAATATAACATTCACTTGCAGAATTATGGCTTGGGTTTAATAAGAATTCAAGGGTTTAATGTAAGCCAAATAACCATAATAATTTGCAATCAAATTATTTACTCGTGATTTGTATTCACATATTTTAATTCTAGCCCACAGATATTTAAACAGCACATCCCATTTAGCTTCCAAACGATGGCCTTTCAAATCAAATAACCTCCTTTATTTCTCCAATTAGCTGGCTTGTGTTACTTAATTATTTTATTGTGTGCTTTGATTTGTCACTTTATTCAACAAATAATTTTGAGACACCTAGGATCTAAGAACCACGATTACTCACAAATCCCAGTCCTTATTGTGAATACAGCTAAAAAGCAAGCTAAATTATTCAAACAATCACCAAAAATTAGAGATTTTACTGAGGGTACAGATTGCAGAAAACCATCCCTAGGGATCTGGTTTAATGAGTCTTCAGGAGAATCTGAACTCTCCCTTATAAGCTATCCAGAAGCTACAGGAACCAAATACAGAAGCTGCAAATCAATGGGGCAGGAATCATACTTCATGAACAAACCAACCTGAGTAACAAGAACATGGAGAAGTATAAAATAGCTGTCAGAAATGAAATCCCTATAGTTCAATGGAAGAAATCACGTTGGACATGAAAACTGGGAAAGGTCTCATGTTTTCTATCCTCTGGGAGCAGAGTATCTCATTTGTATAAACATTACAATTGATATTTTGATAAATTTATCACTGAAAACAATTTAAGTGGAAGTATAAAACTCTGCTTGATGAGAATAAATAGCAACTATTACATCAAAATAGCTACGATTACATCGAGTCCCTACTTTTATTATTTTTAAAACTAAAGTGAATTATATACACACTTTCCCTTTTATTGACAATAATTCTTTTCTCATACAATATATCCTGAATGTACAACACCTGTCACCAAAGAAAGCTTCCAGTACTGGAGCTGTGTTATACCCAATTGAGTTGTTGGAGAATGAGTTCTATGCAGATCCCCAGACAACACAGCCTATTACTAAGACTATAGATTGCTCTCCATAAACTGACCATAAGACCCCATTGCTGAGTCCCAATTTTAATACACAGGTATTATATCAAGAACATTTTGCTATGTATTTATCAGTAAAGCATAAACATACATATGGAGGAAATGCTTAAGTAAAAGAGCTGTGAATCTATAATGAATCTATTATCAAGTAGATGAGATAAATGAAATAATGTACAGCAAACCAGCACCCAACTCTGGCCTGAGGAGGACATACTGCATCCTGACTCTAGATTAGTAGTACATTGCCTGTCACACTGTCTGTAGCCTTGAATTCTATAAATTGCTTGCTTTATAAAGCTCACTTCTGTAATCATATTGATAGGATTAATAGAGAGATTGCTACCTACAAGCTAAACAGAGCACAGATAAACACACAATTCTACACTGAGAGGGAAAAAATTCAACAAATACAAATGCTGCACATGGTGACAGAGGATGCTGTTGTGACAACTGGTTGGAGCCTAGATATGCTACTCTGAAGTAGGTCAAATAGGAGTCTCAAGTCAGTTTCAACTTGAAACACGAAACACAAGTGTTGACATTTTAGTGTTGAATGTTGTTAACATTGATTATAATCCATGAACTGCCTGATGGGAAATACAGCTTATGAATAATTACTAATATATTGGCCAAATTCATATAGCAATTCTGAAATTATGGATATGATTAAGCATTTCTTTATAACTGAGCACAGTAGTATAATGAAAACAGATTAGCAACTCTGCGCCCAAGTTTCATGCTTGCAGTTTGACATTGATAGTGATGAGACTATGGACACAAGGATCTTTAACAGAAACTGAAGACTTGGACTGGTCTTTTGTCTCTCTGTGTCTGTATTTCTGGTTCTTACCTACTTCCTACTCTTTCTCCTCTTTCTCCATCCCTATAGCATTGATCATTTTTCTTTTCAGGTTCCCACTCTTGAGAATATTGTAAAGAAACTTGAATCACATGCACATATTTAGACAATGAAGAGAGAAACATTAGAATTCCCTGGGCTAAAATTAGTCAATATACATTTGCATACCTTTATCATGATTAAACCAACCCATCTTTACTAACACACTTTGAGGAAGAGGCATCATTAATTCATTACTTATAGGAAATTTCAAGTCTATAAAGGCTTAGAAACTTATTCAACACTTACTCTGTTTCTTTTTTCTTTTACTGAGAAACTGTAGAGACCACACAAAGATATGGTGCTTAATATATTTTATTTAATACATGTCCACATATATACTATAAATTCTGTAATTTATATATTATGAATTAAGATAGTAAACATGCCCTTGACTTGCTTAGTTTTCTGATGACAATATTTTATTTTTCATTGACTTGTATACTTCGTATGTATATCTTTCTGAGGAGGAACTCCTTGCCTTCGGCCTTGGGATCAAGGGCAATTGAACAGAACATGATAACCAGCACTTTGGTTATCACAAGCATCATTTAAGAAAAGAGTTTCAAGTTGAGAAGTTGAGTTACTTTTAAAATAAGGAAAACACAATAGTTGAAGATTTTATGAAACTCAGTTCTTTCAAAATTTTTAGGTAATGGAGTCTGATTTATGTAGTTCATCTAATCAAGCCTCAAGAAAGGTTTGGCCTTTCTGAGATCCCCTTACATCTAGCTAGCTGACTAAATGGCAGGGAACTTTTAGGGAGGGATATATTTGGTGTGATGAAGAAATGCATTTCTAATGCATGAGGGAAGCTTGTCAAATTAAGTTTCAATTTAGTTATAGGCAAATATTATAAGATATGGAAAGCTAAACATTCTTACTAATTTTTTTTCTAATTTTCATGGGGTGATGTTTAGCTGAATTATCCCTTGAGCACATAGGACAATGCTTCTACAATGCTGAAAAATTTGCATAGATTTCTCTGACACCATCTTTAAAAGTTGAGAATTTACACACACACACACACACACACACACACACATACACGCACACACACACACACACACACACACACACACACACACACACCAACTGTAAGAATCTTAATTGAAAATTTTCACAGTTCAAATGATAATATGCTAGATCAAACAAACACATTTTCAAGCAAAGGCTTATGAAGTCTCAACAGAGGTTTTGGGATGCTTAGAAGTCTAAATGTAGGATATTTTTTAAATTAAATGAATGAAAGTTTCATCTTGAGGGAAAACAGGTAGGTAATTTTCAGAATTAACTGGATACTTACTAACTCTCAACTGAAAGTTCTTTAGAAGCTGTCTATGTTACTAGCAGCTACAATTGTAAGACAATAAAATTGAAGATCAGACATAAACTAAATATAGGTTTGTGGCACATTTTTATGCATGTACAAATTTGTGAATGGAGCTCTGAGAAATGTGAGGTTGTGGTATAACAGACTACATAAATCACTCCAGCAGAGTTATTAGTGATTGTCAATAAAATAGTATTTGCTATATAAGAGTTAAGCATTGAGAAATTTCCACATGGATTTTTGTAAATTTTGTTTTTTTTTTTTTTTTTTGCTCATATATATCAAATTATGATAGACCAAAACCACTCTCAAACATCAATATCTTTATTTAATCCTTTCAAGAAAATTTCATTAATAAATGAAGTACATACATTTGATACCTGAACTACAGAATGGATACTTGTAAATAAATACTCAAAGGTTAGAACTCCCATTGAGCATGTTTAGAAAATGATGTGTGGTTTCTTAAGATTAGAATGACATAAAATTATTCATTTACATAGATGATAGATAGACTGCTCTTAGAAAGAAATTAAGACCAATTTTAAAAAATATAAAACACTAAGACACTCTTATTTCATATTATATGGATATAGTATAAGAAAAAAGCCAAGCTCTACAGGGAAATATATCTTCTACATTTCATTAATGAGTTTCCTGAGCATTCAATATTTTATTAATTATATCAATTTTCTTAATAAATTTTAACTTTACATAATATAGTTAATGTTTAAACTATAATTTAAAACATAATTTTAAAATGAAGTATTGTTTATTAACCTTTCAAAACTGTATCCTTGAACCCCAAGCTGAGTAATACCAATATAGCAGCAGCATGCACAGAAATCGGCAGTTTGGAATAGGTGGTGCAGTTTTATTGTACAGCAGTGACTCACTCCTCCATCACTGATGGTGGCTTCTGAAATTGTTATGTGGAAGCAAATGTGTGACATAAATACTCTAGAGAAGCATAACTGATAAGTCATCATGACTTGTTCATTCAGAAGCAAGAACGAACATAAGGCACGGATGGCCATTGAACATAAAGTTTATCGAAAAGCTGTAGCTCTCCATCGTTTGCTGATAAAGGTATATTAAAAATCATTTGACATATAAAGATTGGATGTCAAATTAACTCAGAAGTTAAAAAATCGTATAATATCAAGCATAAAATAATGTATGTTGAAGGGACTTGCACGGAGTGAGCACACACCTGTTCACAGGCATGGTGACAATTCTTAAGGCTATATCGAACATAGTTCTAATCCTAAATTGCTTATAAGATATAGTCAAGGATGGCATAAAGTTTCCTAGGATTCAACCTGTCTTTCTTCATGTTGGAGAGGGAACTTTATAATGTCATTAGGCGGGTGGTTCCTTTGTAGAGATTATTTTTTCTAGGCTTTCTGTGATTAAATACTGGGGAAAGGGATGAGAACAGATAAAGTATGTGACTTTAAGCACAAGGCTGCCTGTTCTGTCTTTCCTTATTTCCCATTCCCTTGGGATACAGCATCAAAGAGCTGATGGTCTGGCTTCAACCATATATGCATCAGAGTGTCTGCAGACCTGGGCATCTGAATCACTACATGAGGGGTAGCTGTTCAACCAGCCTCCTTCACTTACTTCTAGGATACCACATAAGACAGAAATAAGTCTCTACTTGAGTAGACAGAGCTCATTTCAGTAGCTCTTTGTTATTACAATTTAGTTTAGCCCCAAAACAATAAATAATAAGGCAACTGTGTACCAGATACTGTCTGATAATGTCATTTCTCATTAATCATCTAAATTTCTGTATAAAACATGATTTCATTATTCCAATTATTTAAGCCAAAATCTGGAGTCCTTCACTCTTTCCTTCCTCTCACGAGCTACTATCAATCAATCAATGAACTAGCAAAAACTACTGGCTGAGCTTTCAAAGTAGACTTTAAATTTGACATTTTTTAATATCTTTATTCTTTTAATCTTTAATTCAAAACCAAGATCATTGCTATTTCAAAATTTTCTCATTAACATCACAGCTTCCTTCCTGCCATTAAAAATATTACTTCCCATACACGATACGGGTTTCTTATTAGTCATAATGTAGATAATTATAAACTATCTGAAAGACATTGGCATGACCTATGATACCATCTAAGATCTGCTACCTCACTGATTTTTTAGGCTCCCCTACTTCAGCTCACAATCATCAACTTCTCTCAGGCCACTCTGCTACCTATGCTGTCATTAAAATATGTCAATCCAAACCTTGTATAGAACATAGCACCCTTTTATTCTCTCTGTCTATGATCCTCCTACCCCCATCATAAACTCAATCATGTATCTGCTCAATGCATAACCTACAAAGTCATCTTCTTTGACTATCCCATGCAGCATGTCTAGCCTCTCTTCTGCCTACTGTTCTAGGTACCACCTCCACTCTTGGTATTCATCACATAGGTTGCACACACAAGCTTCTGTTATGTATTGCCTCGGTTGCAACATAAGAAACACACTCTTACATTGTGTGTTACTTTCTGTGCTGTAACCATGACTCTCAGGACAGGGCCTAGCACAGAGTACATGAAAAATCAATAAGTTGTAGGAATAAAATTAATAAAAACCAACCAGGCTTAGGTGCTATAGTGAAGGCACAGTGGATGTTAGGCTACTAAAATAAAATAATCCTGCTCTACTGGGAGATAACAGACATCTTAGGACAGATACATTAGTTGTCTCCAAAGACCAGCATCATTTAAGAGCATATAATTCAAGCGGAGGAAATACATACTTCCACAGATATAATGAATACAGAAAGATTATCCATAGTTATGGAGCAGGCCATGCAGAATTGAGTGGAAGCAGGACAAGTGTTCCTTCCCACATGTCAAGCATAAAACTTCACACTGACAAGAGAGGAGATGAGAAAATGCATCTAGAACATTCCCCAAAGCTTACATAACTTCCTACACGGATCTGAATTCAGGTCCATGTTTGCCAAGTTGCAAACTCAGCTGACTTCATTTCACTGTAGGGTCTTCTATCCCAAGGGGTTTGTATTTTTAGCCACACAAGAGCACTGGACATGTGAATCATGGGAGGTAATAACACTAATATATTTCAAAGACACCATGATTATACAATTATGTATAGAATGCAGAAAACCAGGATAAGCTTAAGTACAGAATGGCTGAGATGAAATGTTAGGAAATTCAGACAAGAAGTGATGGAGGTATGAATTAAAGCCAGGTCAGACAAGGACAGATAAGAGCAGAGGACTGACAGACAGGACAGAGTTTGTGATTGAATGGCCCCTGGTTTGTACTCTGGGCAGATTTTTACAGAGAAAGGATGATGTCATCTACGAAGTTGAGAAACAGAATAGACAAATTGCAAAGAGGATTATTACCATCATGTCATTCTGGGCACATAGCTGCTTAATGAGTGGATCTGGATTAAACCCCAGGATTTATGCCTTTTAGTTCTTTGGCCATTTCTCCACCTGACATCTGAAACCAAATGAGTAGATGTGCTTTTCTAACATAAAGTACAAAGAGACAGACCTAGCTCAGCAGTTTAACCATGTCAAGAAAAGTCTATGTACTTAGCATGAGAGAAAATATGCTGTTGCAGAGAACACTGAATTATGACCTATATACAATATAATATTACATGTGTTCACTGTTAGAGTAGGTCTCTTATCTCTCACTGTGACTTATAAAGCTGAATTGGGAGAAAAGGGAAAAATAACATCATCTTTCAAGGATATAAATTGGAAGGAGTCACATTTTTTCTCCATGAAAAGTGCTTAGTACTGTGCAGGTTAAATACCAAAATCAAGTAGATGTGCTAACAAATAAAAAAGCTCTTTGCAAAACACAGCACCAGAGAGAGGAGCTGAGATTCCAAGTCTTCACTAAGCAATGAGAGTTTTAAGAAAGGCATCCATCCAACCAATACTTGACAGCTTACTATTACATCTGAATGAAAGCTACAAACTGTACAAACTGCAGGAGGGCACGTGTGAAATAATGCACTTTCTTACTTACTTTGAGACCTTTTATGGTATTAGAAGAGTTATTGTACTGAGTGATCAAAAGACAAAATGTCAGCTCTAATGAGACTTTGAGTAATAGGTAAAGTATAAAACCACTTCCTTCAAGCAAACTGTTGAGTAGCTTTAAAAAAAAAAATATTGGATTCTTTTATTCCTTCTGAACTAAAAGTCTAATTAACAAAAATTTCAGGACCCTGCTACACTAATTCAGGATAATTACTGGGGAACCCAATTCAATTCCCAATTCTTGAACATTAGAAAGTGAGAAACTGAACCCACAAAATACATCAAGGATACTTCCAAGCTGTGAAATGGAATGTAATTAACACAATAATAAGCACTTCAATGGGAGTTATTGGCCCACTCATATCTGCACGGGATATTTGCCCTTGATTTAAATGCCAGAGCTGCAAGTTTTCAACTTCTAATCTCCAAGCCTTTACCTAACACATATTTGTTTGAAACACAGTCCTACAGGGGAGAGCCTCAATATCTGATGTTCTGAACATACAGCCAATGTCAATATGCTCTGTGAGGCAAACATCAGCTGCCAGTGTTAGCCTTCAGGTTACATGGCTTAAGCAGTGCTTCTTGAAACGGTTAGCCTCTGGATGGCTTTACAATACTAAAACTATTGAAAGTTCCCCAAAGTTTTCACTGATGTGATTTCTGATTGATGCTTATGCTATCCGAATTTAAGGTAAACTCAACAGGAAAGAATTCATCCCCGGTACTACAAACTTAGTCAGGTTCCCAGAGCCAGTGAGGTAATGCGACTTAGAAAAGAATCTACTACCACCGCTTTGCTAAACCAGCAAAATTCCTAAATTGCTTCTAAGTCTTGCCTTTATACTCACACATAAATGCAGTTTCTACCCCTCATCAAAGAGGCTTCTCTATACAGAAAATGGAAACAACACAGAACACCATAACTGACTACAACATAGATATCAATAGATTCTGGGGAACTCAGCACCAGTGGATATAACTACATCACGGCTCCTGCATCTCTGGCTTGGGGAACATAGAAAAGGAGGCAAGATCAGAACCAGAATATGAGGAAGTCTGTGAAATGCTCACACTAAGAAGTAGCTGCAAAACCAAGACTGAAACTAGAGAATTACCAACGGACATGTTAACACAAAAAGTGGAATTTTGAGGAGTCCCACCTCTAGACAAAACACTAGAGCAACTGCTGACTGTTAGAAGAGAATTAATCTCCTCCAGGAATGAGTCTCCTTATTGGATATCCTGTGCAAAGTGGTCAACTCTGAAACCATATATACACAAACAGCAGAAACAGACTGAATGATTTATATTTATATATTTGTGCAGAAGTATATACACATATATATATATATATACAGAAATATATACATATATATGTGCATACATGAATGTAAATATAATGATAATAATCAATGAAAAGGAGACTATCAAGAGTTGGGTGAAGGATATGGAAAAGATTGGAGGCAGGAGACCTGAGAGGAGCTGAGGGACAGGAACAGAATCAGGAAATTGATGTAGCTATATTCTAATTTAAAATGTATAAAAATTTAAAGGTAAAAAAAAGGATAATAAATATAAAACCATTTAAAGTATTTATTCACTTCAAATAATAATTTTTATTCAAAAAATTTACTTCAAATGATAATTTTATCAAATTATACTTTTTGTATTTCAAATAATTTCAAATAATATTCACTTCAAATAATAAATATGTATTAAACGGTACTTTAAAACTATAAATTAAATAGTTTTAAAAAGCTAACAAGAAATATGCTTGTTTTAAACTTTGGAGAAATCAAGTTGATTCTGGCATAGGAAGATATCTGGATTTTCTGTTTTTACATTCAGTATGTTATTAATACCACACTCTACACTGTGGCCTCTGTAACAGTCCACCATATACTATAGAGAGAATCTCTGGTGCACTGTGTAAAAGCATACACATGTCAATAAAATGCTGATTGGTCAATGAGCTAAAGCAGGATTAGAAAGTGGAGTAGCCATCAATAAGAGAGAATTCTGGGTTTGAGTCAGGCATAGAAAGATTCATCAGGACACAGAGGAAGATGGTAGCATGAAACTGAAGACCGGGAACCCAGCCACATGGCATGACTTAGACTACTTTAAACGGGATAATTGAGTTATGAGCTAATCAGGGAACAGGCCCAAGTTTATGGCCTACACATTTATTTATATATAAGAAGTCTCTTATTGGGGCTGGGGGGATGGGAAACCTTCAGTCACATAGACTAACAAGAGAATGAATCATAAATACAAAAAAAAATAGCATGCTGGTATTTTGTGATCTGATCTCAATGAACCCTTAGAAAGATCCCAACCCCACAGTTCAAGAGATTCTGAATAAAGAATATCAGTTTTCAGAAAATAGGAATTTTCAGTTCAGTGAATGGATTTCCCACAGATAATCATTTTTAATTATAAGTATATATAATTAAAAAAATGCATTCAAATATGCAACCTCCACCCATTGAATTTGCTGCCCATAAAACACGTACTTTAATTATAAGCAGACCATATTCATCAGTCTTTTCTGTATGCCTGGTTTAGTCAACAGAACACTCTGACACCCCCTTCTCACCTTTTTAGTGAACTTTCTAACATGGACACTCACTGTCCTTTCAGCAGCTTCAAGGGGTTCCCTAAGGGCATCTTACCCTCCCATCGGCAGGATAACTCTCCTAGTTCACTCTCTTAAACATGACATTGTCTCACTTATTCCCACATCAGAAATGATCACCATCATTTACTCCCTTATTTGCATAAAAATCAAGGAGGTCAGCCCTAATTTCTCTTTTTTATCACAGCCACAGCTAATTGATATGTTGCCAAATTACATGACAAGTTCGGTGTATTCCCATCCACCACTATCATCTAAGCCACCATTGTGCTTTGTTAATTTAACTAATGTTGTCGCCTCCCAGCTGGCACCATTGGTCCCTTCCTTAACTCCATAATTCATTTATCACAGTCTGTGTGTGTAAAGTCTATTTTTATAATCACAAAGTGTGCCCTTCCCCCAGGCCTAAGCAGGCCTGTGAGTCTTTTACCACAATTGATCAAACAACAGTAGGACCTAGGAGAGGCATTGCCTTGTCAGCCTTGGCACTCTACAGTCTGCTACTGAGCTAAGAAGAAAGGACTGCCTGCTGAGCTAGCCTTGACACCTTCCAGACTACTATCTCCTTGTCCAGCCCCTGGGCTGAACAGAGAAGAGACTCTTGGGGGTGGGGCTTACCCTTTATATGTGAAAGCAAAATATTAAACTTCGGGCCTTGATCAGAATACGTTGTCTTGGCCCCACGTTTCTCTCGCCCTCCATTCCCTTTTCATTCCCAGCCTTCCTCTCAGGTGAACCCGGTTCCCGGAGCTGCTGACAGCTACAACACAGTAGGAGCTAAGTATGTCTTGATACTTAAATACCCCCAAGTCTGTCTCTAACCCTGAGGACGCAGAAGCAAAGTACAAGAAGTGTTCTAGTCTTTATCACCAATGCAACTCCAACTCATGTTTTCTAACAAGCCTAACATTCTTCTTGGGATTTTCTTCATCTGGATTCTTCCATCCACACATTTGTTGATCTGGCTCTTTCTTGTCATTCAGCTCTCAGCTCCAGTTTTTCTTTCTAAGGGAAGCATTGTCATATCACAGACTGCCAGACTTAACAAGATTCCTTAGCCACCCTACTTAATTCCATTTATTTCTAACATTTACTGCCACCTGAAAGCCTTTTGCTTCTGTCCATAGTTGTTTTTGTCTTTTTTCCATTCATCCATCACCAAAATACATATTATATTCAGTTTTCTATCTTCAATATCTGCTAAAACAAAGTAATACTAAATGACTTAAATCTTACACTTCTTGAATATAAAATGAATAATTAAAATATAAGTTCATTTCAATAAGGAAGCTACCTTGCAAAACAATCCACTAAGTATTTATTTATTTTTTTTTTGGTATTCTCAGTTATTAAGGATATAAAAATTCCAACATTTTACACCATCCACTCAAAGGCACACTGTAACATGCCATAAAAAGTGATCGTCCCAAAAACTCAGGTGATAGCAGATGCTGGTGAGGATGTGGAGAAAGAGGAACACTCCTCCATTGTCGGTGGGATTGCAAGCTGGTACAACTACTCTGGAAATCAGTCTGGCGATTCCTCAGAAAATTGGACACAGCATTACCTGAGGATCCAGCTATACCACTCCTGGGCATATACCCAGAAGATGCTCCAACATATAACAAAGACATATGCTCCACTATGTTTATAGCAGCCTTATTTATAATAGCCAGAAGCTGGAAAGAACCCTCAACAGAGGAATGGATACATAAAATGTGGTACATTTACACAATGAAGTATTACTCAGCTATTAAAAATAATGAATTCGAGAAATTCTTAGGCAAATGGATGGAACTAGAAAATATCATCCTGGGTGAGTTAGCCCAATCACAAAAGAATACACATGGTATTTACTCACTGTTAAGCAGATATTAGCCCAAAAGCTTGGAATAGCCAAGACTCAACTCACAGATCACATGAAGCTCATGAAGAAGGAAGACCAAGAGTGGATGCCTCAGTCCTACTTAGAAAGACTAACAAAAATACTCAAGGGAGCAAATATGGAGACAAAGTGTGGGACAGAAACTGAAGGAGGGACCGTCTGGAGACCATTCCACCTGGGTATCCATCCTATGTGCAGTCACCAAAGGTAGACAATGATGTGGATGGCAGAAAGTGCATGATGACAGGAGCCTGATATAGCTGTCTCCTTAAAGGTCTGCTAGTGTCTGACACATTCAGAGGATGATGCTCACAGCTAACCACTGATCTGATCAAGGGTTTCCCAATGGAGGAGTTAGAGAGAAGACTGAAGGAGCTGAAAGGGTTTGTGGCCCCATGAGGAGAGCAACAATACCAACCAACCAGAACTCTCTAGGGTTTAAACCACCAGCCTGGGAGCACATAGGGAGGGACCCATGACTCCATCTGTACATGTAGGGAAGGATAGCCTTGTCGGGCATAGGTGGAAGAGGAGATCCTTGGTCCCATGAAGGCTGAACACCGAGTGGGGGGGGTGGAATTCGAGGGTGGGGAGGTGGGAGTTGGGGGGTAGGTGAAGGCACATTCTCATAGAAGCATGAGGAGGGGGGATGAGATAGGAGGTTCCTGGGTGGTGGGGGGAATGGGGTAAGGGGATAAAATCTGAAATGTAAATATAATATCCAATAAAAACAGGGATCATCCAATCTTTGGAGCTTACTAATCTTTGCTATGTATATTTGTGATCTCAAAATCAATACAAAGAAGAATATTCCAAAAGGTTTTCCAGGTACAGATTATTTGAACTCAATGATGAATAAAATAAACAATTAAAACTCACAGGAATAAATTTGGAACTTCAAAGCCATCTTAATTTTCTTTCAAGTAAACAAACAAAAATGACTGTTGAAAATCTACAGATTGATTATTTCTCATCTGAGAACTAATTTTTACTTCAGTTGAAAGCTTTACTGTCAATAATAGCAGAGGAAAACTCCCTGAGTGTTAGAGCAATTCACCTCAGCAAAGTTAATCACATTAGGTCCCAGAATGGAACTAAATAAATCACTAATGTAAATGTACTCTCTAATAATTTCATGATATATTAAATATGCATGGAATATAAATTCCCAGGAATTTAGTTTAATACCCTTCTAAGTCATGTCTATTATAATGCTAAATCTCTGTGTGATACTTATAGAGATTTAGGACAAAAGTATTTTATTGGAAAGGAGTTTATAGAACAATCTAAACATAAACATCAGATGCAACTTTCCAGGCCATAATAGTTCAATTCAGAGAAAAAGTGTACAATTATAAGCTGCATTTCTCAAGAGAGAGGCCATTGTAGAATTCCAAAAAGATCAGCTGAGTCTTAACCCAATAGTCTCTATATTGGGGTCTGTATATTGGGGTGGGCTGTTGCCATGGTAGCCCAGTCTGAAGCTTCTCTGTCCTCCCTTGGAGAGTATGCTAAAACCATTAGACACTCTTCAAGGATGTCTCATTAGATGGATGGACACTAAAAGCATTAGTCTAACTAGCCTACCACAAAAATCATTAGAAATCTTGTTATACTCTTCAAGAAAATACATGGGTATGTTTTTAAAACTGAACCCATAGTTGTGGGGTCTTATGAATGTTTAGAATGGTTGTGGGGTCTTGTTAAATGTTTAGAATGCACACTAACAAACGTTTTATGTGATGATGGGTAGGGTGAACTTGACCTCATTATCAAGAAATCGGAGTGTTATTACACTGTGGGCCAGAAACTAGTCACATTTTCTTCTCAGTGTTTCAACTGTGCTACACTTATTCTTAATTTTTACCCAAATCATACACATTTGAACTTCCAAAGTTGGCATTCCTTCAAAATGAAGAGTGTGGAAAGACTGACATTTGTTCAAAGTGAATGAAAATAAAAGTAAAATCCAAGTTCTATAATTTAGAGTGACCGTAAAATGTAAAAAGGAGACTTGCCCTTAAAATGTGTGATTCTGGAACTCCATCACTGAAATCACCCTGGCTCCTCTCTGAAATGAGTTATCTTCCCAGATACCATCTCAAGACTCTATGCATGGCAGATTTCAATTATTTACAACTTCTGAAATCTCCAAAACTGAGAAAAGTTATAATGCTATCTTTTTGTAATGTAATAAATTTAGCTCAACAACTATGGCTTCATTTTACAAATTCGGGTCAGGATTGATTAGCTAAATCTACCAGTAAAAGTCAGTCACAGCAGTGCATGACAATAATCTCAGCATTTGGGAGCCTAGGGCAGGAGACTCCCAAGCTTGAGGTCAGCCTGAGGTACATAATGAGACTCCCAGTGTCTCAAACACAACAGTAAAAATAATCGACAACAGTAAAAATACCTTTTTTGTACATGTAGCACTTTTCAATAGCAGTGCTTGCAGTCAAAACATTAGGTCAGTTCTGCTTGAATCATACAACAAAATGTTTCCCTTTTTAATGATACATACAGATGTATGCTTAGTATATTATAGACAAAAAATATATTACTCAGTTTTATCATCAAATCTGATGCTGTCGTTTCCAAATATATAACAATGCTCAGCTCACAGAAAAAATAAAAGAAAGAAAAGGAAAAAGTAAGAAAATATCGTGGAACATTTAATGGCATATCTACCACCTCTCAGGGTAATTTACATTCTTTAACATTCTGAAAAACAAGAGAAGATAGAAACGAAATATAAGGTATTTTCCAGCTTCATATTTTAAGAAGGAAAATGATTTTGAGATCATACACAGAAAGTTTTCTATAGATAATTAATGCCTATCATTCCTAACTCAAATGCATGTTTTACCTTTACAGACACCACATATGCAGAAGAAATACTACCTTTCAGAATTTTTTAAGGAGACACAAAAACAAGAACATATAAAAATGAGAAGATACACTTCACTGCATTCAAATTAATAACTGTTATCCCTCAGGTGTCAATACAACATAAAAAAAAATACAAGTCCTGGATAAGAGAAAATATTTACAATGCTAATAATTGTCAAGGGTAAGCTCCAAATATGTAAAGTTAAGTCCCAACATAAAAATGAGCAGACTAACAAAGACTCTTCAGAGGAAAAAATAGTCTCTTAGGTATGGGGAAAGAAGTTTTACCTCATTAGAAGTTAGAGAGAAGGAAGGTGAAATCACAAGATTGCACTGCGTATCCATCCACTGGGTTAGTTCAATGCTAGCCATTAAAAATCACCACAAATAAAAGAAACAAAATGGAAATGTACACAAACCACAATCAGATATGACCAGCTTGATAAAAACACTTTAGAAAGGCATTTGGAATCATTTAACAAATATAAAGTGCTTCCCAGGAGGACAAAATAATAGAAACAACACAATTATCATGGGAAGCTAAAAAATAAATATACAATAAATAAAATGTACCATGTATGATGAAACAAACTACTGTACAAACCCATCAAATGTCCAAAGAATAGCTCAGAATTATTATAGTCATGGAAAGTGTGGGGCTATTCATCATGACGCATGAGCTTTGCATGGTTGGGATGGTCAAGAGGAACTCTTTTGACCTATGGAATCTTATAAGATAACTTGGATAATGCTCATTCACAAACATATGGACTCAGAATTCTCAAGTTGGGGAAGAGAGTAGATGTGAGAAACCACACAGTGTCTCCTAGCAGGTACTACGTCGCCACCCCTAAAATGCCTCCAGAGGTAGGTTCAGGCCATCACATAAAGCTGCTCCTTTCACGTTGGGAACATTTTAATTAGTAGATTACTGTTTCCCCTCTGACTCAATTTAAACTTCTTTGTAGCTTGCATTTTTTCCTCTGGTTATCTGGAGTCATGCTAAGTAATTCTATTTTCATATGAGAGTAGTTCAAGCATTTAAGAAGTTATATTTTTCTTCCTAAACTTCCCATATATAGGCAGAATATTGCCAGTTTTTATAAATGCATAATTCCTGAATTTTCTGCAGTATATTAAAAGCTCTTTTGCACGTTGTACCCCAAAGAACACGATACCTATGCTATAAATACCTATGCCACATAAATACTTCAGCTCTCTGTCTCTGACTCTGCTCTCCCATTTGAAATACTATTCTTCAAAATGCACATTTGGTACCTAAGAGTCTCCTTGTTTATCAGCATTCACAAATACATGTTTTGTTTTGCTTTTGGATAGCTAGTTCATAAACATGGTCTTTTGCATAACTAATGCAAGTGGTGTTTTCTCAAGGAAATATAAAAATAATTCAGTGCACTTATATTTCAACTGTTTTAAAGAAGACAGCTTCTGGGTGAACATGAAATCTCCTGAGGTCAAAAGGCAACAACTGATGTTAGTAAATAAAATGGCATGTTTCTCCTGTTACATTTACTGAAAACCATTTCATATAAGACTATATTCAAGTCCCTCATACTCTCAGGCAGCATTTTGAATGCTAACACAGTGCCTTATCATTAAAGTCTAGTTTTATAAAAAAATCCCTTGTTGAATGCCAGCATTCACAATGTCATTTAATTTCATGCAGAAAATAAAAGTTTGCAGGGAACTAATACTAACAGTTGGAAGTATGTAAGTTACAAGACTGGACGTCTAGCAGGAAAATAATAGTTCTGAGTATATGTAATGTATGCAGACCTATATCCATGAATTGACAACAATGCATCAAACCAAGCTTTGTCAAAACTCCATCAAACCAAGTTGTTCAAACGTCCATCTTTCCACTCTTTGTTTTGAGAGCTGCTGTGGACAATCAGATACTACTTAAAGATCATGTGCAAAGGTTCATTCCAACAGTCTCTTCTCTCATAAGCCAAGAGGCAGCTCTTGAGAAGTTTTTATTTTTGATTTAAAGGTGAAAAAATAACATCAATGTTATTGATTTTAGGCAGAAAGAAATAGCATTTCCAATGTTCAAAGAGTTTAATTCTCAACAGAATGTACAGAGTGGTGAACTAAGAGTTAAGAGGAATCACAGATGCCTTCAATGAGAAAAGATGAACTAAGGAGGGAACAAATTAATTCCAGATTGTCTGTAGCAAGTGTAGCGCACAGCTGAGGGTGCAGGGCACGGCAGGGAGTCTGAGTGGCAGAAGTTCTGAAGAGCAGAGTCCTGGATTGCTTTCATCATGAACTGTTCCTACTCAATCCTTGGCAGACGTTTTTCCTTCTTGCAATAATATCATTTCTCATCATGTAGTTCGATAGTGTGCATCTTTTGTGAGCTCACAAGTTGGAATATTCATGATAAGTATGTTCATGGTGTGTTTCTAGTTCGTCTTTGGAAAGTTAGCATTACTGAATATGTGGGTATGGGAAGTCTAGGGCTCAGTTTCATACTTCAATATATTTGTGAAATAATCATGTCGAAGGCTATAACTTCTCCATATACTATGTACTTCTCTATACACTAGTGCATAATTAGATAGTCTCATGAAATAATTCATATTAAAGACAAACTTTAATTAACAAATGAGTAAACACTGTGTAGCAATAAAGTACTTAAGTGAGTTATTGTCATAGTTAATATCTTATAAAAGAAACAGCAAGAATGATTCCACTGAAGAGTTAACTTATAGGCAGTTCTCGGAATACTCTAACAGACTTGTGATTAAATGGAGTGTGAAGTCCTCTTCCACAAAGTTGTACACAGCCGTCATCTCTAAGACAATAAAATACTTCAGCATATTACAAATCAGCGATCTCCAGTGCTTGAATATCAGGTGAGACTCCTGAATACTAAATCAGAAATTTATTTTTAATGAGGGTAAACTGAGGTTTACCTTTCTAATAAAAAGAAGACCATAATATGAGCATTAAGAAACAGTACATCATAAAAGAAGCCAATGTCCATTTCTTAGTGAAAATAAGCTATAAAATATATGGTAAACAATTTATATAATTGACAAGTCAAAGGAACCTTGGGAAGATTTTCTTTTCCTTAAACCTTTACTATAAGCTTAGTAAGCTAATCCTAAAAAAATTCTTGATGAAATCTGGAAGCAATATTTCCATTAAGTTGTAATTTTAAGTGTCTGAAAAGATCAGTTCACTATAAACTTGAAAACTGGGCTGATTTTCTTTGTCAACTCTTTGAGTGTTTTCATGAATATCTTGACAGTAAGCTTGTAAGAGATCTTTCAGAGACTATTCATTTATTGTACCATGGTATACTCTTTATAAATATTAATGTTCACAGATAGAAAGAACCTTTCTATATCAAGAATATTGCTGTGTAGGCTTTGAGAAGACTGAATGTGTTCATTTTCAAAAAAAAAAAACTAATTACACAATAAATTATTTTTCCAATTAAAAACTTATAAAAATTTAAAAACAAAGTTTTTATTTTAAATTATTTTTACATAAAGATAAAAGAAGAAGATCTGTAAAAGTTATATGAAGCTGATTTTAATTTCTGTTTGGAGAAAGGCTGCCATCAGTTTATAGAATTATGGTCACTTATTGGGTTTATTAAAGAAAACCAACAGCAAAACACAACATGACTATAAATATTAATGTATTATTTAAAGTCTTATTTTAAAAGGCCAATTAAAGCAGAGGTTATAATGGGTAATTATGATGGTGTTTTGCTTAGTTAATACAATTTATTCAAATTACACCGAGGCAATCACTACTGAGACAGTAGTGAAAGTTGGTATTTATCTTTACTGAAGAAAGCAATATAATCTCTGATAAAATATTTTACATATTCTGTAATGAATATATATGGAAATATTTGTTTTTTTATGTCCTTAAATTATAAAGAATTAATTAACTTTGCATGTTAGTATTTACATATTGTTAATTTTACATCATAATATTTAAGTTATATGATATAAGGGAACATCACGTAGGGATTTCGCTAACTTTGTGAGAAAAGGGTTCATGTATTTTCAGGTGTACAGTATAACTCCTTATGTTAGAACATAAGCTTGTTGCTCATTGTCTTTAAAGATTAAATATGGTTATGTATTAGATATACCAAGTGAGTATAAGGTAGACTTGATATATTGTATCCTAGGATGCCAGACAAATGCTTATTACTCTAGACACTTCTTTGAAGGTATGCTATCAGTGAAGTAATATTTAAGAATAAACTTTGAGGGAAGCTTATTGTCATAATAAATGTGAATGAAAATCCTTCCATCAGCTGATAACTTCAGTGGACAAAAGGCTTGTTTCTCACCTCAGAAGAGGGAATTCTGCAGTAGACAATCTTCAGCAGTTGCAGCCCTGAGCATTTTGGACAGCCTCCACAGTCACATGATTCCATTTCAAGATAAACCTCTTTCTCACTGCATATATACATTTATGTGTGCGTATGTATATGCATATATGTATGTACACCTATATTATTAATTTATATATATATATGTATATATGTATAAATTATTTATATAATGTGTTTTGTTTCTCCATACAACCTTTACACACTCCCATAATTCAGACCTTAAGCTATGAATCAAGACTGCCTGGAAATAAATTCTAACTAGCATGATTGACTTGGAAAATAGCATAATTTCATTAATTCTCTGTCTCCCCTTCTATAAAACCAAACGATACAGTTAGCCTTTATTCATGACTGTTTTGAAAATTAGATAAGTTCGATATACGCAAAGTGTTTAAAACCATGCTCACTATGGTAGATGTTCTAGACATCAGTCACATAGCTAAAAGTAAACAACTTTTTTACTTTGAAAGGTAAGGGATGATGAATGTAGTTTTATATATTTATAAGGTTTTATGTTAATCTATTTTTAATAAATATTCAAATTGAAGGAAAACTTGACACAAGTTTTAAATATTGATTGCTGCAGTAGAAAACGAATGATTGCAATTTGAAGACAACCAAACTGAAAGTTTATCTTGATTTATACATTAGCTGTGTTCTACATAGTTACCCTACTAGTACATAGTCTGACAAATCAAATTCTGTGAGATCATTGGCACATATAATGCTATGCCTAATTTTAATTGTTCCTAGGGGAATGCCTCTAGTTTCATAATCTATAGTTGTCTCCTAGTCATGTCTTCCAGATTTTCCTATCCAGCCTGCTCACTGTCTCTCAGCATACCTACCCTGTGAATTCATTCCTATTTTTACAAATCTCTTCCAAGTGCATAATATTTATATTTGTGCCTACTGTGTTTTGGTTTTATTAAAATAAATCTTAGCTTATCTTAGCAGAAGCTCATGATGTGGAAGCAAAATATGAACATATTAAAGGAAAAGATGAAAGACACTACAGTGAAAAAGACTGCAAAGAAAAATTAAAGGCAAGTAACAAATGCACACGTAAGTTTAACTATATTTCAAACACTTAATAGAAATGAATAAGACATTATGATTTTATGTGTTATTCTTTACGTCAAATATTTATAAGAATCAGAGGTACTTAAGCTTTCTAATGCTAGAACCCTTTAATATAGTTCCTCATATTGTGTTGACCCCAGACCATAAAATTATTTTCATTGCTACTTCTTAACTGTAATTTTGCTACTGTTATGAATCATAATGTAAATATGTACTATTTTCAATGACCTTAGGTGATTTTTGTGAAAAGGTTGTTCAACTCACAAATGGGTTGTGACCTACAAGTTGAGAACCACTAGTATAAATTTTTTTATTTAACCTCCTGATAATTCCATAAAAAAAGATAGAAACAAAGCAGACAGTATCAATATTGGTAATAATGATACTTCAGGCATCAAAAACTGCTTTAAGTTTTTTTTTTTTGGTGAGAAGCATTCCTAACCTTTACCACTTGAAGCCTTCTCAAACTTTTACAGTTATAACAACCAATTGTATCTTCAGATGCTATCATGAGGCTCTCCCAATTTACAAATTGTGTTGTTGAAACCTAGAGAAAGTAGGACTTGTCCAATACACCTTTTCTTTTTGTGACCCATAAACTTGAAGGAGACTATGAAAGTCCTGAACCACACAACCTGAATGCTCTGGACTGAACACTGCTCATGCCTAATAAACTCAACAGCTTATAGCACATTCATTTCTGGACTTGCTTTCTTCTCAGCTAGTTCATAAATAACCTCAGGGTCTTTCTCCAAAGGTAAAATATGGTTTTATAAACTCCAAATTAGAAATAATCAATCTTAAAATCTGTCTAGGCATAAACCATATTTACATAACAAATGGCTAAGTTGTCCATCAAAACATTGCTATATCAGCTTCTGAAGGGTTTTGTGAAACACACATCCCTCTTATTAATTAGACAGCTAATATGCTATGAGGTTTTCATTGACTCTGTGACACATGTGCAAGTGATTGAAAACGATACCTTGATCTGGAAGAATCACAACAGGAAATGTGTTCGTGTACTAAACCTGATCATGTTAAGTGTAGACTTGAATATGCTAATTGATGTAAAAGATTTGAATTACCATTGACGCACCATCAGAATAATCGCATGATTGGCAATGTAACTGTATGCAGTCTCATGCAGTTAGCAAACAGTATTCTTTTCACACCATCGGCATCCTCTAGGTTTGAAAACATATGGAAACCTTATCTTAATATTCTAAACACCAAAACCTTATAAATTACACAAACATGGTACCTAGCAGTATTTTAGCTCTTTGTTCAAATTGTTTGCCAATAAAAGAAGGAAGACAGGAATTGTTCTTCAGAGTACATTGCTATCCTTGGGAAGCTCAGAATATGGGAAGGGAATGAGTGGCAGAGGGACAAGTCACTAATCATACCTTCCATGACATACACCAGTGACCCCACATCGCCTTCCTTGATGATGCAGCTGTCCTTGCCATATTCTACTGGGTACATACAATCCACAATCTCCTGGATCTGTGACAGCTCCAAGTTCTTCATGAAGTCATTGTCGAGGATGGCCTCCTTTATGAGATCCTTCGACCTAGAGCATGAGAGGGAGGAATTACTGACACATCTGACCAGCCTTTCATAGTTCTCAAGGCTCGGTAGAGCCATGCAGTATGCTAGCACACAACAAATGAGTCTTCTTGAAAGACCTGACAACAAAGCATCATGACAGCAGAAAAAAACAGAAAATTTTTCCATTAAGCCAACTATCATTTGGTTAAGTGGCCAACACACCAAAACCAGGCATATAATTTGAGTTTGTTTTGTGATGTTTTAATCCACAAAGATTGTAGGGAAAAATTAGTGGATTGATATTAACATAAAATATAATTTTTATTCTAGATATTGTAAGACAAAAATCACAATTTTTGTATGCATCATCGACTAGACTTTGTTTTTAATTTGCTCTCTTCTGTACAATATATTTCTAGTATTACTGCCAGTTGTGAAAGGATGCTCAAGAAATCATCTAGCTGGAGATTTTTAGGGAGTGGATTCCTAATTAGCTGGTTGAAACCACTAGCAGAAAGGTGACAAACTTTCCTCTAAGTGGCTTGCTTCTGTCGAAAACATTACTCCTTTGAGCATCTTCATTCAGAGTGACTAGACAGAGCTACCTGGAACAAGATATTCAAAAAAGCACAGGAGTAAGAACTGGAATTAAATACAGTCAGTAGCAAAGAGACAAGTTTTGCAATAGGGATTCAACGGCTAACAGGAAAGTTCTGCAGAACTTCAAAAAATGCGATAATTTTATTCACTGGAGAATAATAAGTTATGCAGCACTCACTACGGGTATAAAAATCAAAGAGGAGAGAGTGCTAAGAAATATCTTGCCAAGAAGGAAACAATCATAGTACATGATGGAAAATGAGTTTAATCAAAGCCTAGACATTAGTAATACAGCTAAAGCAGCACATTTGGAATTTTATATTGAATTGATTTTAATATGAACACAGGCTGACCTATGTTTGCACTGACTCACTAAGTGGTAGAGAAACAACCTGGAGTAGGGATGGCTGCCTGAGTCATCCTTCCTCATCTGCACTCCTCTCCGACTTCTCATCTAGTCTAAGCCCAACTGACCTGATCTCCACACACTGTAATTCACAACAATTTCAGTTTAAATTAGAAAAAGACATATATACAACCAAAAATATTTACAACTTTATTTCTACAAAAAAAAACCTTCTGAAAACAGATGGCTATACTGTAATTAAAAATAAATTTGGAAGAGAGAAGAGAGGGGTATATTGGAGGGTTCGGGGGAAGAACAGGGAGAGATATTCTAATTATATTACAATCTCCATTTAATATATATATATATATATATATATATATATATATATATATATGTGTGTGTGTGTGTGTGTGTGTGTGTGTGTGTGTGTGTGTGTGTATGTGTATATATATATGTGCATTTATGTATAGGATTAGAGGCATAATGAAAGCTGTAATATTTTAAGTGAAAAGTACTATGCAGAATTGTTTTAGGGTAAACATGTGTATAATGAAATGTCTTAAAAATAATAATAAGCTCTAAAGTTACATATAGCCAGGCCTCCAGCTATCTTTGCTTGCTCTAAAATTTCCCTGCTTTTCTAAATTTTTATTATATCACCTGTAAGATGTCATTTTTAAGGAAAACAAAAACAAAAGCAAACCATTATGTAACAGATCTCTATGTGAAGCCTAGTGACAACATAAAATTACTTTCAGTAAAACTGAGGGATAATGGCACTGACTGCAGAAGCAGCAACATGAGGAATATATCAACACATCCAATCCAGAGACGGAACAAGATCAACAGTAAATGAAGAAAAATTTGACTTCACGATCTTTATGACAGAATTATATTTTTTCTATTTTCTACATTTTTAAAGTTTTCTTGTCTCTGAAGTTTAAAATGGACGTGCATTTTTATATACAAATTGCAAAAGTAAATCATGAATTGTAAACTACTTTGAGAAAAACAAAACTAATCTATTTCCCATTTAATTAATGATCATCAGCCACGACTGGCAACTGGGAAATGACTCTTCAGGAGGTTGGCTTTTATATTCTTGACACCTTCGGAGCACTAATGACAGGAGATTTCACTTCAGGAAGCAATGGTGATAGTTGGAACATTATTAAGAATCTCAGGAAATCTTTATTTTTAAAGTCTTTTTTCCCCTTGAGGGCAGAGTGTTCTGTGGCTGCATGATCTCTGGTGTTCTGACTTATTTTTAAATTCTCATGTGCCAAAAACTTTGTTTTCAGGCCAAAAGTTGCATTGTTTCTTTTCTGAGTTTAAAACAAGATGTAAAAGTTGTCTTCGTGACGCTTGTGTGGCTAACTATCTTTCCTCACCCTAACCTCACAAATGCTAATGGCATCTTCATATTGACTCCCATAGGTTTTAATTTATAAGTATTTCCCCAAATACCAGAGTTTTGCCTTAAAGAAATTCATCTTATCAAATCCTATCATATTTTTATTTACTAAGGTCTTTTTTTCTATTTTATTTGGGCCAAGAAACAAGGCTGTCCAAGGATTCATAGTTCCTGACATAACAGAAACTAGATTTATCAACCCAAAATCCCAACTTTTTTTGGATGGGACCCTATCCTTTGGAAAATACCAATAGTATTCTATAAAGATCTTAGTTTTAATTGCATAGAAAGATTAGAAGTGAAGCCCTCTTCAGAGAGAATAATTCAGTCCATTTGAAGATGATGTGAGAAAGTCATTTCCTCAGAGTGCTGCTGACCTGTATTGTGAATACAGAAATGGCAAAGCAAATGCTAAAACCTTTCCTAGCAATCATCCACATTTCCCAAGCATTTACTGCAGGATGACAGAGCATCCCAGGGGCACACACTTCTCAAATTCGGTTTCCTATGGAGATCATTTAATCTCAGGTCTCTGAAGTAAAGCACCCTAGGCTTCATATATGCACCAGCATGAGCTTCAATCAAATTTAATAGACTTTAGATGAATTCCAAAGTTAGACTGATAGTGTGCATGAAACCTTAGCTTTATCCTCCAGTAGTGCAGAAATACAAACATGCATACATACATACATACATACATACATACATACATACTTACATACGGACAAACAAACAGACACTAAATAAAATACTGATCAATAGAAGACCTATGATCTATCATTTATCCCTCCATAAAGGTTTGGTCAAGTGACACTCTTTGTCAATGAAATATCACAAATAATGTATCTCTGGCATCATATCAATATTGAAACGTTAGGCCTCTGTGTGATCTAGTTGGTTCTGGCTAGTTTTATGTCAACTTGACACAAGCTAGAGTCTCTGAAGAAGGAGCCTCAATTGATAAAATGCCTCCATAAAATCTGGTTATAGGAAAGTCATATGGCATTTTCTTGGTGATTGATTTGGGAAGGCCTGGCCCATTGTGGTTTAGACCACCTCTGGCCTGGTGGTCCTGAGTTCTAAAAGAAAGCAGACTGCGCAAGTCATGGGGAGCAAGCGAGTAAGCAATACTTCTCCATGGCCTCTGCATCAGCTCCTGCATCCAGATTCCTGCCCTGCTTGAGTTGCTGTCCTGACTTTCCTTGGAGAAGAACTGTGATATGGAAGTGTAAGCCAAATAAACCATTTCCTCCTCAAGTTGCTTTGGTCATGGTATTTCTTCCGAGCAATACCAACCCTAAGTCAGCATTCAAAGTTATTCTTGTCATGAAATAACACACAAAGTCCAATCCCTCCTTTTAACTGACATTTTAGGCCTTTCCCACAGGAACGAGGACCCTCAAATTGATCTTCATTACCTTTTTCCAACCCCAACACTGAGGCCTATAATCAATGGGGACCTGCAAGTAACCCTTCTTGGACTCTTTCTGTTCCCCTGAAGACACTATCACTAAGACAAGCATTTCACAAGAAATTAATTGAGCTGATAACATAGCTAGGGGTCTGGAGGAAGGTGATATTACAATGGCTAGACCTTAGCTAGCTGTCTATTCTGACCCAGAGTGCATGTGCTCACGTTTTTCTAGAAATCAGTGGCATGACCTAGCCTGAGAGGCATCGGAAATATACACAAAGATCTTGACTTTCTCATTCTTCTTATCTGTCTTACAAAATTCTTTTTCTTTCGTATTCTCAATTTGTAACTTTTAGTCCAAACAACATAACATTAACTAGCTTCTTTCAGACCAATGTGCGGTGCTTTGTAATCGTTCAGCTCTCATCCTTTGAAATATTAGCAATACAGGACAGAGCAGAGCATCCTAAATTACCATGGGTGTGGAGAGCCCTGGTGTTTAGCAGTGTTGATATCTTTGGTGTAAATATTCACACCACAGGCAACTTAAAAATTAAGACAAAGACAACCTGCTTTTAAAGTAGCCCAAAACCTAGCAAATAGATTTTACATGAGCTGTAAGTTATTCCCAGATATCCCAAGAAGTAAATGAGGTTTATGAAATTCAATCTAATCTTAAAATTTTCTTCAGGTGCCACAATACCCCTGAATAAGTATGTTAGAATGAATGATAGAATTTTTAGCTCTAAATTTTAGACAAGTGATTTAAAATGTCAATTCTCCTGTTTCTTCAATAAAGAGAAAGTTTCTGAAAAGCAGGTAAAACTAGACAATTCCAAAATGAGTGTAAGAAAATACATAGCAGTTTTCTCAAACAAGGGATCCAACATTATCTACTGTTAAACATAATCTCATTAATTTGTTTGACCCAATAAGAGTATTTTTATATTGAAGACACTATATAGCCAATCAGCAATACCTAAGAGTTGTCTGCTGAGTTGTTTCAAGGATGAGGAATGGCAGACTCGCTGCTGGGTGGTCTCAAAGGCCTTGCTTGCCTGAGGACTGTATGTAATGAGGAGTAATCATTATCTATCTCCTCCAATGCAGAAACTGAGGAGAACAACAATCTAATCAGATTGGGAAGAAAAAATAGGAGGAAGCTACAGTTTGGGATGAGTGTAATTAGTGAAACCAGAGACCCTCCTGACTGAAGTTCTAAGTGTCCAAGAGGAAAGGATGCGAGCCTGGCTCCTTGAGGAAGGAAGAGGCTAGACCTTAGAGCAGTGATTCTCAGCCTTCCTAATGCTGCGACCCTTTAGTAAAGTTCCTTATGTTGTGGTGATGCCAACCAGAATATTATTTTGTTGCTACTTTGTAACTGTAATTTTGCTACTCTTATGAATCATAATACAAACATCTGGTATTTCCAATGGTCTTACATGTCTTCCATGAAAGGGTCATTTGACACCTCCCCCCCAAGTGTAGAAATACTGCTTTAGAGAAATTGAGAGGCCATTTAAAAAGTTTAATATATTCCCCAAATCATAGAAATCCAGTGAAGACTTACAAAGGGGGTGTGCTCCATACATAATATATTCGGCATAAAGAATAAGTATTTAGGTCAAAAAACTACTGAATTCTTGGGGAGGGGGTGTTTATCATGTATTTTAACAATCAATGAATATTAAAACCAAAACTTTTGTTGGACTCAGGAGAGTATCTAATTGATTCACTAGGGGACGACTGTCTAAAAAAGCTACATTTATTTCGATCTTGAATCAAGGACTCTCAGACAATTCCCACATGCCAAGAATAAAACTGTTCTCTATGATTTTAAGAATTATCTATAGAGACCTGAAATCTTCACAGTTGTCTTTAGGACACAGTCCCTCAATTACATCCAAGGCAATGATAATGATGCCATATGTAGCCTTTCTTGGCACGGTATGAATTACATCCAATTCTTTAGTGCGGAAAGAACGTCCAGGCACTGAAATAGTCACAGCCATTAATTTCTCTCAAAGTGTGGGAACCAGTCAAAACAATCTAATAACTGAATATGAAACTTCTATAATCAACTATTTAAATAAAATAATAAATCAATCCCTTTAGCTCTCTGTGGTCAGCTTTGGAGTCAGATATCAGGAGACAGAATAGATACAAATTAAAGTCGCCTCAGCTTAGAGTATGGTGTCTGCAAGTTCTATCCCCATTGATAATCAGCACCCTTTCACCAAGATGTAGTCCACAAAAGAGCTCTTGACAGTCCTAATTCTGTAAATTACTTGAGAAAGATAACCCCACCTACCTGCTATGAAATATTTGATCAATCACCTATCAGAGAATAAATAAATAAGACCTCTTGAAATAGTTGCCTGGTTGCCCGTCAAATAAGAACTTGCTTATAATGTATCCTCTTCTTTCTAACAGTAGTCTTCCTGAGTCAACTCAACAGGTTAAAGGTGGCAGAGCACTAACATGAGTCACTGACAGTTTTTAAAGGTGAACTTTAATTAACTAATCATATTGACCAATTTTGGTTCTTCTTCAAAATTAAATACCTGTATATACTGAATTTAAGTCTGCATGTTCACATTGACAGTTAGTACTTTTCCAATATTACAGGAAACATATGCATGAGGAATTATAAAGTACATAGAGCCTTCACAGACATAATGACTATTTAATGCAAAATACTGGCATCACCAAAACCTATGACATCAACATTCTTCATAGGTAACTAATGACAATAATCATTTTGGTATATATATGTTGCAATTTCTTCTAAGAATCTACAAGCTCTAAGATAGACATTTTAGTTCCAGTGCCATAAATTATAAAATCATAGTAAAATGATTCTAGAAGTCATAATTGGTAATAGGGAAAGCTGGTTAGCCCATATATGGCTTTGCTACAACGTCACTTAGATGATAACATTAGCATTCCCTCTTTTACATAAGGCTCCTGCTCATTAACGCGGACTAAGAACAAGGCCAAACAGCTCTGGAAATCGCAGGTTAGCTATTGACAGACAAGAGAGTCTTATATTAATGAGAGATAAGTTAGCATTCTTTATAGATGTTCATCAATGTCTCTAAGAGTCAATATAAAAACTCTCCATTCAACTATTCCCATCATTCATATGTGCGGATATGAACACACATAGCCAGTCATTCAAAGAACTGACCCTAATGTGAAAAACATCAGTCTCTGAAAGAGCCCACACCAGACTTTTTATCTAAGCTCCCTCTTTGATATCAGAGAAGTGTGACTTTTAAGTTTCATAGAAGTGCTATAAAGTGCTTTACTTGGGAACAAATAAGACCATACTCATTGCACTGCAGAATAGAAGAATGCTGTAGTTTTATCTATTAAGAACTAATTCTGTCACTGATGTCCAGATGCCCACAAATCAAAACTGGGCAGTGACCGAAGAGAAAACATACGCTGGGGTCTAAGTTTATATGCCTAGTTCACCGTCACACAGCCCTTTTGAACCTTTCAACAAGCTAAATAACTGGCCTTTTAGAAATCACTTGCTTCCAGGATGGTCAATATAATTAAATTATGAACACTCATTAAGTTAGTCACTGTCTTGGGCATTCACACTTTCAGAACTTAGTTGTATGCCCTGATGTCCGTCCCAAGGGCCTCAAACCTTCTTCCTGCTGTGCATTGTCATTTTGATTGTTGTAAAGCCTTGATATCTACAATCAGCAAGTAAATGAATCATTTTAAACAATTATAATGTTCCTTAAACATAGTCTCTGGGATAATTATCATACCCTTTAAATATACTTGCATTCAACAGCACAAAAATAATACGATCTTCTACTAGTCCTGACTGCCTGCCTCACGCCCCAGTGTGTAGTTTTTTTTTCTCTCTTGTCTGAAAATAATGATTTGGTTAATTCACCCAAGTCATCTAATTTCAGGATACTGAAGCCAAATTAAGCTCTGTTATATACTTTCTGACATGGCTTGGGAATCAAAACCCAAATCTAATAAACCTGATTGTTTTCTCTCCAAACACTATCCTATATCATGCTTTAGTGCAGGAGGGACTCTGAGTCTTCCTGAAGAGAAATTGAAAACAGAACTAGAAAGCTGATTCTTAGTCCTAGTTGTAAAAGCTCTGTGAGTTCTCAGCTTCTAAAAATAAGTGGGAAAACTTAGCCTCAAACTGACAACCCGAATCATCATCACAGTGGGAGTAACTGGACGACTATTGATACAAATTAAATAGTTGCCTTTGTGTTCTGCAATATGCAAAACCCTTTGCCTCAGTTATGCCTCATTGTGGTTCTCAGAGTTCATTATAGTGGGATTCAGAGCCGTTTTCAAAATGTTCAATGATGCTCACTTAGTAAATGATGGACAGAGTCAGGATTTAAAGATTAATCTGTTTGACTTCTGAGACCATACTTTTCCTAAATGTTTCTACTTCTGATTCTGAAACTAAATTTTATTTCCCATTTTCAAATAACTATCCTAATTATAAAATCTGAAAGTAAATATTATTCTAAAAACTGCAAAAGTAGCAGTTGTGTTTGGATAATATTCTCCTTCATCTGAAAAGACCATTTTAATCAGCCTTACATAGAAGCTTTCGTTCGGTTGATACCCTAACCTCAGCAGGAGGTAGAACAGATATGTCTGTTATGTTTGTTTGGTGTATAGGAAAATACAAGCATCAAGAGGTGAGAATTCTGGGAAGCTCATGTTCGAGATCAAACTGACTTCCAACCTAAAACACAAACCTTTGTATTTTCATGTGCACATTTATAAACCTCCATTCGTATTCTCTGTTACTCTGTCTTTTTTCTCTGTCTCTCTGTTCATGCTTCTCTTTCACAAGCTTCAGCCTTTTAATGTTCAAACTCACATGAGAAAGGACAATAAATTAATTACAACAGTAGGACTGAGGAAATATTCCCACGACAACAATTCTGTGTCTTACAAAGATTTATGTGGCTATTTCCTCCCAGATAAAACCCTTTATCTTTGAGGGAAGCTATCTAAGACATGGGATCTTCCAAGTGAAGGAGGGGCTGGTAATGCATTCTACTCTTCAGAGAAATTTCTTAAGCACAGGAAGTAAATAACTCAAACACATCAGGAAGTTTCTAAAATTGACCAAATACTAGACCCCCTTACTCCCAAACATATACACATAGTAAGGACTTCTAAGAAACACTCTGACAAGCTAAGCTGACTAAAAAGTGGCTCAGATCAGATGATGCCTGGAAGAAATAGAGGCCAGGAATTGCCCTAGAAAACACACAGACTGGCCAAGCTGCCTGAAAGACACTCAGATGAACTGAACTACATAGAAAAGACACTCTCCCACCTCTTGAGCTGCGTAGTGGCTGAGTAGTGCTCTCCAGGGTTCCCCTTTCATGAGCTGGTTCACATGATGGACTAAGATTTTGATGACATCTTGGCTTTGAGTTATTTCTGGTCCATTAAGATATCCCTCACCCAAATTCCTATATATTCCCCCAATAATACGTACAGTTTCACCTAGTTGCACTCCGGTGGTCTTCCATCCTAATCTGTCATCATTCCTCTATCTGGGGTAAGTAAAGGTGTTCATATCTCCCATAGAGATGAGGAGATGGCTGCTCAAGCATGAATATTAGAGTTTAGATCACTAGTATCCACATAAAGAGCCAGGTTGATGGCATATGTCAGTCACGTCAGTGCTGGAGGAGCAAACATAGGAGCGCCAGGGCTTGCTTAACTTGCCAGCCAGTCTAGGTAATCAATGAGCTCTTTGGTCAGTGAGAGACCCTTTCTCCAAATTAAAGAAAGAGCTGTAAAGATACCTGATGCTGACTTTTGATCTGCACATCTATATAGCACACACACACACACACACACACACACACACACACACGTGCATAGATAAAATAATTTAAACATCCATTTTGGTTCATTTAAGGAGATCCATCCCTTCTATGGGCAACACCACCTAAGCTTAGCCATAGAGCTCAAATCATTTTGATTCTAGCATGCTTACATTTTCTCTCTCTTTCTTTCCTCTCATCCTACACCATCTGACCCAGATGGCCTCTGTATACAGACATGGAAGAGTAATAAACTCTATGGAAGTGTAACCATCAATTAAAATGAATGTTTGTATTTAAATTCAACAGAAAAGGTGGGCTCCCGAAGAGCTGGGAGAACAGCTCAGTGGCAGAGCACTTGTCCTCATATAGGAGGCCCTGGGTTCTCTCCATAAAAAGAAACCAAAGAAATAGAAGTTTCCATTGTATCTACAGGATAAAAATCTAAGAAAAATAATAAAACTCACCATTTTCACTGTATTTAATTAATGACCCATAGCATGGTTTTAGTTCAGGAACCTAGATATGATAATAAATATTAAATATCTTGCATCTAAGTATATTATACTAGTATGTTGATTTTATAACATTAGATAAATATCTCTATGAAATGGTTTAGACACTCAAATCTGAATTAACTACCTTAAGTTTCCACTGAAGATGACAGAGAGGGTTAGGAAGGCACAGAAATGGGAAGATAAATAAATGTGATTTCATATCTTTCATTCACTACCTGTATATCATGTAGTGTGCTGTCCTCTGAAGGTTCCCTTTCAGGAGCAAATAGTTAATATTTATGATCTTTTCAATACAGCACTTCCAGGCTTAAAAATCAGCCACTGCAGGCAGTATGATTGACGGGTTTAAAATACAGCCACAGTCTCCTACAAAGTGATTTAAGGACTGAACTAAGGTCACTACCAATAAAAATGCATTTTTTGGAGATAAACTCTACTCATAATTCTGGAAGATTATTACACAGTAAGGTCGGTAGAGTGTTTATTTCAAAACAGTTAAAAGGGTGTTCTAATGTTCTCACGGTGAAGCAATGAACTATTTGAGGGATGTATATGCTGATTGTTCTTATGTAATTATTATTTCATCGTCTGTTCATATATTGCAATGTCATCTTGCATAGCACACAATTAATATTTGTCAATTAAAAGAAAGCAAAAGTGCAGGAATTACTAGATGGTTCTGTACAGTACTTTGCTGTCACCTTCTAGAATGAGGGAGACTAGGGACAGGAATAAAGGGATATGAATGGGGTGGGGAACCCGAGGAACCCCATGCACTTCCCTTGTTGTCATCCAGATCTAAGTGAGAAAAATGTGTAAAAAAAAGTATTTTGTGTTCTTCTATAATTTAACATGTTACATTCACTTGCTGATATTTTACTTATTCCATCTCATTCCTCCTTCCCCTACCTATTCCTCTATGCCTCCTACCACTTCTCCAATTTATGACCCCCTCTTCTGTAACTGCAATACCTACACATACATATCCTGAGTGGACACTAAGTCCACTCTGTGTCACTCTTGGGGATATGTGTTTAGGGCTAATCACTTGGAATTGGATAACTTATCAGGAGTTTTAGTACCTATGTGATTTCACTTTATCCTCCCACTCTACCCACACCCCACACATAAAAGCTCTGTGTAGCAACCAATCAGTCTTAGCAGTTAGGAAAAACACCTATCATATACAACTTTAGATTTTCATCCCGCAACCCTCTTTTTACTAGGAAATGTTATCTCAGTGATCATTGAATCATAGGAATGTGAATCTATAAGAACAAAACAAAGGTAGTAAAAGATATGCAATCACAGATCACTTTGTTAGTGATCTCCTCAGTCAGAAACTTCTGCTCTTCATTCACTCATTCAATCAATAAGGCATTCTTTGGATACCTCATCTATGACACAGTACTAGGCTCCATATGCACAGGAATAAATGGAAGGAGATCCTGCATTCTTGGGGCCAAAATGATAATAGTGAAGGAAGATAACACAAGATTGACACTAAAGATAGTTAAGGAAAGAACCTGTCTGGAAATTTAAAAAATAAAGGCGCATGGGGCAGAAGATTAGAAGGAGGTATATTTCCAGTCTGAAATAAAGACCAGTATGAAAATAAAACATTTAGGCTGAAGTTTAAGGAAAAGAAGTGTCATGCTGTAGAAGATTTTAAAAATAAAAATAAAAAAGGTATATACACCAAATGGTGCTGATTATTTCTGGGTCAAGATTAGGGTTTCAACAAAGGCTTTCTTGTTTGAGCCAGAACATTTTGAGCAAGACCATAGGGATAGCTGTTGAAGAATCTGCAGCTAAAGAAGAATCTGGTTGGCACAGGGACCTGCAAGTTCTTTGGAAAGAATTAAACTCTTGAAGGAATGTTTATCTATGAGAATGATCAAAGATAGTAAGTGATATGCTATGAATTATATTTTTAAAATATCACTAGGATTTCAGTTAATAAACTAGGACAACTTCCTGTGAAAGGAGAAAGAAAGAAAGGCTAAGAAAGGATGCTGCACTACTTCAAGCAAGATACAATGGGTTCCTAGATCTTAAACTTCTTCCCTAGTACTCTCTTTTGAGCCAAGAACTCTTTACACAACTCTAGGGATACATAATAGTATGTAAAATATGTATGTATATATAAGTATATAAATCAAAATTGTACTGAAATAAAGCAAATATGGATTATTTTAAAACAACTCAAACATTTAAAGCAAATTTTATACTAATGAGATAGGATATTTGTTTATTTTTACATAAAGAAAGAAATCTTGGTTGAATATTTGACACAGGGATTTAGAGCATCTTATATTTTTCAGATCTCATCAATATTTTGATTTTATTGCTATAACTGCTGAGAATGCCATTTCATATAAACACACAGTACAAAATGGCAGAAGGAAGTTTAAGGTCCTTTCTGAAACAGTTGGAAATAACATTCTAATATTAAGCCAAACTTATTTAACAAGTTGCATGAAGCTGAAATCAGCAACTTAAGCACTGATTTTTAACGTTAAACATTAAATAACATAAGTTCCAGTTCACTTCTCTGTGGCTGTGATGAAACTAACAAAAATCAACTTGGAGATAAAGGGACTTATTTGCCTTAGATATATGGGCCATCACTGTAGGAAGTCAGGGCAGGAACTCAAGAAGGGCAGGAATCTGTTGGCAGGAACTGAAGCAGGGACTGTAGCAGATTGCTGTTTATATGCTTTCCTTCTGTGGCTTTTTCAGCTTTTTTTATAATCCAGGTAGTCCTACCCAGAGAGGGTGTTGTCCACAGTGGGCTGGACCTTCTGAAGTCAATCATTAATCAAGAAAATGTCCTCCTAGAAATGCTCCCCTGGCCAATCTGATGGAGGCAATTCATCAACTGAGATTTCTTCTTTTCTTCTTCCCAATTGATTCTGGCTTGTGCAAAGCTGTTATAATTTAACCAGCACAACATATAATCCATAGAAACACTAATGTAATATCTCACTGAGGAATGCTAGCCAGAAAATACTAAAGTCTTGGTTTTCCATAATTAGATTATTATGTTGCTACGAGCTCAGAGGAACTTATACACTAAGAAGATTCTACAATTCACACCTTATATTTTCTCACATGCAAGCTGGAACATTTCCAACAGCCTCAGTTGGATTTGCATAGCACGAGGAATTTTGCAGTGTGGAGTGTACACCTGAGTGATCGGAACCAAGGCTGCAGTGAAGTCAAACGAAGCAACATGGCTGAGTGCTACCAGAAACATCTCACTGTCGTTAAGCATGTGATTTTGAATTAAATTTGATCACTGTCCATGTATTGACATTTTTCTATTGATCAATATTGTATTGATATTTTTCATGACCTATAAATTCAGTTACATTACCTCATATAGGGATATGTCCCACAGTTAAGCTGATGGCCTCTATTAGAAGGGTGACAGAAGAGATGAACATCTTCAAACCATCATTTTGCAAGCAAACACTACAGGACTGGAAGGATGGCCATGAGGATAAGGGAAAGGCAAGTATTCTAAATATTCAGTTGGAGTGAATGTACATGCATTGGGGCTATTTCCCAAGATGACTTAGGCTTCAAGAAGTAGCAGGTTTCCTGGGATCAAATTAATACAGAAGTGGGGCCAAGGGAAAGAAGACAGATTTCTAATCTACATAAGATTAGAACTAGCAAAACTATAGAAATAGGCCTAGGGCAATACATATCAGGAAAGACAGATTTCAAAGATATACAATGTTTGACTTTTCTTTTGATTCCTACCTAAGCCATATTTTAAAATATTTTTTAATATTTTTAATTATGTATAGGGAGGGTACTATATGAATGCAGTATGCTTCAAAGGCCAGAGGTATCAAATGCCCCTGGAGATGGAGTTACAGGTGGTTGTGAGCCATCTGACATGGGTTATGATATCCTAGCTCAGGTCCTCTGATTAACCACTGAGTCATGTCTCCAGCCTCTACAGCCATAATTTTTTTCTTTACTTTTTAAATTGGATATTATATTTACATTTCAGATTTTAGCCCCTTACCCCATCCCAACACCCATCCCAACCCAGGAACCCCCTATCCCATCCCCCCTCCTCCTGCTTCTATGTGGATGTGCCCGCAACTACCCCCCACGTTCACCTCCCCACGCTTGAATTCCCCTATACTCGGTGTCCAGCCTTCATGAGACCAAGGATCTCCTCTCCCACCTATGCCCAACAAGGCCATCCTCCACTACATATACATCTGGAGTCATGGGTCCCTCCCTATGTGCTCCCAGGCTGGTGGTTTAGACCCTGGGGAGCTCTGGTTGGTTGGTATTGTTGCTCTCCTCATGAGGCCACAAACCCATAATTTTTAATATGAGCAACTTTCTATCATTGGTCTGGCTAGCTCTGACATCAACCATTCATTACAGATGAGCCCTGTCTCTTTAGTCTAGCAATAATTAACACAGATTTCCCCAGGCTTATCCTTGTGGGTTTATTTCTTAGATTTCTTTAAACATACAAGTTTCAGAGCAACTGAAATTTTATTAGAAACAGAATTACTCAAAGGGAAAGACAGTACAACTCACTGTTTTCCTCATGTTTTATGCTCACGCACAGACATACGTGCATATGCATAACTAAATAGATATATAGAAAAAACTGTAACATCTAATGGGTAATGGTAGTACCTAAATAGCCTGGTTTCCTCCGCATTTATCAGAGTGAGACGGCCATCAACCAGAATTAAATCAAAATGAGACCTCCATCTTGGCAGTAAGAAGTTGCTCGTAATGTTGAGGAAATATACTTGTTAGCAGCCTGACAGAATAATTCATGCAAGAAACTGGCTTAACAGATTTGGTTTTCATGCCAACTTATTGCAGATAAAGGAAAAAAACCATCAGGCAGAAAGGCAGGCAATAGAGAACATCAAAGTGACTCAATATTAATCATACTTTGACTCATTCCGCACCATATAAGCCTCATTACCCACCCCTCCATTTATTTCCTAAGCTGAGAATTGTGTTGTAAATGACACTATTCAGAGGAATGACTGTGCCACGGGATCATTAAGAGTTCTATGCCGAATATAGTATTTCAGAGTTCTAAATGTCAGTACTGAGAAGCTTTGCACACGATAAAATGAATATTACCTCTCATTTTGGACTCTGGCTCCCCAAGTTCCCATCAAACACATAAGCCATTAAAGAGTCAACTCTTCCAATACTTCCTTTGAAAACAGGATGGGTAGAAAATGATAAGTGAAAGATAAATAATTCTAATAATCCAGACCGCAAAAGACAAATATTGTATGTTTTCTCTTATAGGTGGATGTCAACTTTTAAGCTTTTGATATGTGGGGTTTTAATCAAAATAAACTTAAACACAGAGGTTAAGTAGTTAGTAAGGGACCAGGGAAGGGGTTTGGGAAGAGATACACCTTCCAAAAAGGGGAAATAGAATATAATGCAAAAAAAAAACAAAGGAGAAACTCGAATAGGAGGGTTAAATGAGTGGAGGGGAAGTTCAGAAGCTTCCTAAAACATACATACCTGTAGGGAATTCAAATGCAGTCACCATATAATGGGAATTGCAATGCCTAAAATAGACATTTTATGTCATTAATTAAAACCCACAGTGTCCGGAATGAATCATTGGCTAAAGGAAGTCTCAGGAACACCTCAACATCCCAAGCTATTGATAAAGCTATTGGTTACCTTCCACAATCTGACAGTAAAATTGAGTTTCTGAAGAAACTTCTTATGTATGTCACCAAACATAAAAATTGAGCTGGTGCCCAACTAGTTGTACCTCTACTAATGTCCATGCTACTAGAAGTTACTCTATATGCTACAAGAGGAGAGAAGCAATCACTTTTTATTCCAATATTACTTCAGTATTACTCAGTTCAAATCCTGCAACCTACAGTGGTGACCTACCTAGAAGAGAAACAGTGCAATAGTGGTACAAATGTCAACAGAGCAAGCAAAACCTTTCTAAATGAATTTAAGACCTACTCATGAGGTACATACCCATACTGTTAAAGTGACCAATAACCTGAGAATAGCTAGTCAGGGGACTTATTACACTAATAGAATATTGCAATAAAACAACTTGTAATGACATATCACTATACCTGTAAATCAGTGCATTACTCAGAGTTCATCAGATGTGCCTCTCGCAGTAAATGAGAACACAGAGATCCGCAACTGGCAAATATGCAGAGAGAAACCGTGAAACACTCAGCCCTAAAAGTGATCTCTTTATTAAACCCTTCAGGGATCTGTGCAGAAGAGGAGGTGAAAAGATCATAAAAGCCAGAGGTGATGGATTACTTCAAGGAAAGAATCTTCCAGATACTACAGAGCTGATGTGCATAGGAATCCACAGAGACTGTGACAGCATACACAAGATCTGCATATATTCAAACCAGATAAAATCCAAACACAGAAAAGGGGAAGTGGATACAAGTTCCCACACCTAACCAAGAAGCTATCTGCAACTGATACTTTCTAAAAGGGAAGATCACTGTTCTCAAATGGAGTGTCACTGTAATATCAACCACAATCATCTAGGACAGAATTTATTGGCCAATGCAAAATTAACTTTCTCTCTCTCTCTCTCTCTCTCTCTCTGTGTGTGTGTGTGTGTGTGTGTGTGTGTGTGTGTGTGTGTGTGTGTATGTGTCTGTGATTTGTTTTACAAATGATAGGAAAAGTGAGTGCGCATGCTTTTGGATTGTTACATTATTTTTGTTTTATTGGTTTTTGGTTGGTTGGTTTGAATTTTTAAATTTCTTTTATTTGAAAGAAAAAACTAGGGAAAGAAACCATGAAGTTGCTTGAGTAGGGCAGGGAGAATCTAAGGGAAAATATGTTGTGTGATTATTTTATTAAAACATCCATATTTTGAAAAATGTCGTCTTCTTTACTACTTGATTCTTCATCCCCAGTTCAGGCTCTCTTGGTTTTATGGGTTATGACTGTGGAGCTGCATACCCAATTTCTAATTATACAAAATCTGGTCCGTCTTATCCTTTCCCATTCCACTTCCTTAATAGATGGGGGGAACCACCAACATTGCTACCTCTTTCCTGTCAAAAGTTCCCAGAGTGAGCTTTAACTCATGCTCATCTTGTGTGGTGTCTACAAGCAGGATGGATTTCTTTCTCAAACAGCAATGATTAAACTTCTCTTGCATCATCTCTTAAATCCACAGAATATGCTTTCTGTCACCTCCTACACCAGAGTGTCTTCTTCCCCTTGTTTTAGGATCAGTCGGTCTAGATGGGTCATTTGAATTTGTTAATCGTCATCTGCCACACAGGTTGACATATCAAAGATACTGTAAACCACACTTCTGTCCTAGTAAATCAAACCTGCACTCCCCTTGATGACTTCCCAATTTAGTGGATGCCTTTTCTCCCACAGCAGCCTGGAGAGCACATTCCAACACTTTGGTAGCTAGTCAGGAAGAGGAAGTTTCCAGCTCAGTTTATGTTTGATTTCTCTGTGTCTTGCATCAAGTTGTATGTCAGTATTAAGGTTTAGCCTCTACCTATGATGGGCAATCAGTAGAAACGCCAGGAACCTGTACTGTTCAAAGGTCTCTGCAGCTTCCCTGGCCAAAGATTCAGTGGGTCAAATGAAACTTACCTGGTTTTATATTTTACAAAAAAAAAAAGTCTTCTCCATCATTTCATCCAGGAAAAATTATTTACCATTCATTCCTACATTAATATTCTAAAGTTTTCCAGTCGGTAATATTTTTTCTGAGAGATTCTACAGAACACTTCCATCACTTCTAATATTAAAGTATTTATATGTTGTGAACATTCTCCATTCATACTATCATGGAACAATTTCCAAAAATATAGATAACCAATAAAAATTCCAAACATTTTTTGTTTCAGTTATCTCGAAATGTGACCATATACTGGTATAGGCACCATCATGTAGTTATGACATGAGAAATATATTTTCATTATAAGATTATATGTTAACAGGACTACACAGAGAAACCCTGTCTCGAAAAACCAAAAAAAAAAAAAAGATTTTATGTTAAGATATTTTGGGTTTTATTAAACTTGTACATGTAGGTCATTACTTTTCTGCCTTGACACACAGCTTTCAAGTTTCTGATTACCTTTAAGAGGAAAAAAAGGAATAAAATATGGCATATTTGTCCTAGCTTGCTTTCTGTTGATGTGAAAAATGACCAAAAGCTACTTGAGGAGAGGGTTTATTTGACTTATGGGTTGCATTCTACCATGAAGAGAAGCAGAGCAGGAATTCATAGCAGACCTAGAGGCAGGAACTGATGCAGAGACCATGTGAAGAAGGGTTGGAGGAACAAAGGGAGGCAGGATAAGGTGAGATGAGGTTTGAGACCCAGCTTCTTGTTTCCAGAAGACTCTTGGAGTAGAAACTGCAGGAAGACATAATGACCTAATGGTCTAACCAGGACACTAGGGGAAAAGGAAAGACCAAGTAGCCCTATTAAAAACCCCAGCGAACATCCATTTAACTAATTTCAAATTTTAGGTTTCTCATATTCTGAATGTATTAAATTTTTCTTTTTTTCCCCTCATGATTGTTCCATTTTTTGTTGATGCCAGGGAGCAAACTCAGAATTCTGGACAACCATCATAAGGCCTGACATACATGGAGGATTGCCGCTTATGCTTGCTTCTCAGATTGCTTCGCTGAGATTGCTTTCTTATACAATCCAGTGCTACATGGGAGCCACAGCCATAGTGGGCTGAGGCCTTCCACATCAATCATCCAAGAAGAAAATACATCCACAGACTTGTCTATAGGCCAATCTGACAGAGGCAGTTTATCAGCTGAGTTTCCTCCTTGCCAGATTATTTTATTTTGTGCTAACTTGAGAAAAATCTAACCAGTGCACTACTTAAGTATTCCCAAAGCAAAGCAACATACTGGAGGGTACAAGGCAGTGTTATAGAAAATATCACACTTTATTATGAGTTCAGTTTACACTAACATAAATGCTAAGCTTTAAAAACAAAAGGATAACAAAACACACATACACACACACACACAAAAAAGACCCACAGTCTTGAATCATAACTTTAAATACAGTCACAGGAAAGAAAGTGTTAACCAGGATATTTATTCTCCCAAACACTCACTCACTCTTTCGTTCTTTCTTTCTTTCTTTCTTTCTTCCTTCCTTCCTTCCTTCCTTCCTTCTCTTTCTTTTTTTCTTACTTCCTTTCCCCTCCCTCCTTCCCTCTTTTCTTTCTTTTTCTTTCTTTCTTCCTTCCTTCCTTCTTTCCTTCCTTCCTTCTCTTTCTTTCCTTCCTTCCTTTCCCCTCCCTCTTCCCTTTCTTTCTTTCTTTCTTTCTTTCTTCCTTCCTTTCTTTCTATCTTCCTTCTTTCCCTCCTCCCTCCCTCCCTTCCTTCTTTCTTTCCTTCCTTCCTTTTCCCTTTCTTTCTTTCATTCTTTCTTTCTTTTTTCTTTCTTTTCTTCCTTTCTCTCTCCCTCCCTCCTTCACTATCTTCTCTCTCTCTTCTTTCTTTCACCAATATAGCACATATTTGCTCAATTTCCATCTCTCTCCTATTCATCTCTTCATCTTTGTCATCTCTCTCCCTTTCCCACTCTTTTTCTCCCTAACTTCTGCTTCTCTCTGTCTCTCACCAGGCAGATTATATCTCTGTTACTTCCTTCATAGCTGTTTAATGTCCATAACTCTTGGTAAACTACTCTACACATCCTTTTCTTTTTATTTCACATTCTCCTTAGACAATCTTATTAAAGCAATTCCCTATACATGTAGGATACCAAAACGTTTAATCCTCCCAACTCCAGCTGCCATCTTTCTGGAGCTTCAGGCAGTAAGGACATCCCCTACACAGTTATCTGAGGTTCACTGCGATCACAATGACTGTATGTCTTGGTTTTCTATAAACCTACTTCTCTTCTAGTTCTTAATTAGAAGCATCACCACTGACTGATAGGTCCCCTTAGACTTTATTTCTTCTCCCTCACAAGTATGTAATCACTTAGATAATTTAGAGTACTCAGAGCAATATAGAACATTTCTACCTCTAAATGTTTCTAGTTATCTAGACTTTATTTGTGTGTATATGATGTAAATGTGTATACACATATGTCTATGAAAGACACAGATAGATAGATAGATAGATAGATGATGGATGGATGGATGGATAATACAAGATTGGGTGTCCTTCTCTGTCACTCTCTAATTTATAATTTTGGACAGAGTCTCTTATAGAACCTGGAGCTCAACAATTCATCAGGATTGGATAGCTAGTGAGTTCCAAGGCTCTTCCTGTCTCTACTTCCCTAGACCTAGAATTACAAGCACACACCATCTTGTCCATCTTTCTATGTGAGTGCTGGGCTTTCAAACTTGGGTGCTTACATGGCAAACACTTTACCAACTGATCCATCATTTTAGCTCCTCTAGCTATCTTGGCAAATAATCATTCAACTACCAACTGGACTTTGCCCCTTAATCTACAACTAATAATGTGAATTTATACATCCAGCCATGGCTTCAGTCCTTTCTATACACTGTTTTGAACTTTTAAACTAAAATAAACTATAAAATCAAAATACATCTACATCTTAGCCAATGACACTCAGCAACATAAATGTATTTTTAACACTATATTATGATTCTGTAATATTCTCTCACTGGGAAAAACAGGGTGAAGAAACATAACACCCCTTATACTATTTTGCAAGTTCTTATGAATCTTACTTGGTTTCAAAGTCAAACATTACACAGCCTTGATCACATTCTCTGCTGTCTTCCCTCACTCCACTTTAAAACCCTTAAATAAAATCCCTGTGTCCTTAAATAAGGCCACCCTCCTCACAAGAGACTTTCCAGTCCATTCAAGGTCTAGTCTACAGCATGCTCCATGTTTTATTTCCCTTTTTGGACTTGTATGACAACTGTATGAGTCTTCTTTTAGTCTCTCCAAAGAACTCTCTCATGCCTTAAGAACTTCAAATAAGCTATCCCAACTGCCTAAAACAGTTTCCTCAAATCTTCCATTGGCTTGTTGGCTGCCTATTTTTTCAGATTTCTGCTTAAATACCCCTTCATGGTGGAAGTTTTGCCAACTTTACTCTAGTGATTCATCTCCTCATTCTAGATCAATTAGCTTCACTTGGAGCCACATCCACCACATCCTTTGTCTCTTCTCATAGATTCCTTTAATGGGCTGGCAAGGTATCTCAGTGCGTAAAGGCGCTTGCACCACAAGTCAGGAGACCTGAGTTCAATTCCCAAACTCACATGAAAGCTGGAAGGAGATAACTGACTCCACAATGCTGTCCTCAGACCTCTGTACATATGCTCTGTGGCACTGTTGCACTAACCCCATCAACACACACACAAATATATTCACAATAATAATTTTTAAAATAATGTAAAAAGTGTCAGAACATGGTTAAAAGAATGACACACACATGGTGAGCAATGCCTTGGGGAACCAGTGAGTGAAGAGAAGAGGCAGGGAGTCTTTTACCTCAGATGCACTTTGCTTCCTGGATTTTGTGCTTCCTGTGACAAACATGTACATTCAACTTTGAAGACACATTTGCTCTTATTGGATGTCAGAACATAGCTATAGTTCCCAATCTGGTCAGTGTGCCCTGGATATAGATATTACATTCTCCCTTGCTTTTGGGCTTTCCCAGATACAGTCTACAGTGCTTGCTAGGCAATTTTGTTTAAATTGGTTTGTCCTGAGAAAGTTCTGAGAAGTGGCTGCTCTGTTAAAATTTAGTATGCACTTCCTGGCATTTATTTACATGTTTTTTTGAACTAGAACAAACTTCCTTGAGTCATGACTTTCATCGTTCAGTCTAAAAATGCACTGAAACTGAAGTAAGGTTGTCCATGGCACCGCTTTGAAGTCCACTCCATTCTTAAGGCTCCTCAGATCCCACACCCAGCAGACAAGATCTGCATAGGTCATCTGAAAAGTTGATAAAATGGGTGTCTTTTCATATTTAAAATAGGTGTGCATATTTCAAATATCTTGCTCGATATCAACCCTCAAAGGACTCTTCTGAAAGCCCAGCATGGTAAGGGGACTCAGTCTGGTAAGAATATTTACTGTGAAAATGAATGAAAGAGGTTTTCCAATTGTAACTGAAATTTCATTTTCCCTCCCTTTCTTCACTTTCCAAAGGTGCCTCTTCACTGTGTGTGTGTGTGTGTGTGTGTGTCTGTGTGTGTGTACATATGTATGCACACACAAGTATCTGAGTGAGAAAGGAGTATGTTTAGTGTTTTGCCATATTCTGCTTTTTAACATTTAGTAGTACATTTATGATGGTTTATTAACCAGGTTTTTTTAAAATAGTGTTATACCAACTTTGCAGACACTGTGGGAAATGCTATGTTATTCCAGATGCTAAATTAGACATAAGTATGGTTAACAGAAATATAATTATGGTTTTATTTAAATATCTAATGGGAAGGCAAGCATATATATATATATATATATATATATATATCCTTAGGAAGTCTATAGCTCACAACCCATTAGGAACACAATAGCAGAGCACTGAAGATTGCTAAGCAGCTAAGGGCACTTGCTCTTATAGAAGACTCTTTAGTAACCAGCACCCAGCTCAGAACAGCCTATAAGGCTGATTCCAGGGAATCTGACATTTCTGGCTTCCATAACACTAGCATACATGTGGTGCAGGTCCATTCATGCAGACAAAATATCATATCATTTAATTGCAATAAAAACCAAACCTTTAAAAGAACATAATAGAAGAAAAACCACAGAAGGTGGCTATGCTGTTCTACAGTGTTGCCTTGCCATAGGTACTTATGATTGCTATCTAGTGCACTTTACAATAACACAGCATATTTGGCATCCTTCTAGGACATTTTCTAGGCTGTTCATGAATGTCACAATGTCGACTACACTATTCCAGGAATCAAAAGATGCCTAAGCTATAAGAAATCATTAGGGAGCCAATCCCAGGTACTGAAAACAAAGAACTCAACAGAGGCAGAGTTCATTGGTGTTATACCTGGGGACTGAACTTGGGTCATTTGAAGTCTAGTGAGTTAGCTGTCTACATATGCATACAGATTTCCATAACTGCAAAAAGTGTAGTGGTTTACAAAGATTTCTATCTGGGATATTAAGTCCTTAACTCCTAGTTTTTTAACACCTTTAAAGTAAAAACAGTGGTTTGACCTCTACATTTGGAAGCAACAAGAATTCAGTTAGCTTTATGATAAAAGAAAATAGGAAACCAACTGCTTAAATTCTGAATTTGGATATTTAAGGCATTTTAAGTTTGAGTTCTTAAATTTTGCTTCTTCCAAGCACACTGTAAATTAGATTCCAAATGAGAGAGTTTGGAAGGTAAGAGCCCTACAAAGCTTTGTGTCAAGCATGACCCAGAAAGAAATTCATTACAAAGAGCCATGACAGCAATGATTTGAAGAAACAAGAAAGGGGACTTTGAGTTAATGTTTTAATGATGTACTATGAGTTGTTTGGAACTATACTGTTTGTCTTTTTAATGATTATTTTTGTCCACAAAAGGCACACCACACATATCTTATCTACTCACTCATGCAGCAGATATTTTTTTAGTTTGTAAATTAGTGTTCATTATAATTCACTTGAGTGAAGTTTAATATCCTTTCTTTGATATTAAAATCACATTTAAAAGCTTGAAAGGAACATGAAAATAAAGAACTAAACCATATTGTTTCATATTAGCTGTGCCAAGGTTTGAGAAATCAAAGCCCTCTGCATTCTTGTTCAGAATACCAAACAAAGAATGTTTGTACAGGAGCGGCCTGCGGGGTAGCTGCAGACAGAGAGCTGAGCCCTGTCTCCATCTCCTTCCTGCTCCTTCTGCAACAATTGTTCACAAGGCTGTAGTTGACCCCAGTCTTATCATCTGCAAAACCTAGAATGAAGATCACGCCTGCTTCTGAGGCTGTGCTGGTTGTGCCATAAGAGTGGTAATAAGAGCAAAATCGATAATAGTTATTCTCAACATACAGGATTAGCAGATACAGGACAGTGAGAGGCATGGCATGCTGTTTTGTAAGACTACTACAGATGTGAGGTAAGAGAGAACCCAGGACAGGAGGTTCGTGTTCCTTCGAGGACACGCAAGGCTGGACAGCCTACAGGACTGGGTAGAATCTGCTTTCTCTGTCCATTTGCACACCACTTGTTAGGTAACAGAACATTTACAAGCTATCGTTTACCAGTACAAACAATAAACAGTCAAACGTTTGCTACTTTATGATGGTGACCAATGTTCCTGGTAGACTTTTGTATCTTAAACACATGAATTACATTGTTTTTAATTTTTGTTGTTGTTGTTGTTGTTGTTGTTGTTGTTTTGCTGTTGTTGTTGTTGTTGTTGTTGTTCCAAATCCACCTATCAGAATTTTAACTTCCTTTGGAAATTAGTCGTCTTCAGTGTAGTATGACTTCAAGCAAACTTAAGAGTATCTTCTGCATCATTGTCCAGCCCCACTATCCCTCCCACTCCTCCTGAAACCCAACTCCTCCCCAGCCAGTCTCTTTCCTACTCTCGTGCCCTTTCTAATACACTGAGTTTAACTAGGGAGGTTTCTGTGAACGTGGGTAGGGAATTATTTTCTGAAGCACAGACAACGTAATGGCTCCACCATTGACAAAAACAGCACTTGCCTTCCTAGTAACCATTAACTGGTAATAGCTCCTTCTGGGGGTTAGGGCATCATCCGTGATCTACTGCTGAAGGGCTCACTCTCCTGAAGTCATCCACAGCTGCTGTGAGCTCATGACTCCACTCATTATGTCACCTCCAGAAGATGGAATTTCGTAGGGCTCTTTCCCACACTCCAGCTAAAGACTTATTTCAGTCTTTATCTACATCTATTTGCATGTATGCCACCTATATATGGGTACATGAATAAGTCAGAAGAGGGTGTCATGTCTCTTGGATCTGAAGTTACAGAGACTAACAGATCACCGATTTAAGTCCTGGGAACATAACCCTGGTGGCTCTGGAAGAGCATATACATCTTAGTCACCAAGCCTCATCTTCAGTCCCCTGGCTCTTACCCTCTTTCAGCTCCCTCTTGCCCAGTGTTCACTGGGCCTGTTTCATTAGGGGCTGGCACCTGACAAACATTCTCAGTTGACCAGTAACAGGTGTGTTCATTATCCACCTTGCTAGAGAAAGCCTCTCTAGACCCTCCCAGCATGAGACACGCTACAGTTGAAAGCCTCAACGATCTCTGGATTTTGCTCACATTTCTCAAAAAAGAAAAAAATGAAAGACTATGCATAATTCAAATTGGTATTTTAAGATAAAACTATTATATCAGGAGATTCTCTCTCTTGAGAAGCCCACACCTACACTTGGGTATATAATGTTATTTTCTTAAATACCTCTCTTCCATAATACTAATGCTGAACTCTATAATAAAACCTTTTCTTAGTAAATTTTGTTTCATAAAAACTATTGTATATTTCTTTTATCATCCACCATTATTCATTTTTAAATATGAAAATAAGTTTATTTGATTTCATCTCCCTCTCTTCCTCCTTCTCTGTCCTTCCCTTCTTCCTCCCCCTCTTCATGTTCCTTCTCCTCCCGTCCCTCTCCTCTTCCGAGTACTGAAATGACCTACATGGCACCCTGGCTTCCCTCCAAAAGTACCACCCATTTCATTCTGCCTTTAATAAACTCTACTTTTAATTTAGTTCCCCTATAGAATGCAGAATAGTTTTGATTCCTTAAAGGTTTTGTTGATTCAATCACTCCCTTAAACATATGCCCCAGGAGCTCAGTTTAAGAAAAGAGAATATATGGGATTCTGAAAATTCACAGTGTTTTCTTTGAATAAATCTATGTTCTCGTATCTTCTGTCATAGTTTAGATTCAACCAAATTCAAACTGGAGAAAGGGGCTGTGTTGGGGCAGTTTCTTTAAGAAGTTGTCCCACTAAGCACAAGACACAAAGGAATTTATATCCATGAATCCTTATAGAATTTGTAATATTATGGCCAAGTATGGCTTAAAAGACCCTATCCAGAGCCTTATAAAGGGTATCCTAGAATCTTCTGTGGAAGACACCAAAAAGAAGAGTCCATACTGGCACCCATCCCTCACTTATCTTGGTTTCTCTGTGAGGTCTCACTTGAATGCACTTGTAGATTCCCATGACACTTGAGTCATAGCAGCAGAGTGAGATGCAGAAAGGGAGGGGTGAGATACATTCGTGGCATGGTGCTATTAGGTTGTACGTATACACACTTGGCTGTCAGCAGAGCTAAAGCAAAAAGGTAGGATGAGTTGTGAAGTTGGGCATTGGTGGTATTTCCTCCACCATCCCCATTTGAATACCATGACCTAGCAGGATGGTGGGAAGCATATTACAGAAGTGATGAGGGGTGTGATGCTTACAAGAAAAAAAATTCATTCATAACTGCAAATTTTGGAAAATTGCCAACAAAGGATATTGCTAACTGTACAAGGCATACACAGAATGGTGTGTCCTGGGAACTATAAACATTTTGGTAGTGCATGAACCAAGAAACAAAGGTGGAAGAACTGTGAAAGACGTAAGACAAGCTAGGCAAAGGAAGCTTCTCTTAAGCCTGAAGGCCATAGTATGTTGGGAGGCTCGTAGGGAAAATGTCACCTGGAAGACAGGAAAGATCATTTGCAATAGAAAGATGAAGCCCATATTAACACATGGTGTGTGGATGGAGAATGGACAGGAAAGTGGGAAAATATTTAGAAGGGGAAATCAGAGGAGTCTCAAACAGCTAACGGGGTACAGAAGAAGCTCACAATGACTCACAGGCTTTTGACATTTGTCTACAACAATTGAGGTGGTGACTAAGTTACATGAATATAAGTTTTGATCTACTCAGTTTTAAACAAACCAGGTCTCCAATTTTCCAGTGGTTTTCTGTGAGTCACAGTATTGGAGAAAAGCTGTCAGAGTAAGGCTGATTTGAACATGTACTTTGGAATGCATTCCCTTCTTGAAGCCTTGTCTCCATGCCAAATATAAGAAACACAAGTGGCTATAGAAAGGCTTACACATGGGTGCTCCTGGAAGGTCTTGGCACGTAAAACACAATGGGATTGGAGCCTGAAACTACTGGACAAGGTGATAGAGAGATAATCACAAAAAGGATAAACACAGACTAGGTCAAAGAATGGCAACTTGGCTACCAAAATACATTTTTAAAAACTCACCTGGAAAAATAAAGTATATATATTGTTCTTACTTGACTTATCAAGCAAAAGAGATGTACCCTACAACCAAAATTTGCAGGCACAGAGTCAAAGAGTCCTATTTGTATCTTTTACTGTGTCCTCTGATTTTTTTCAACATGGTGGGAACCATAAGAATGATACTGCATTGGAAGCCACAAAGAGCTCACAGACATGCTCCATCAGGGTCAGCAGCTGCAGCTGCAGCAGGAAAGCACCCATAATGTTCACAGCCACTCTCCAGACAGCCAGGGGGAAGGACAGAAGTTGCTTAGAGTGGGAAGTCAGGCTTCCCAACTGCAGACCATTACCAGGAACTGAAGGAGGCTGTCATTAAAATATATGCATTTTCATCAACTTGGCATCGCTTTCATCAAATTAATGTTTTTGCTGCTAAATCAATACCCATTAGGATTAAGCTTGAGACATGAATATTGAATGTTTCTTCTTCTTTTTTTTTTAATTTCTATCTTATTCTTATTTAAATGACATGTAATTTGTAATTAGCAAGTATTTAATTCAATTATGGAGAATAATATATTTTTATAGCAATTTCAACACTTTACACATAGCTATTTATCAAATATCAGGAACCCTGGCCCATGTGACATACATCTTGTGTCCCCTCCCATAAATGTGGGCATAGGAGAGGAGCATCAGCTTACAGTGTATTCAGTCTAGTGGTCCTGTTTCTGCCATAAATTTTCCTTATGTTTCTGCTTACTTTGAAAATTATGAGGTAAATGCTTGCACATAATTAGTGTGCCAAAATAAAGATACAGCTGTGCAGTCAACAAAGTTAGTTACGGCAAAAGTAAACATAAGATTCAGAGATTTTAAGACCATAAGAGGCAAACTATTTTTAACATATTAAGATAACTTGCCTAGTACTTTGTTTTCTGAACAGAATAGCCTTATGTTCCAAAACACAAATGAAAAAAAAGCTGCTATAAATATGATAAAATTTAAATAACATTAAGACAGGAATTTATTTATTTATACATAGTTCTAACTAGCAGTTGGTTTTTTTAAAGTTTCATGTAATATTTATTTTTAAAGGAAAACTGAAATCCAGAACTTAAAGGCTAAACAGAAAATGTATATTTTATTCATATGGTTGATGCATGGAACATGCATAGGACAGCCCAGGTCATATGTCACATCAAACCTTCCCTGTGATAGAGCCAGGAAAGAGTCCAGGTAGACAGTGGCTGAGAGCCCTTTCACCAAACAAGTCAGAGAGCATGATGAAAGCAGTCTACAATAACTTTGAAGAACATCTTAGCCACAGTTCTGCCATTTTTCATATAGCCAAATTAATAGATTATTTTGGACAACCTGGGTTAATTTCATATTATCTTTACAAATTGAAGCTATCCTATCATTCATTGAAAACTGAATTTTACTCTTAGAATCATTTCTACATAAAATCCTCATACACAATTCTACTCTGGAATTATAAATTGTTTTTATAGAATGTTGACATTTATAGGATCAAACCAAAACAACTGTCTTCCTTCCTACGAGATCGAGCCCCAGCTGACGAATGAGTGAATTTTCCTGAAAATGACCAGACAATCAAATATCATATCTATGAGTTGAAAGAGAAAACATAACACACAAAGGAGATGAGAACAATGCTTCAAATAATGTTAACGTCCAAATTTGTCCACAGAAGAGGGAGTCAGGAAAGTAGTGCATTGGCAAAGCCTGAGAGAATACACGGGAAAAAAAGGGGAGGGGGGGCACCAGAGAGCAGGAGCTTTTCATAGAAATTAACATGCAGCCAAGCTTCAGAATAAAATTAACAGAATGACCCCCATATTGTATCTCCTCTTGGGGTTAAGAATGGAAAGAGCAAAAAAAAAAAAAAAAAAAAAAAAAGCTCTTCATTATAAGTCCTTTTATTCTTGCTGATTTCAAGCCCATACATGCAGATAAAAAACATGTTCTGGAAGAACAAAGCTATATAATCTTGTTTCAGAACTTTAGAATTTTATGTACTTATCTCAGCTCAGTCAGTGATAGTAGCTATCTGAATAGTCAATGCCTACAAGTATTAGCCACGGGGAGCTAGTTAGGTTTGTTATTTATTACAGGAACCAACTGTAAGATATGTTAGTTAAAGTTTTTTTAGGACAAGGAAAAACCATATTATAGGACGTAAATTGTTGTTAGATAATTTTGAACAGGTTCTAAGACAGTCAAGGCTTACTCTAGATTGATGTCAGAAAGGGCGATGCTAAGGCCTGAGTAGCTATCAAGAGAGCAGACCAATACAAGCCTGAAATCACAGTTGGTTTTAAAAAGAAAGAAAGAGAGGGGGGAGGGAGGAAGGAAAAAGGGGAGAGGAGGGAGGGAAGGGAGGGAGGGAGGGAGGGAGGAAAGAAAGAAGGAAGGAAGGAAGGAAGGAAGGAAGGAAGGAAGGAAGGAAGGAAGGAAAGAAGGAAAGAAGGAAAGAAGGAAAGAAGGAAAGAAGGAAAAGACATTGCATCTTTGGAAATAGAGAGATAACTACCTAGTACCTTCTTAAGCCACAGGAACTCTGTCTTACACAGACAGTTTCTGTGACTGCAGCATGAAAGCAGAACTTTGTTATAAACATTCAAGCAGACTGTGAGAGCTTTGAGGTCTGGCTGAATAACAGATCAGATTCCACATGGCAATGGCTGTTCGTTGATTCTTTTTCCCCTCTTCACTGATCATTTATTTCCTTCCTTCCTTTTTCTTTCATTCCTTCCTTCTTTCTTTTTTATTTTCTCATAAGCAAAAGATGCTTAAAAAGGAACACTATATATCAAGCCTTAATTTATATGAATCAAGTCCTTATTTTGTGGGATTTTCCCCCTTAAAATTATATTATCCTTAACCCTATATGTTCAAAATCATACATAATCATACTTGTATCTTGAAAGAATAAACTGAGCTATGACAATTTTCACTTTTCTCTAAGAGGTCAAGGGATTCTGCCCAATACCATTCAGTTCTGACCTGCCAGGATTGAGGATAGGACTGGTGTTTAAATAAAACCCCCTTGGGGTCATGTAAAATGACCTGAATGTGACACTGCAGTACAGGGTGCTTTGTTGGTGTCCAGGTGAGAGTCACACTGCTCCCCACCTACAATATGCCTGTGCCCTTTGCTGTCTATGTGACATAGTGGAGCTCAAAAAATTCAGCCCTCAAAAAATTAGCTCAAAGTGACTCTGGAGGAAGGTTAAGGCATGAACTGCAAAGTACTAGCCCTCATCAGAGATGGAGAGGTGGCCTCCTCTTGAGCTAAAAGAACAGATGTTTCTAAACTTTCCACCAAATGTTTAGTGTGGAGATGATGCTGTAGGTAGAGCAGAAGGTGAAGCAGATGTACAGACGGGAAGCAGAGGGCTGGCAACTGTGAAGGCCTGCTCTTAAGACTACTGCCAGCACTCATCATCACAAAGAACACTAAGAACAATCAGCATAACAGAGTTCCTTAGCCCTGGGACAGTAGGACCTTATCACACACATTAACGTCCCGTAAGCCGGGAAACAGACTGAGTATATCACTGCGCCATTTCTGAATCCTGTGAGTATTTAATGAACTCCGTAAGTTCCTCGTGGATGATGATGACATTTGTAAGTAAATATGCCAGTCCTCTAAGACTCTCGTCACCCAGCTTTATGCCAGATCTAACCTGCCCTTGCTTACGGCTGTCATTTACTAACTAGTTTGTCTTGGGGTCCTTCTTCAGATTTTCAAATTCTTAATATTTTTTATTTATAAAATGGGAAAAATAGCAACTTCTGTAGCGTTAAGGGGAAGATAAAGCGGGATAAGGCCTAAGAAATGATAATCTCTAAATATAGTCCTAATATTATTTATTATTATTTTTAATTAACTTCACATATTATAGTTCTCTGACTATAGGTAGTTCTCCTATCTCCTTAAAAATGCAAAATATTTAGAAAAAAAAGAATAAAATTCAACAGCAAAAACGTGTATAATCATTTCTTCAATCCAAACATTTTTTCAGACATTAATAAAAACTCCTTGCCTGGGGAAGGAAGAATCATGGCTCCCTAAGGTGTCTATGACCTCATCTCTAGCTATGAGCATTTATTCCCTTATACAGAAAAGGAAGTTGGGGATGTATTTAAGAGAATAGACCTTTCATTGAGCAGATTGCTTCAGATATTCATATGGGTTCACTGTAGGCCCACAGGTCCTTGTCATCAATGAAGGACCGACCACCAGACTCTAAATCAAGCAATGCGAGCAAAAAATAGTGGGTACCAGTGACTTCAGAGACAGGAAGGGGTGAGCTGAAGAATATTGGCCAACTCTAAACTAGAGATGATAAAGAAACAGATCTTCCCTCATCCAACTTCTAGAAAGGAACCCAACCTTACTAGCACCCCGATTTTACCATGATGAGACCACTCAGCAGAGTCCCGACTAACAAAACTAAACAACAAAATGTTCTGCTTAAGGTACTTGTGACAGCAGCCACAGGAAATTAAGATGGTGCCTTTTAAATTTATTAAATCATCTTTGTAAAATGACTAAGGGACATTCAGCCTGTATGTAGAATATGTGCTAACAGAAATGAATAGTAACACTTTACTGAAGAGTTTACCTGGCTGAGTTTACTGCAGAAGCCTAAGCCACATAATCCTTGATGGGCAGGGCAAGCCATTCAATGCTAAAACATCCGAAGAGGACAGAGATGACAAGCTTCTTTCAAACAAGGACCTGGAAAGCCACTGTGAGAGTAATCTGAGCACGTTCTAAAGAACAGAGGGCACAATATATACTAGATTTACAGTTATCTATAAAAATTCACACTGGGATTTTAAGCAATACTTAGTATTTTTCCCCTCTAAATAGGGGATGTTAATACTTGGTATGACTTTAGCAATATCATAAAATCCTGACATCCATCACTGCTGCCTTACCCTGACAACAATGTCATCCTTAACACTTGCATAGGTCATAGATACTCAGATCAAGGTCATTTTCTCTAGAGAAGCAAACGTAAGATGAGAAACGGGCCCTTGGCCACCCATGCTGAGCTAAAGCTCAAATTCTCCCACCCAGTAAACAAACACTATTCTACTTTTCCAAAATAAACTCTCATGAGATGGCCTCTTCTCTTCTAAGGTTGAAAAAGTCTTTTGATAAATTTCCCAAATGGTTATGTATGTGGAAGGGCAATTTTAAGAGGAAGATCATAGTGCATCCGCTGTGAAGATCCTGCTGATATTTGAGACCCTGTCCGTGCTCATGGCAACTGCCTCCTCTTATTAGAGTATTGATTTCCTACTTGCGAATGGAAGCCAACATCCTAATGGAAGAACATAATTTTGTCAGAGTATTAACAAAAAATTAACTATTGTTTTATAACTCAAAAAAAAGAAACGTATGTAAAGTTTTAAAGACATCTAAATGTGAATCTAAATGCCATTATATTTTGAAACATATCAACATAATCTTACTGTAAAGTGAAAAGGGTTTCCCTGATAATGAAATTAAAATTGCTGTATTTTTTTTTTAGGCCATGAATGTTAATATCCCCTAGAGAGATCATCTTTAATAACATCCAGAATCAAAACAGGAAATGAGCTGGGTCATTTAGAGAGTGCCCGTGTATATTTTTGTTTTGTGAAGATGTTCCTTATTAAACTATGACATCTCTGAGATGGAAGCATGGCTCACTATCCTGGGTGTGTACATTTAATTGTCTACATATCTGTCTTATAAGCCTGAAGTATATTTTTATACTGCAGATTTGTCTTGAAACCCAATTGCTTAATCTAAATGATCAGAAAGATTTCTCTTAGTATTAAGAGAAGTGAAATGTATAAAATGTTTTAATAGGGCCTAGGCCAAAGAGGTGAGAGATTATAAGATTACCTAATTAACAATCATATCTCCTTTCATTTGCCCTGCACTCACTAAACATTTAATTCCAGTTTGTATGAGAGAGAGAGGGGTAAATGTGAAACGTGCTGACGACTACAGGTGGCATGACCGACATGTTCGAACTAAGGCAGGTTCTACAATCTGCATGAACATCCGGGAGATGCTTTTCAAATAGAAACACGTGAAGCTCATACAGAGAGGGGCAGGAGAGGAAGGATGAGAATGAATATTTAGGGTGTGGTGGTTTGATAGGAATGGCTCCCACTGGCTCAATTATTTTGAATGCTTGCTCATTAGGGAGTGGTGCTACTTGAGAAAGATTAGGAGGCGTGGCCTTGTTGGAGTAGGTGTGGCTTTGTTGGAGGAAGTCTGTCACTGAGGGTGGGCTTTGGGATGTCAGAAGCCCAAGGCATGCCCAGTGTTTCTTGCTCTTCCTGCCGTATGTGGACCCAGATGTAGAACTCTGTAGCCATGTCTCCAACACAATGTCTACCTACCATGCTTGCTGCCGTGACAATAACAGACTAAGCATCTGGAATTGCAAGCAAGCCCCAATTAAATGCTTTCCATTCTACGAGTTGCCATGTTCTGCCCAGCAAGAGAACACTGACTAAGACATGGGAGGAGGAAGAAACAATGAAAACGTCTTCTAAGGTCTATTATTACACTCCAGTGCAGCCCATACTTGTGATTCCACAAGCTTTTTTTTTTTTTTTATCTATTCCTACAAGAGATCGGTGCATAAAATAAGAAAGCTTAGAATCCAGAACCAAAGTGCTGTTTCTCCTCCCTTCAATTCACTTCATTTACTCCAGCAAAGACATGTGAACAGTGCTAAGGCAAGCTCAGCCATAAGCAAGCACAATGACCATGTCCCCTCCCACAGATGAAACCGAATATTCTGAAGGAACAATGACAACAGGAATAGGCTGCATGGAACAGATGCAGAAGTTAGATCAACGTTCCCGAAATGATACCACCTTCAGGGAATGTTCCTTACCTGGTTCTGCCTCCAAATATTTATTTGAAAACCAAGGAGACAATAATATTTACCTCATGGGGTTAGGGTAAAAGTTATGGAGAAAACTTTGTGGTAAACATTCAAATACTCTGTTAATACAGGCAAAAGCACGCAATGCAAGCTTGCTGTAATAACAATAAAAGAAGTTATTATTATTACTCAATGTTTCTTTGATAACTCAAGTTACTATAGAAAGTCACTTAATCCAAGTATTACTTAACAGAAGCCATTTTGATTGTGTATGTTTGGGTGTCAAACTAAAGATTGATTTATCTCATACTCTATAATTAGAATAGCATGGCACTGTCATGATGTGAGAATTGTCCCCTCTGGGATTTACCCTTCACAGTTATCTACTCTCAAACCATTCACCCAATTTTTTTTCTGCCTTTTTTTTAAATACCATTGTTTCTACTTCCCTTTGCTCTGTTAACCTCTGAATGGCCTTTAGCCAAAATCTACAAACACTGACCTAAAAATTGCTCCTCTAATCTTAACTGTGTCCTGAAATAGTTTTAATGGAACTTGGAATCTCAAAGACTCTTTGCGCTGGGAAGAAACACAAATGCCATTTAGTATAACTTTCCCTCCTCTGACATTACCCAGCCATTGTGCAAAGAGCCATCATGGCGCCTTCAGGCAATGCTTGCTGGAGATAAAGGCATTGTTAACTCCAGGCAGCTTCCCACCTGACACAGGAGTTAGAGCAGAGGTAAAGAAACTGCCAAGTATTGCTATAGAAACAGGCAGATGTTTGTTGCCTCAGGTTCCCATGTAGGACTACAATCTGTCCAATCAAGTAAGGCCAATTCTCAGCTAGCTCTCCCATTGACTCTATTGGGAGCTGGTCCACGATGCAGCTTCCAGTGCCATGGTGACATGACTTCTTGTCTCATGGGATCACGGACCTTGCTCATCCCACACTTACTGTAATGCCCATTCAAAACTAGCTGACTTCATTTTATACAGAAACTGAGCAAGCTGTGCTGTGAAGGACCACAAGGAAAATTCATGCCATTGAAGGGTTTGCCATCACGCTTTCCTCTTCCTGAGGGAGGTGGGAATCATGGACAGACATGTTCCGTGTCTCAAGTGTGGGGAATTCAGAGAAGGTTGGGTCTAGCCCTACCAATCATCATGGATGTTGACACATGTCAAAACCAGCGATTTACTGTCACTCACTGAATTTAAATTCATATTATATCAGGAACAGCAGGGGCCACGTCTATGTAAATGACAGGGGCTACATGGCCACAAAAGCATCTCCTGCAAGAGGATGGAATTAAGGACTGCCTGAGAGACAAAGACTTGCTAGTGCAAACAATGCCATCCAATCAGGAACTACTGTTTAAAAGAGATGCTTTCTTGGGACCAATGTGGTGGCGTGGATGGAGGGTATTAAGGAGCTTACAGTAGTGCTTAGATGAGCTTACTGCTCTGTTTCTCACCTGCTCCAAGAGTCTGTGGTGTTGACTTCACACCACCTCACCTCCAACCCCCAAGGACAGGTAAGATCAGGCATCGAGTAGTCCAGGGCACAGGCAACACATTATTTCATCTTATCCTCAAAGAGATTTATGCAAATAGGCAACCGTTTGGTTATAATTACTGAATGTTTCATGTAAAATGTGGTTTTCCTTGAAACCAAAGGAAGCAGTAATGGGCCTGAATATAGGTACCAATGGGACAAGAGGAGAAAGCAAAATCAATCAAAAGTCTCCTGCTCCTGCAGCATGCAAGCACCCATGGCCTGAGCTGTCCCCAGTGTACATGGGGACTCTGTGGCCTCATATACAGCACCTCCTCCCAGTCTTCTTTGCTACTTTCCCTGGCATTCCTCGTGAACGCATTTAAAGACAGGTTTTGTGCTTTTTCATTATTATTAAAAGTTACCTCTCATGTGGAATTCATTAGGCTCTAACCCCTTTACCCACCCCTCCAAAATTTGCATCTCTCATTCTTTCTCTATGCCTCTCTCTCTCCTCCCTCCCTCCTTCCCTTTCTCTCTTCTCTTTCTTGGTTGAATGTGTCTGCAAAACCCAGAGAAAAACACCCTCAAGCAACAAGCTTTTATTTATTTATTTATTTATTTATTTATTTATTTATTTATTTTTAGGACACAAGGTTTCTTTGTGTAGTCTTATCTTTCCTGAAATTTACTCTATAGACCAAGATAGCTTCAAAGTCAGAGATCTGCCTGCCTCTGCCTCCCAATCACTGGGATTATTCATCCTACACCTTTCATTCTTCGCTTCTGATACCTTGTCTCTTATTAGCCTGCAATTTGACAAGTGCATGTCCACATAAAAACACCAACAGTACAGGAGCTCATTTATAATGGAGACAAATAGGTGTGGCGTTTGCTTGGGGACGTGGGTTTAGGCTGCACTAAGTACATGCTGAAACATGGTAACAGTTTCATGAAGTTGTCATAGTGAAAGAACCAAGAAAGAGATTGACAGACTTTTCCAATCCTTTGGTGGTTACACAGGTAGGTGGGTTATAATCATGTAGGGAAATCCCTGCTACAGGTCTCAGATGTTACCTGATGCCATTCTTAGCTTTAGATCACTGTTCATATACTGTTTTGTACATATGTTTTAGTTTTTGTTAACCTAGGGAGTAATCAGCTCATTTTCAGAACAAAATATATTTTTGATAAATCCTTACAAATCAATTAGATTGTGCACTTACTTGGACTTTAAGTCATTATAGAAATGAAACCAAAGGAAAAGAATCTCAATAGACTCTTTCTAACCTGAATTGTTTAGTATTCTAATGGCAAAAAGTCATCAATACAGCAGCATGGGGGTGGGGGGTAGGGTTACCTCTTCTGCCATTATAGAGAAAACAATTACTTGTACATTTTAAACGTTTCTCAGAGTACATTTTTATTTATTGTGCATGTGTGTGGGCATACATGTGGAGGTCAGAGGTCAACTTGCAGAAGTAGTTTCTCTTCTTCTATCACGTGGACCCAGGGATTGAACTCAAGTCCTCAAGTTTGGAATCCAGTGCTTTTAATCACTGAGCTATTAACAGACAGCTAGCACACATGTCTGTCCATTATTTCCTGGCTTTAGGCCCTCTTAGAGATGCTTTCCAGCCACTAAGAATGGGAGGATCAATTACATTCTTCTCATTTTCCCTCCCTCTTTCTCTTCCTCCTCTAAGACCACACACACACACACACACACACACACACACACACACACACACACTTACTCACTCACAAATGCTCATGGGCAACAAGCAACTGAACAATACAGCTGATACATTGTCAATGGCTTTTCTGCAGAAAATATGAAATTGGAGGCTTTATCAACAAAAATCAGTGAGGCCATTTGTAGTGTTGACCATAGAGAGTGAAAAAGTCAGTCTCTGAGACTGGGAGACAGAAAGGGGAAGGAGAGAAAGGCAGAGGCAAAGAGGGGGAAGGATAGAGAGGTAGAGACAGAGAGAAACAGAACCAGAGAGATTCACCCTTGATCTCTCCAACATTCCAATCCTTCCATAGATATAACCTAATGTGCTTGCAGGAGCAAAGCAATGTTCAAAGTAGTTTGGCGAGCACACAAACTTAGTGTTGAGAAACGGAACAGCAGTGTGTACAGGTGCGTAAAGAGGCCTGAAACTTGGTCAATATTAAAGGATGCTAAATTCACAATTAATATGGCTCAAGAAAGTCAAGGAACTAAATTGTAAATATGAGGCAAGGAGACTATTTTATTGAAAATGACAAAAGCATTTTTATAGAATATATATATATATATATATATTACACACACACACATCATCCATATATTGGTATACTTTATATGCATTCCAGCTTTCTGAAGGGCTCACTGGAAATCCCCTTCCTAAAATGCATGTTGTGCTCTGAGTGTGAAGCCTATAGGTGCAACGCCAACTGCTACTACCAAAATAGCTACTTCCAATGGAATCAAGTTATGTTTGGCAAAAAAAAATTGGGACTTTTTATTGAGGCTTTCAGTTTTTCCTCCTTTTTTTAGCCTTTTTGAAATAGAATGTGCAAAATATCCCCACTGCTGTGGCTGGGTTGTGCTTAAAACAGTTTCTCCTTCTAACATGCTAATGTAATTTGGTTTTGCGAACTACCCATTTTAATTGTTTTGCATTGCAAACAGTCTGCCTTTTGAAAGCTTCCTTGCTCTGGATGTATGTATGAAGGTGAATAAAAGCAATCAACTAATTAAATATTTCCGTGACAATATTCTTTTCTCAAAGAACTGTAGCATCCTGAGGGAGCACTAACAATGTGCAGGGGATAAGGAAGGAGCACTGAGAATGCAGAGGGGGCAGGGAGGAGGAGTGCTCGCAATGATTGCATTTCACTGGACAATCACTCTTTCCACAAAAAGCCCTGAAGAATTTGATGTCAGTTTTCTGTTTAGCTGGAAAGCTTTGAAGGGACTGGAGGGTATCAAATTATACCTGAGGGTCTGGAGACCTTGTGTCACCAACTGGCTGTGCATCTCTGAGATAGCAACTTGCCTTCTCTGAACCTCACTAGTGACTGAAATCAATCTCTATGTTTATGTTCCTTAAAGCAACATCTTCGTTCTGCCACACTGCCCTGTGCATCATAACTGAGCCTCTGAAGGCCAAAGCCTGTCAGTAGCTGCTGATTTATAAGAAAAACGGAAAGCCAGCAGAGAGGTCTGAGATCATTGCTACAAGTCATCAAATTAATGAAAGATTTTCGTCACCAGAAAAATCGAATTTAAGTTCTCATGCTGCCAAGTAGAAGCCTGTAGAACTTGTGCAATGTTGTATTCTAATTCTTCCTGAATACAAGCTGGAAAACACTGAATAAAATCACGATATACTGACAACATTAAAAAACAAACAAAAAAACAAACCCAAAAACAGAAACAGCAGAGAGGGGTAGTGCAACCCTTTCATCACAGTAATCTGGAGGCAGAGGGAGGTGGATCTCTGTGAATTCAAGGCTAGACTGTTCTAAAAAGCGAGTCCAGGATAGCCAGGACTGTTACACAGAGAAACTCTGTTTCAAAAAGCAAACAACAAACAAAAACTACACACACACACACACACACACACACACACACACACACACACACAATTTAATGTAGGAGAGCCTCATTTGAATTGGGAGAAAATGGAAATCACTTGCTTGACCTCAAACTCACAGTTGTAGACATATGTACATTCATAGGTGACTTAACTGGAGCTGCAAATGTCAAGGCATTCCCTGGAGCTCGTTAATTCCAGCCCATCCCCCATCTCTCCAACAGGCAAGGAAAGATAAACAACTGAACAAACAAGCCCCGCATGGTCCTTTAATCATTACCGGTTTCCACAATATAGCCAGCTCTGGTTCAAGCCTTGCATGTCACAACAGTCTGTAAATTTAGGTGCCACGTCCCTGGCAGATTTGCTTGGGACTCTAACAAAAAGCAAATGTGGCAATCTAGACTCATCAGCACATGACAAGGACAAAACCTGGCAAGGTCTTTACTATATTTAATTTTTATTTTTATTTTTAGTGGAAGGCTCTATTTTGGGGGCTGCGGATTGTTTTTTCTTTCTTTTAACTTTGTTGACTAGAAAAGGCAGCACATACTATCCAACCAGCCTACTTTTTTTTTATTTCTGTTTTAAAACTCAAATGCTTTTTTTCCTCTTCTGCTAAGAAATTGTGTAACTTCTTGTGTCTATGGCAAATTTTGGTTAGACAGTACCCGAGGCATTGTCTCCTAGGAAACCAGTACAGGGTTGAAAGATATTCAATGTAGGAAGCCAGAACTCATCCCATGGTAGAGTGGCTGGCGATGGGGGGAACTGTCCTGCCAAAACCATCAGTGTAAGAATGGCCTGTAAGATGTGAGGATCTGTGTGTGGAGCCTCCCTGTGCTTCAGAGAGAACACTACCACACTGCACTGAACCCAGCACCTACCTCCCAGGCCTCCTACAATGCAGTGACCTCAGCATTGAAGACAATGTCAAGAGATGCTTTGCCTCTCTAGAAGAGCACACCAGAAAGAAAGGGGAAGAGAAAACCCTGCCTTTCAAGCTCAGCAAGACACATGACTGGAGCTGAAAAAGCTTCATTCAGAGTGGAAGCAAAGAAGTCCACCTGTTCCTGGCTCCTGAGTTTCCTGTGATCTCTTTGAACTTTGGTATTCTCAAGCTCTACCTAAATCTGAAAGCTCTGAAAAAGTCTGTTTAAAAAGTACACAAAGGCTGGCTGGGGAGATTGTTCTGTTAGTAATGTACTCGCTGAGCAAGCATGAAGACCTGACTTTGGGTCCCCAGCACACACATTAAAAAAGCCAGGGGAGGTAGTATGCACTGTGATCTTGTGGCTAGGAAAGTAGCTCGGGGATCTCCAGGGTTACTGGCCAGCCAGCCTAGCTAGCTGAATTGATAAAACTCCAGGTTTGATGAAAGATTCTGTCTTGAATATAAGATAAGAAGGATTAAACAGGTGGGTCTGTGGTTAAAAGCACTGCTTTCTCTTGCAGAGGACCTGGGTTCAGATTCCAGCACCCACATAGTGCCTCACATTATCTGGTACCACAGTTCTAGAGCATCTGATGTCTGCTTGTGAACTCCACGGGCACCGAGTGTATATATGGTACACACACGTATATGCAGGCAAAGTATTTGCACACGTAAAATGAATACATTTAAAAAATAGAGTGAGAGCTATTGAGGAAGACACCTGATGTCTGCATGTGTGAGGCATGGGTACACACTCATACGAAGTACTTAAAGAAAGTAAACAAATACATGTTTGATGTTCAGGATCAAACAAAAAAAAAATCGGAAACAGATCAGGGTCTCTTGGGACCACACAATACTGTTTGGGAGAAGTGAGTGATGTTGGCTTGTGCCCAACTTGGAAGCTTCTTCTTCTCATTCCCCAGTAAGTCACCCTAGTCCAATGTCCTCCCTCTGCCTCAATCATCTTCCTTCTCTTTTCTAGTTCCAACCTAAGGCATCACACCTTCTTTATCCCATCCCATCCCTACCTAACACCTCTCTCAAACTTCAGACTACTCTACCCAGTTCCAACTTAATCTCCAAAACATACCAGTGTAACTTCCCAAGTCAACATATTCCATGATTCTCTCCTCCCTGCCTGTTGGATAAAGCCATAATCCTTTGGTGGCATTCAAGGTTCTCCACAGCAGGGTTCAGTTCTATATCCCTAAATGTTTGGAGGCTCACCAGCTTGGTGCTTTTCCAAAGCACTTATGGCTTCCTATGCCCCATACTTTTCCTTAGAAGGAACTGAGACATGCTTTAAAATCTAACACAGAAACTCCAGTTTTCCCTGCTTTACAGATACCTTCAAAACTGCACAGAGGGGTCTCCTCAAAACAGAGTGACATCACATATAGTTACTACGGCAGCCCATTGTTTATTCACACCAGAACATCTCAGTCAAAGCCATTCTTGTAGAAGTCAATTAATTTCCCACTCTTTTTCTAATGCTTCTATTGTTTTCTTTTGTTTTGCTGATTTTTGTTTAAAGCTGGGTTTCATTGTTTCTTCTCTTCTACTTACTTTGGCTTTAGTTTGCTCTTTTCTAGTTTCTTGAGATGGAAATGTATACTCTTAAGTTCATGAGTGAGATAACATCTGCCTTATCAACTTTTCTATTGTTGGGACCAACGGTAAAAGAGAGCTCAAGTCCATGGCCACCACGGTAGAGAGCATGGCAGCAAGCACGCTGCTGGATCAGTCACTGAGAGTTTAAATCTCATCTTAAGCATGAGGCTGAGAGAGTGTCTCATCACTCATCTCTGGGATGAGACTCATCATCTCATTCCTCATCACTGGGAATTTTGAACCTTTGAAGCCTATCCCAGTGATACACCTTTTCCAAAAGTCCATACACCCCAATCCTTCCCAAAGGGTTCCAATGGCAGGCCAAACATTCAAATGTATGAGCCTCTAGGGGCCATACTCATTCAAACCACCATAGCGTCATACATATGATAAACCGCCCAAAGCTGGCTTTCCAGTTGAGATGCCACTGTAGCATAAATACAGACACATCCTCATCTTGAGAGAGTTTCTGCTGCTGGGGAGTGCAGATACCTGTGTGAGCTGAAATATGACTAATACAGATTTCTTCTTTTCTAGCAAAGGCACAGATTTCTTGAAAATTATCCATGAAGCTGGGCTAAGACGTAACTGTAGGCTGAGACTTCATGAGGGAGTTTCTTAGATTTCTTCATTCCAGTAGAACAATGATCAGGCTTGTAAGCTGTGTGTATCTGTGTCTCTAGCTTTTCCACACTGTCTCGAGTGATGGGTTCCACGAGCTGTAGTTCTAATCTTTTCAAAAGTTTCAGGAATACTACCGTTTACATGCTCTACGTGACAGATACAATCTGACCTATGTTTTAGCTGGGATGACTAATTTAATTGTATCAGTCCTGTCAAGTATACTGCAATGTTGTAGTTTGAGGAAGCTGAAACCCAGAATTCAATAGTATTTAGCCCTGATGGATTGGAGCTCCAAACTCTTATATGATTCCAGGGTTGTAACCTAACCATAACCGTGAACCTAGTTCTTTCCTCAGAGGAAACTGTTTTACAGAACAAGAAGATGACTGTTCACTGCTGTCCTGGTTCTTCATTCCTATGTTCCCTAAGAAGTCAAGTCAAGTCAAGTAATATGTGAGAATTGGCTCTTACATCAAATCAGACATTCATTAGGGTTGTTGTCCTTTGTCTTTCAAGTAAACAGCATGCAACACTAAGTCTCACATGTCTTATCAGTAATCTCTTTTAAGTATGCATTATTATGTAAGTATGTGTGTATGTGCATGGCTAGCAAGTACCCATGATCCTCCAGTCTCTACTTCCTGAAATACTGGAGGTACAAGGACTCATAGATGTGCTTGACTCAGGTACTGGAAATGTAAACTCAGGTTCTCATACTTGAGTAGTAAGCTCTCCTATACACGGCAACATCTCCCCAGTCCATCAGTCCATAACTCTCAGTGGCTGTGCACAGAAACAGTAAGACAAAATTGAGTAACATTTTCATAAACACTAATTGGCTTAATAATTATATGTTGTCAAATCCAGAACAGAGTTTTAAGTTGTTTCCTGTATAAAAGGAAAACAAACTTAGAGCATTGGTTTGTTCTCATCTCCAGATTTAGGATGGCAGTTTGCTAAACTTCAGTGCTCATTCAACGTTTTAGTCATGAAACTTTTCAAGTTTTTTAGAAAATTACATAAAATATTATAATATACTGCCATGGTAGATCTTAATATCTTACACAAATGTGTGCTTGAACACACACATACACACACACACACACACACACACACACACACACTCCACAACCACCAACACCAATACCACACTTTCTATATTTGAAATTCTCTCTCCTAACACTATAAACTGTTCCTTTGGCCAGGTAGTTCCTTAATGCTTAAGCTGCAATGACTAAATTCCTACTTTTCATCATAGATACCTGCAATATAAAAACTGTGTTGCTCATTGCTTTTTAAAAAATGCATCTTTTTATCTTCCAACTTCCAACTTCCAATTGTTGCTACTTTATTTTAAAACACATTTGTTTTCTTCTGGGAGGAGTGGGTTCTGAGACAGAGTCTCACATAGCCCAAGCTAGCCTGAAACTCACTGTTCGGCCAAGACAGAAAACTCCTGATCTTCCCTTTCTCCACCTTCCAAGCACAGACATGCAGCAACAGCACCAGTTTCCATACTGCTGGGAATCAAATCCATGCCCCCTGTATGCAAGGCAAGTACTGTACCAATGAGTTACAAATCCAACCCTAAGTTGCCAATCAAACTCATAATTCCTGCTTTGTTCTCCTCAGCATTTGCCTCACAGTGTATGACTCGGTGACTGGCTTTCACCTTTTGGATTGACACATTGCACGCCTGCATTCTTGCACATTTGACGCCATTGTAAGTAATTACTGCAGAGGGAGGAAACGCTAATCGAATGGCATGGAATTTCTAGAAGGACTAAGCTAGGAGAGATCTGTTCTACAAAATGGTGACTACAGCTACTAATTTACTAGATTCTTCTCTTTTCCTTTTTAGTACTGGGCACAGAGCTCACGGCTTAGTGCAGGTTGGACCAATCCTACACCACTCAGCTATGCCCCATGTAATGTAGTTCTTTAAAAAAAATTAAAGAGTCCATGTGAAGAGTTATCACCACAGTAATGATAACTATGTCAGGTAATTTATATGCTAATTAGGCACAATTAGTCACACTACACTATATCTGCAATTGTCCTTTGCAGAGTTACCCCCTCCCTTTTTTGACTGACTTTTACCAGCTGTTGTTTTTGTTCCTTAAATGTCCCTGTTTTATGTACTCACATCGGATTCCTCTGCAGGTATGTAAATGTCCTTCTACTTACATTGTACGCGTTCTATGTTCAGTGCGCAATAAAACCACCTACAGGAAATCCCTCCCAGAGGCATTAGCCTTCTGCAATGGGGACCTGAGCTCTGGGGACTGCAACCCCAGCTGCAGTCATGAGGTATCTATGTCCTTCCACCTGGGAATTCTCCTCACATCAGTTTCTGCTACCTCTTCTGCATCATAAGCAAACTCACCACACCAAGAAAGGAGGTAAAAAGATCAAAGTCCTGATACCCTGACTGTCTGAAATGTCTTCTAGCTATGATCTCCATCTCTGGTAAGTTTACAGTTTTATGTCCAGACTACTCTTACAGAGTCATTGTGTGTGTGTGCGTGCGTGCGTGTGTGTGTGTGTGTGTGTGTGTGTGTGTGTGTGTGTATGTGTAAAGGCCCTATGTGTGTCTGTCTGTGTGTTTGTGTGTCTGTTGTCTGACTGTGTCTGATTGTGTGTGTCTGATTGTCTTTCTCTGTGTGTATATGCATGTGAAGGCTTCGTGTTTGTGTATGTGTGTGTAAAGGTCCTATGTGTGTTTGTGTTTGTCTGCCATCTGTGTTTGATTGTGTCTGATTGTCTTTCTGTGTGTGTGTGTGTGTGTGTGTGTGTGTGTGTGAAGGCCCTATATGTGTGTCTGTCATCTAAGTGTCTGAGTGTGTGTGTCTGTTTGTGTGGGTTTGTGTGTCTATGTGTGTTTGAATGTGTGAAGGCCCTGCGTATGTGTGTGGAGGGAGGAGGGTAGGCAGAGCACAATCTCAGATGTTATTTCCCAGGAAAAATCTACTTTGCTTTTCATATTGGTAGGGTTGTTATTATTGTTGTCATTGTTTGTTTTTTGAGACAAGTTCTTTCTGCATAGTTCTTGCTGTCCTGAAACTCACATCATAGACCAGGCTAGCCTTAATCTCAGAAACCCACCTGCCTCCAGAGTGTAGGGATTGTAAAGGGGTATGCCACCATGCCCAGATATCTTCTTTGTTTCTTGAGACAAGGTGATCTCTTATGGCCTATTGAATGCCCATTTCAGCTCAGCTACAAAGCCAGTGAGCCCTAGGAATTTATTTACCTCTCTGTGCCTCTCCAGTGTTGGGCTTAAAAGAGAAAGCTGCAGCATCAGCTTTTTAAGTGTGTGTGGGGAAGCACGCTTGCTTCTTCACACTTGTGCATCAAGCACTTTAACAACTGGGAGAGCCCTCATACTTTTACAATTTGAAAGCACTACGAAAATTTTTTAACAATAGGAAAACAAAAAACAACCATGCTGCTGATCCTGTGAATAGAAACCTTTGCCCTTATGGCATGTCCAGTACCCTAAAATGTCAAAATAAACACCTTTATTACTCAGTCTAATTCCTCATTGTGATGGGCTCCTATGGGGCACTTTGAACTTAGAAAAGACTATTCCCAGCTCAGAAAGTTCAGTTGAACTGATCTTTACCAATCCCTTCCATACACATTTTCTTTTCCCGTTGTTATCTCCCAGATTGACCCTTTGATTTTCTAACTTTAAAATTTCCAATTCACTGTCATTTGTTCAAGTTTCCTCTATTGTTTTCTCCATCCAATATCTGTGGAGAGTTTATTCTGCTACAGTGTTCTTAATTCCTACCCAGGAGTTGGGTCTGCACTCTACAAACCTCTTCTCTTTAGCAAAATCCTCTTCTTGTTTCATGTATATAATTTGTATCCTCTCTCTCTCTCTCTCTCTCTCTCTCTCTCTCTCTCTCTCTCTCTCTGTGTGTGTGTGTGTGTGTGTGTGTGTGTGTGTGTTGAACGTTTAAGATAAATGATTTGCTGCCAAAATTCCATTCCTTTCTCTGCCTTCTTTCTGTCTCTCTGTAAAGGATGTTCCTGCTCACTGTGTCTGTTTTTCTTTTTTACATTGATTAAAGCCACTCGGAAGTCAGCCCATCCCAGTTCACACTGGCAGAACTGTGAGTTCTTGAAAGCTGCCATGCTGTTTGTCAAACACAATAATGAGAAGAGTAAAATCGAAAACTCTACAACCAGTGGTTAAAACACAGGTGACGACAGCACAGCAAGATGTTTCACTTAATACGGCACAATTAGAGATGCGTTTGAGGTTACTTACATGCTATGACAACAGGGGGCAAGACAACAGAAAGGTGTCTCATGCATATGTCTGTACCATACCATCATGCTAATGGCTGGAACTTGCCATGGTGATTGAATCTATACCATAACCATAGCAAAGCCTATGACAAGAGTAACCATGACTTGTTCTGAGTTGTGAACTAAAAGCCAATTTCTCAAAATCAAAGAGGGTTTTAATATTTATCAAATACTAAAATATTCAATCTTTTTTTTTAGTCCACATGTACTCCAGACTGTGAGGCCCTTGTTTCTCAGATTTTCCCTGTGCTCAGTTTCCTTCAGTCTGTCAGAAGTCTCTCTCTTATATCCTTCAGCTTCTAAAATATTCTCACTATGATCTACAATTCTGTTTTTGTTGCCCTTGTGGAAGTGAACTTTTTCTGAAAAAATAATGCTGTTTCAGTGACATTTGGGAGGGAACAAAAATATATGTATCTGTTTTATCTCTCATCCTTAACAATCTGCCATTGTGGGCTGGGATAAGTTGACTCTGGCAAGGCACTGTGGGGGCACTTTCCTCCTTCTGAGAGAGCAATGAATGCTTATTGTCTGTAACTTTAGAATAAAAGCATGTAGTGTGCTAAAATGACAGGTTTCTACTTCAGAAAGTAGAACACAAAGTATTTGATTCATAAAAAGGTAAACTGAAGTCAACTGCAGGGAGTGTATGTGTGCCCAAGTTGTTAGCATACAACCCAACCATGGGTGGTTCAAACAATGTCACAGTTGTATGCATAGTTCTGAAGGTCCAGAACTGAGACGTCCAAGTCAGTTCTGGACCTCTCAGTAGCCAATAAATTTGGTAGCCAAATCGATTTCTGATGGGCATCCTTCTGTAGGCTTATACCTGGATGGACACCTTCTCATCCTGATTCCACCATGTGGGAGGCAAGGAGATGGTCTCTGTTTGAATAAGAAAGCTAATTATATTGCATTAGAGTGCCACTCTGGTGACCTTCGTGTGTGTGTGTGTGTGTGTGTGTGTGTGTGTGTGTGTGTGTGTGCGTGTGCATGGATGTGGCCATGCCTGTGCCATTGCACATGGGTGCAGATCAGGGAACAGTTGCAGGAGTCAGTTCTCCCAGCATGTTGGTTCTGAGAAGTAACACTCAGGTTATCAGGCTTGGAGCCAAGTGCCTTCACCTGCTATGCCATCACATCTCATCTTATTTATATTCTTCAAAGCACTATCTTCAAATACAACCACATATTGTATGTCAAGGGTCTGAGTTTCAACGGGGAAATTATGAGAGACACAAACAGTTAGTCCATAACAAGAAGAGAGTTTCTCACAGTTCCTTTGTGCCCCAGGGAGTAGATCAGGCAATGATCAGTCAGAAACTTCCCTATGGCTAAAACCTCTCCATCTTCATGTTGAGATGAAAAGCATTTTGTATCTGTGAAAATGATCACTAAGGCAAAAGCAAATGAACTCAGAATCAGTTGTGTGCAGTCCCAGTATAGTGGGAGCTTGGATTTAACCAGAGGGTGTTTTCCTGACTTGCTAAATCTGTCTTCATTTAGGAATCCTGTTCCCTTCTTGTCCATGCAATCAAATCTCCCCACTTTCCTCTGTTGGTTACTTTGCCATTTACCCACAAAGAACTGAGTCTTCTGACCCACTAGTAGTTAGAATAAGTTAGAACATATCATGGAGTAAAGAATGTATTTTTCTGGAGAACACGCACACTAGTGAGACCTGCCTAATCTAAAGAGTCAGGTTACAGGACCCGTGGACCAAGAAAAAATTTGCATGTTATTGAATGTCACATTTTTAGTGGGGAAATGGTAGGATTTGACAGGAATCAGAGACCCGCTGCAGTATTCAAAACCAGTAGCGAGTAGCTCCAAGAGCCTTTATTTGGGTAACTGAGCAAAGTTTCTTAAAGCACTCTCATGTCTGATCCGTTAGATCTTTGAAAATTTTCCAAAGTGCTCCCTGACAAATGCCAAGGGTTTAGAGGATCTTCCTATTCCAAGGCTTGATGTCAATCTTTAACCTCCTAATGCTTCTCTATCTGATCCAATTGTATCCAATTAAAAATGGCAAATTTTCTTTTTACTCCAAGAAGTTTCCTTACTGAATGGATTCATGGTGGAAAAAAAGCACAGGCATGATATTACTCTTCCAGAAAGCATATCATCAACACTGTCTGCAAGACTATCAGCATGATCTTTTTACTGGAGAATTGGAGCAGGAAGATACTAAAATCATCTACTATTACTGAGTTGCTGTTAATCTGTGTCTTAAAATCCACTAGCACCTCAACTAATGCATTTGTAATGCATTTTCCCCTACACATAAGGTTTGGGGAAAATCGTAGAGTTGAGAGAGCGGGATAATTGGATAATTCTAAGAGCCACAGGCCTAGGATGTCTATTGTTAGTCATGCCTAGTGCTTGTCCAAGTCATGACAAGAGAGACACATATATAACACCTCAAAACTGTGATTGCCTCAAAAAAAATCATCATGAAGACACCACCAGCTGACAGGTCAACATGCACAGGAAAAATTCCACATTGTTTTATCCCTAGATAGAGTTCAGTGACTGCTGAGAAATGGAGAATTGGTTACCTCAAGACGTGAGCTATGCATAGGATGCCAAATCTACCAGACAATAACAAATGAACTCATTAAGAGGGGTGTGTGTATGCACACAGACATATGCATATATATATATATGCATATATATATACATATATATATATGTATATATATAAAATAAAGAATAAACCATAAATTTCAAGGATATTGGAAGAGTTGAATTGGGAGATAGGGTAGGTATGAAGATACAGAACTCATGTACAAAGTTTTCAAAACAAATGTTTTTGTTTTGTTTTGTTTTTATGTCAGCAGACTAGAAACAAGGAAGACATCCTGGCAAACATCCAGAGAAGAAAACATTCTAATAACAGCTTCATTTTGAGTATTTTCTCCCAAAGAGTCTTATGCATAGTGGGAACATACATTTTTGCAATATAAATGAATTCCTTGGTGACTTTCTGCCACACAGCACTGGGTTAAAAATACTTCAATATAGGTCATCTAGATCCACTTTTTACTAAGCTGCTTCCCTCAGGGTGAGTGTTTGGAGCTAAGAACACAATTTTCCCAGAGGCTGAAGTGAAAAGATTGGAGTCAGCATCCCAAGAGGGTCTACAAGTACTCCCTCGGTTTAGTAGCTTAAACATTCTTTGTGGGGCTGGGAAGAGCCATTGCAGAGAGTTTTACTATAGCCTAATTAATTAATTTATTTCAACTGTTAGAGCTAAGGAAGAACACCAACACTGATGCCATGCTATTTATTAAAATTATGTCTACAATAAATGGTTACGGATGTCTGATATCTAAGGCATAGAGAATTCACTACCATGTCAAGTTGTAAGAAACATGTTTTTTTTTTCCAATGAGTTCCCCCTAACTGACCCTCATTAACCTTTGAAATATAAAGTTGCTTTATCGGGAAGTTCAGATATGGGGAAAGTCTCAGCAAAGAGCCATTTTAGGTCGGAATGCATGGCAGAAGTGCCAGAGATAAGTACCACTGTACAGCGAATATCTTAAGGAAGTGGTCTCCAGTAAAAAATAGCCAAGCAGCACAGAGTTGCAGGCAACACCAAGCTGATGGTGCCTCACAGCAAGCAAGAGGGAACGTTAGAAAATAAAGGAGACCTCTATGTGGTATCCTAAGCCAGACCACCTGTTCCCCGACCTGTCAGTCAGTCAAGCTTTGTCCTGGAGAAAAAGAAATATCTACAGCCTTTCAGGTGTCTCCTAGGGCATTATTAAAAAGCTGCCAGTAAACCAAGGGAAGTTCAGCAGAACCAGGTACCAGAAGCAAAGGGGTGAGGGAGAGCTTTCAGAGTAAAGTAGAGTTACCCAAGTGGAGGGATGTTCTTCAAAAGTATTTGTGGATTGGCTTGATTATTTCAAACTGTTAAGAACATAGCATTGGGTTTGAATTGTTTGGTTTGATTTCCTAAAATTCTCAAAAATGAAGTCCCAACCTTTGTATAGTGATGCCTTCCTTTCCCCGAGCATGTCTGCCTCTGAGAAAGGCTGCTAATGCCGTCTTGCCTTCTCACACTATGTCCCAAATTCCCCAGCACACAGGCTCATTCTATCACACATAAAGGTTCATGTCTGGATCTTTATATTGCAGTGATGAAGGATAAAAAACTGAGACCTGATGACCCAAGTCCCTGAATCTATTTAAAATCCAATTCACCTGGTTGCAATAGGCATGCTTGTCCATTTTGCTAATCACTTCCAGTTCCTGGCTCTCACCCTCTCAGTACCTCAGTGACATGGAGAAAGTGTGAGGATGAGTCAGTGGAAGGGCCATTCCGAGGAAATTAGAGGAAGGGTGTCATTTAACACAGCCATCCTTTGAGAAAGGTTCAGGTTGACACATATTTTTCAGAGCTATCTCTGAGACTCCCGGTAATTTGTCCGCAAACATTCACAAAGCAGAAAGTGTCTGAGCTGCATTCAAACACAGCCAGGCCACAGGCAAACATATGGCCTCTCCTGATCATCCAAGCTACTCACTGTGAATGATGTTTCACAGATGAAGAAGCTCATATCAGAAAGATGGAAAATCATCCGAGTTCAGCAAGGAGGACCGTGAGAACTTAGTGCAGGCCAAGGGACTTGAAAGCTCCTGTTCATGTCATGAACAGAAAGCTGACCTCATCCTAGCTCACTTGGGAAGGAGATGAAGAGGAGAGGACTCAAGGCAACCTCCCAAAATATGAGCCAGCATCGAACAGAGAATCAAAGCATTGAAAGCTGAGAGACACAACTAGCCTTAAGGAAGCAGCCAGTAGCCTCTGTCCCTTAGAGCCTGTGAACTTTCCACAGATTAGTGCAGAACTCAAGACAAGTCCTGCTTCCACCAGAGGGATAAGCTGGATCAAAAGTTCCTGAGAGATAAGCTTCTCGGCAGGAGGTAGGCAATACTGGGCTGAGAGGAAGCAAGCAAGCTTTGAACAGAAAGGAAAACCCTATAGAAGGGAGATAAAAGATGAGTCAATGGAAGTAGAGTTGAGAACTAGTCTGTCAGATGTGTCTCAAACTCTCAGATGCCACTAGCCCTAAGATAACTAGGGAAAAAAAACAACTCAGGATACAGCTGTGGTTTTCAATTTCTGCGTTGTGACTCCTTCGGGAATTGAATGACCCTTTTCTGGAGTCACATACGAGCCAACCTGTGTATCAGAGAGTTACAATTCATAAGAGTAGCAAAATTACAGTTATAAAGTAGCAACAAAACTAATTTCATTGTGGCACCACAACACGAGAAGCTATATTAAATGGTCACAGGGTTAGGAAAGTTGAGAAGAACTGGGCTAGAGTCTCCATGGCTTTCTCCAGGATAAACCCTGGTCCTTGGTATGTCATAAATAAGATGCATAGCCAGCATTATATACCATTATAGTATGTAAGCCAACCAAAGTGGATACCCAAGAAGAGGCCACTCAGAACTTAGCAACATGGACACTCCACCCAGAATGAAAACAGCTAAGAGAGAACAGCCCAGGATAGGTACCAGGGACTTATGGAAGCCAGAGCAGAGACAGGCAGAGAGAGCAGACTCCTAGTCTTGAGGGAATTATGACACTGACATCTTGAGACAGATAGTCTTTGTTGTGGTTACCTTTGCATGGCAACTAACATCCATGGCATTATTTATCATCACTTCAATTGGAACAAACCAAATACCTCCAGACATGGGTGAATGTCCCCTGTGGGAAGCAGCACTTGCAATTAACAGCTCCTAGGCTAGTGGAATGATGAAGAGATGTAACATCAGGCACACGATTTTTACACGCCAAACATTGGTTTTCGGTGCTCTACAAATACCGTTTCATCTTCCTAACATTACCTGTTTTACAGACGGGAGATTAAAGCATAAAGATGTAACACAATTTGCCTAAACAACACATAATGATTGTACAGTGTGAGATTCAAGTAAGAGGCTGCCTTCTGGAAAGCAGGTTCTTGCCCGGTGTTGCCCTTTGCTCTGGTCCTTCAACTCTGCCTTATGGGTAAGAAATGAAATTCATACCTGAATTCAGGTTTCACTGACTCCAGAGCTCCAGCACGAAAGCACCACGCTTTACTGACTAGCTCGACTACCACCAGAGCCACCAGAGTAAGAGCGGCAACAACTTCATCTCTGATGATGGAGCAATGCTATGTCCTAGCAGAATTACAGACAGTAGCCCAGGGACAAAGCAGAGTAAGAGTTCATTTCTGTGCCCTCAAGACTAAAGGACTGGGAATTGCACTGGGTACTGGATATTTTTTATGTCTACATCATTTCTTCTATCACTATTCCTCCTTTCCCCTATAACAGCTCTACCTCTCTAAAGCTGTGGTATTTTCCTCCTTAAGAATGACATACTGAAGCGTACAGTGTCTTGAGAGTTACGTGCATCATCTCTGATCGAACACAGACCCAGGAGTCTTCTGCTGTATACATATTGGCCTCATATCAGCTGGTATATGCTGCCTTTTTTGGTGGTCCAGTGTTTAAGAGATCTCAGGGTCCAGATTAGTTTAGATTGTTGGTCCCTCCTACAGGGCCACCCTCCACCTCAGCTTCTTTCAGTCTTTCCCTAATTCAACCACGGAGTCAGCAGCTTCTGTCCATTGGTTGGGTGCAAATATCTGCATCTGACTCTTTCAGCTGCTTGTTGTGTCTTCCTCTGGAGTTTAAAGGTCAGGGGGTGGGGGTGGGGTGGGGACAAACTCATGGAGACAGGGGGTAGGGAAGAGGTATGGGATGTGAAACAATTGGAGGGTGAACAGGGAGAATAAAATCTGGAGTGTAAATAAATAAATAAATAAATAATGACATACTGAAGCAGAAGAGATGGCTCAGTGGTTAACTTTCCTAGAGGACCATGTTCAGTTCCCAGCACCAACATGGGGCAGCTCCCAACCACCTTTAAGTCCAGTTCCAATAGATCTGATGCTTTCTTTATATCCTCCACCTCTCACACACACTCACAAACACTCACACACATGTGACCGCACATTTTAAAATGGTCTACTATTGGGGATTGGGGAAAGTAAAGAGGGAGGTGAGCATGGAAGGATAGGAGTACATGATCAATACCTATGGCAATGCCACAGCAGAGCTAAGAAATGTGTACAGTGCGTTTTGTTTAGGGGTGTCCATGTGTATATGTGTTTTCCATCTTAATTTCTGAGATAGTGTCTCTCAACAAATCTGGAGCTCGCCAATTTAACTAGATTGTCTAGCCAATACGTTTCAGAGATTTGCTTATGTACTGTCTTCTCTGTGCTAGGATCACAGAACCATGCTACTATGTCTGGGTTGCACATGGTTACTGGAGATCCAAACACATATCCTCATGTTTGCATGGCGTAGTGGTTTGAGTGAGAAACATCCCCTATAAGCTCAGGTATGTGAATACTTGGTCCCAAGTTAGTGTGCTATATGATTAAGCACACTATGTTACGTGCTATATGGAAGATTAAGGAACCTTCAGGAGGTAAATCTTGCTAGAGATTTACCAGTGGTGAGCTTTGAAAGTTTATAGCTTTACTCTACTTCCAATTCCTTCTTTGCTTCTTGAATGTGGCTGGAGATATGACGATCTCTCAGCTTCCTGCTTTGGCCACCTGCTGCCCTGCCATTAGCAACTCTCCCTAAGGAACTATAAGCCCCAAATAAACTCTTCCTTCTACACATTGCCTTTGGTCATGTGTTTTATCACAGCCACAGAAAGGTGACTAACACACACTGAACTTTACTGAGCCATCTTCCCTGGACCCAGTGTGTTATGATAATGAGCACAAAAATTAAAATAATCTATTAATAGTTTGACTAAATGAGATACTATGTTATCTGCTTCCAATTATTATAATCACACATACAAATTTCTTACAGAAGGCAACATGAAAAACCAGAGGAAAGTGAATTCTAAAAACCTACTGTGGCTAGACACATGGCATTTCTATTTCTGAAATAAAGGTGAAAATAATACATTTAAAGGCAAAAAATGCATCCTTTGACACTGCCAAAAGTCCTCAATTTCTTTCTCCCTGAATCACTTGCCTTTAGTAAAACAAAGGATCCAGTTTCTAAATATATTTATTTAGGTTTTTTTTTGAGCCTTAATTTCTTAAAATGTATCTGACACCTATGAGTATTGTTGGGCACATGCATAAACTTGCAAAGTGCTAAGGCACAGAGTAAAGTAACTCTCTTTGACTGGAAATGTGCTCTCTCGGGTATCTTATAGTTGTGACACAGGAGTTTGACCAGAGGCAACAAAGCCAAGCATGTTTGGCTGCTATCAGAGAATTCTCTTGTAGCTGTACTGAAAATAACTTGGAATTACAGTTAGTTGTAAGGTTCCCCTCAGCGAATAAGACAGATGTAAAACTGGAACTATTAATGTCAAATGAAATTGCTTATTTTATTCCTAAAAGAGACTAAAGAAATGGAGAATTAATGTCTTACTCTAGCTGTGACCAAGTAAATAGAGCCCCTGGCTTGAACCTGAGGAAACTTACATTATAGGCACTTAGGTATTTGATAACAAAAACACGAGAGTTGAACCAGTTCATCAAAACATTTTATGATCTGAGAAAGGAAAACAGAAACTATTAGTAAATTGCCTTTACATCTACAACAAAAGGGATTTCCAAGAAAAAAAAAATGGTTGCGAAACATTAGAAACCAGGCAGACATAAAATACGAGGGACTATTCAAAAGAGGCTTTAAAGGTCTGGGAAGATGATTCAGTGGGCAAGCTTCTTGCTGCCCAAATAAAAGAACCAGAGCATCTGTGGGGAGCTGGGGAGGACAGAGAGACATCGACTATCACCATATACCCATGTGTGGGTGTGCCTATAATCCCAATGTGCAGAAACAGAGATGAGAGGATTCTGGGGGCTTGATGAGCCAGTTCAGCCAATCAGTGAGCTCCTTCAGTAAAAGACCCTGTCTCAAAAAACAAGGCCAAAATCCACTTAGGAAAAAAAAAACTTATTTTGACCTCTTACACACACACACACACAGAGAGAGAGAGAGAGAGAGAGAGAGAGAGAGAGAGAGAGAGAGAGACAGAGACAGAGACAGAGACAGAGACAGCGAGACAGAGAGAGTTGAGGAAAGAGGGAAAGACAGACACAGAGAGAGCTACAAAGAGACAGAGAGACAGAGAGAGATGAAGAGAGAGAGACTTAGAGATTAAAAGACTATTACTGTCAAAGAACTCTTGTCTTAACTACATTTACAGTCCTCTTTAGTGCAAATGTACAAATGTACGATTAAGAGAAATTTAGCTAGGCCTGGGTTTGAGTTTAGATTTGATTTATACATAATGCTTTGACCAAGTTATTTAATACCCCAGAGCTTCAAGTGCTTTCTAAGTTAATTGTACATAATAACTTGAGACAAGGAAAAAAACCTAAAATGCAAATACTAATTATTCTTAGAGACAATAACTGGTCTATAAAACATTGTGTGTGTGAATTTAGAATAAAAGTCAAAATCTGGAAAGTTTGCAGAAAATCCACTAACCTAACACAAACTGATCACACAGCTTTCTGTTGCTTTTTTCTCACTACTTAGGTAAAGGCCCTCTTTGTTTTCCTGGAGCAATAGAGTAGTATCTTTAATTGAGTATTATATTAAACAGCCAGAAGGTGTCACAAGGATCTATTCTTTTATGCTACCTTTCAAGATCTGAGGAATGAGAGGAACTAGTTTCTAAAACACATAGGAACTAAATGTTTCAGGTAAGAGTGTTAACCCCATAGTCTGCTACAAATTTTAATTGTTCAGCATATATACTATCTATTAGTATTGGGAAGTCCTGCTCAGAGATCACAACCTAGCATTACCCACAAAATAAATGATCCATGTGGAATCAAAACACGGAGACCACTGCCATTCCACTTTGCTTTCTAATTGTTAATATCAAGCTTTTATATTTTGTCACAATTCCTATGCTCAGAATTAGGAAGATAATTAGGAGCTGGGGGCCATGAGAATGAGGAAATAGAAAGAAACAGAGGAAGAGAAGCTATTAAGTGAATGCTTTCTGTGAGCACAAGTGCCATTTTGGTCTCTTTGCATGTGTCCTCTTCAAATGTCTTGCTTTTGAGAAAGCTGCACAGGGATGTATGGTCGTGTACACATGTTGATACATATAGATACATGAGAAAAAAAAAGACAAGAGTGATGACTAACAAGAGAGTTGATATTAATGACTACAAAATTTTAGGCTTAAATGACTTCTGAGCCACAGGTGTCCCCAAAGCAAGACCACATTCATCTGGTGTGAGAAGGAAAGACCTCTTGTGTATGGAATGTTGTGGAGAGAGGAGGGGACACACCAAACTATAACAGAGTACAAGCAGGCTGCTTCTCACTCAGAATGTCTGTTCCCTTGTTTCAGATACGCCTTCCTTGCCTCCCATGGGATTTATGACAGTCAACTCACTCCTGCTAACTTTGAATCCTATTCTGCCAGGAGGTCTCAAACCTTAAGACAGGTCAGAATCACCTGGAGGGTTGTGGGAAATTAACAGCTTGGTCCCAACCCTGGGTTTCTGACCCAGTGCGTTCATGGAAACACACACACATACACACACACACACACACACACACACACACACACACACACATCAAGAATCTCCATTTTAACCATCATCAGATTTTACTGACACTGCCAGTCCAGGGCCCACACTTGTAACTCAGTCATTTTTTCTCTGCATGTGTGGAATCCATTTGCACTGGCTTCTGCAAATAAAGAAAACACATAGGAGTACTGTCAACCTGCACAATTATATGATGTGTTTTCCAAAAGTTTGTTGTTCTGCATGGAAACAGCTCTACAGCATATATATATTATGTGTGTGTGTGTATATATATATATATATATATATATATATATATATATATATATTATGTATATATCCCTAATTACCATAGGACTATATGTTAATAAAATCTAGTCCATCCAAATGTCCCATGCTTTTTCTAATTTAAATACAAAATACGAATTTGGTTGCTGGAATCCATGACTTCCAACCACTTATGCAACTGAAGGTTCAATCTGCAGTTAACGAAAACACTTGATATACAATTTACTATTTCTGAAAGCCCCCTTTCCACAATATGTTTGTAGAGTTCTCACAGGGTTATTTCCCTGTCCTATATGTATTCTTAGGTATATATAAGTTTCATTTTTATACAGTCTTTATTGTCCTTCATTCCCTATCCAATTCACTAAAGATAATGTAAATCCTAGATTGTCACAGCCTTCCGAGATGATCAGAGCTAAGGAAGAACCATCGTAAGAAAGGATTGTTCTTTGGTTCTAGGGTCACTGAAGTAGCAGTGTTTCTAGGGCCTGAAAGGAGGAGAGAAGAAAGGAAACAACTGTGCAGAGGTGAGATGCAAGGGTGAAAGTGTCCAACCTGAGGATGATAGGTTGGCTTGAAGTCAAGGAGAAGTCTAACCTTCCACCCAACACCACACAGCCAGAAGCGGAGCTCTCCAGATAACACTCATAGGATAGGGCAGAGGCATGCAGCGTTTGGGTAGATCAGTAAAGAAACACTAGGGGTTTGCACTGGAGGCAGTGTAACCCCAATCAGAATTACCCACTTACTCAGTAAGTGAAGAGAAGGGTCAAATGCTGAGAGCTCGGCAGGCGAAAAGAGGGTCATAGAACATGCAAGTCACATAAAACAAAAAGTGACAACAGATATGACCAGTCCAGTTGGACCTCCTCCAGAGAGAAGTTACAATCTGCGCCTTGGGATGGAGGAGGTCATGAACTAGGCCCATCATCAAGTCAGAGGCACAGGAGGGATTTCTGAGGCCTCCTATAACAGGCCAACAGCAAGGACCTCAGATCCCCAGGGAAGAAAGAACATGAACTGTACCCTTTGACTTCCTGGGAACACCTTGCCCTTTCAGACATTCTTACTGAGCCGATTACACTGATTGAAGCCAGGAGCTGGTTCACTCAGGGTGCTGCGACACTACTACAGCTGCTGCGACAGTCCCAACATTCATGGATTTTGCTTATTTTTCTAAAGACGGCCATATCCCACTGAGGCTGGTGCTCATGCTCAGCTGACACTCTCTATTGGCACCTCTCACTTGCTTTGCTATGGCCATACAACCCCACAGCTCCAGTGGCACTCCTACAAGACTCAGGCTATACCACTGGTCCTGGCACCAGCCACCCTGCCCAGTGCTATAGTCAACCTCCAGTCATTGAGTGTTGGGTTCAGGGATCCCAAAGCAGGTGGCTTACACAATCTCAATCCTGAGGTCTTCCAGCTGCCTCACATGTGGGGCAAGATGGGCATCCCAGGGATGACTTATAGGTGCTGAAGTGCATAGGCATTCAGTAAATCACTGATACATTCCAGGCTCCAGCTAAGTGTCCTGAGCAAAGGCTGTGAGTCAAAGTAACACTAACAAGAAGTTGGCAACATGGTCATCAGTCTAGCACTGGGCATGTCCAGAAGTCTCTCAAACACAGACACCAGTGGCTCCTGGACACCTGTGGCATAAGTTTTGCCAGCACTTCCCTAGTCCCATTTAGCCAGGAGCAGAAACTGTTACCTGTTCTGTCCTGTCAGCCTTACTTCCACACATGTCTGCCCTTAGCTGGGGCACCTGGACTCAGGCTGTCTGGATTCTAGACCAGCCTGTGTGAGCAGCTTCTTGGGCTATGTCTTTCAGCAAATAGATGGATTGGAGAAGTGCAGCTCTGTCACATCCTACAACTCACTGCAGAATTCTCTTGTCACCTTCTATCTCTGAAATCCCCTTTATCAGTCCCTAGTTAATCCTCAAGATAAGATTACTCTCCATTCTTTCAAACTGGTAACTCCGCACTAAGGCATGACACTGACGGCACCACCTCATTTCACTGCTGAATAGGCAACAGACTTGGCAGCATCCCCAACTGGCTTGTAACCCGGAAGCCTTTGCAGGAAGCAGGACTGACTGGCAACCAGGCAAGGGCTTCTTATTGCAAGCCAAGATCTTTAATGAAACAAAGTGGAGTCAGCTGTAGCCACCTTAAATCAGAGTTGTGTCCCACTGGGGTCAGGACCAGCTGCTGTATACACCAAAGACTTCTTCATATACTTTCAGCTCCACTGATACAGGAAGCCATCAAGATTCTTCCTATAGAACAGAGCTTGTCAAAAGGGAGTTTTAATCAAAACGGACTTTATTCATGAAATCACCACCTCAGGCATAACTGAAGAACTGTACTGTCTGACTTCACTTCAGGCTTGCTGGAGTTCTTTTGTCTTGTATTTCTCCTGTGCACGTTTGCCCATTCCCTCAGAGCTCACTCCTCTCCTTGTCTCTCTCGTTTCACAGCCAATTCCAAGATCACTTCTATATTCACTTGAGGGACTGGAAACTATTCTAACCACGTTGACTCTCCCTTCAGACTCTCCATAACAGAATATGCACAGGAATCAAAAGGACAAGCTGAAAGGTAGCTTGAAGAAGAAACCCACATCATAGCTGAAAATGTGGCTCATGGGTTAAGAGCATATACTGCTCTTGCGGAAGTCCGAAATTCAGCTCCCAGCTCTCATGACAGGTGGCTCGCAAAAGCCTCTAAAAATGGCACTGGGAGATTTGAAACCCTCTTCTGACCTCCACAAATACCTGCACTTTGTGCCCATACCCCACACAGGCACACAGGAACACATAATTAAAAGTAAATCTTTTGCTTAAGCATACACCTGTGTTAGAGGAAAATAGAAATCAATGGTCGCCTGTAGATGGTGTCAGCCATGCAGCCTGCTTACTACAGTACCTTAAGATAAATAGATCTCAATATGGTAGCCCCAAACACAGACTGTGGGTTCTGGCAGCACTGTGTAGTCAAGCAAATTACTTAACTACTTTCACCGATCAGATGTTCCTTATGTTACTTCTAAAATGCAGTGAATACTCTCTACCTACCATGAATATTAGCCCAAAACGCATCTTCATGCCTCAGAACCATGCCCGTACAGCATGCCTGTTCCATCAATGACAACTGGAAAGTTGGCTTGCTGTGACTGATAATCAAGTCATTGCCACACGAACTCCTCGGATATAGGCACAAACTAAAATCCTCCATCTCTAAATTATTCCAAAACCAATCGGAAAATAGACCAGCCAAATTTTCTGATCCTAATAAGATCTAGAGTTTAATGTAATTATAACTGCCTGGGGCCCAACTGCATCCTTAACATTCTAAACTGCATTGAATAAATCATAAAATTGAGGCATATAGCCATTCTAGGGCATTGGCATAGTTTTCAAAAGAGTGTTCATTTATATGAAGCTTATCCAAAAGGCAAACTGGTAAAGACAGGAAGCAAGCAGATTGTTGGTTACATGGGGATGAGGGTGAAGACAGAGACGGTAATCAAGTCCCAAGTTCTGGAAGGTACTGAAGTATTCTAACAAACACGGACTGTGGTGGTAGTTACAAAGCCTTTTACACTCGATGCTGCTGACTCTTTTCTTTTTTCTTTTTCTTTCATTTTTTGGGTTTTTTTCCAGACAGTATTTCTCTGTGTAACAGAGTCCTAGCTGTCCTGGAACTCCCTCTGCAGCCCAAGCTGTCCTCAAACCCACAGAGATGAACCTGCCTCTGCCTCCCAAGTGCTGGGATTAAAGGTATGCACCACCAGGTCTGGCTCTCATGGCAGATTCTTTCACTGTGTATATATGCTGGGTGAATTTCATGGTATGTAAATTATATCTCAATAAAGCTGTAGAAAATAATCTATCTTCCTTGCACTACATGACACATTTCAAAATGAACTAGTATTTTTATTTTTATTCTAAAGCTTTCCATTATCAGCTCATCATCATGACTGTCAAGAATCCATCCGAGACCATTAATGTATTCCTCCACAGGCTAACAGGGCCGTTATCATGGCTTTCACCCACAATCATATTGTTTTTGAAAAGACATCTTGAGATGGAGAATCAAGGTCATTAATAGAAAACATTTATGAGCTAAGATTATGTTCTGCGCTTGAGAGCTTCCCTGTCTGGACAGTTAAATACTCAAGTTGGGAATAAATGGTTTTCAAATAGAAATCCATTATCAGTGAATAACTTCCAGGCAAATATTTCAGAAAATAGCAAAGCCACTTTTTTCTAAATACTTTTGATGGATTAGAATCAAATCATTAAGGCAGGGGTCCTCAGAAACTTACTCCAGAGCTACAAACACACAGTCTACATTTTCAGTGGCCTAGGTGTTTAAACAAATAGAAAGGACAAATTACTATAAATTCTCATTAATGAACCTAAAAAAAAGAATAATAACTAAGTATTCATCTTACACATGAATACACATGAGCTTTTCTTCAAGACAGATGAATACTTAGTTATTATTCTTTTTTTCATTATAGTTTACAGTTTAGTTTACTTATAGGTCACAATTCAAACATAGTCAGTCCATCTCTGACTTCTCTGTAGACCTCAAACTATCGAATGAGATGAACAGCAGGGGTATGGAACTTGAAACTGGCCCATATAACTTTCTTGCCTATGGTTAATCCACAACCGAGGATTAACATGTAGGATCTCTGCTCTTATTACTTGTTCCTCTGAGTCACATCCAACAAATGACTTGAATTGCCCTGGCCCCTGCCCCTAAGACCTACTCTTATTGGATTTATCTTTACATCTTATGCCCTGGATCTTAGTGTATAAATTTGCCTACTCCTTTATGAAAACTGGTCTTACAAAATCCATATAAATTGATGGTAGTAATACTACCTCAAGAGAAACTGATTATGAAATCCACGGTGATTGGCTACTATGTTAAGATGACATGTACATTATCTCTTATCCTGGTTCATGTTATAATCTTTATTCATAATGAGGGAAGGGAAACTAAGATAGACTCAGTATCACAGATGGCGTTGATTGTGAAAGAGTGGCTGAATCGGAGACTATGTTTCTATTACAGTTGCTGTGTTCTGGGCCTACCTGCTTGTAATTTCCATAAGTGCATTGGTAAGCCACAGAGTTCAAAGAATTCTCAAAGCAATACAGGGAATGCATTAGGGATGCACACAGTGTGGAAGGGTATGAACTGAGTCTGGCCACCTGTGGGATTTACAGTGTAATCAGTTAAGAGCTATTGTGTCAGGGGGTTATAGTCTCTCATCTCCTTCTTCCTTTATGTCCTTGTCTGTGAATTGAAGGTGATTAGCCCTTGGTCACTCACTCAGATATTAGAGAACATAGGTGAAATCATGTGCATATTAATTTTATTAGCAATGAGTATAAGTTGTTATTAAACATTATTCTTATTACTCACAAAGTCTATTGCTATATGGTCACATGAGCCTTCCAAAAATATGACCTCAGACATTCATAGAAGCATAGGATCAAGTGAGATTTAAGAGGCATTTTTCAAATAAGACTGGATGTTACTGGTTTTCATCTTGAAGAGCTAAGAGAAGATATGCAAACAAAATCAACCTTTAAAATTCCTGTCTTATTTTTGGTTAACATTGAAGCAAGCACCTAATTAAAAAGTATTTCATCATTAGTTTGATGGTCCCTAGCTACTCATAATATTAAGATCTTTGAGAATCTTTGGATAGTCAAAATTAGCAAGCTATTATTCTAAGCTTGACAGGATTTTGTTAGTGAGAGTGCTAGCTGTGTCTGAAAAAAAAAAGAACTAAGAATTTGAAAAGATTTTTCTGTAGCTGCTATTAGTTTCATATTTGTAATTCTTAGCAATCAATCCTTTTGCTTCTCTAGGTTAACCAGTTCAGGAGGTTTTACATGGCAGAGCCTCAGACAAGGTAGTTAATAAGCCAGAGGACAAGGATGCTGCCTTGGAAAGATAATTTATATTCACAGATGATTCAAATTAGAAAGGGCATCTCAAGACTTTACAATCTCTGAGGGATGAAAAAACAGAAATGCTTTCAGAGATAGGGCAAATGATACAAACACGGGCTAGACACATAGAATGACAGGGTCTGAGGTGAGCATTTGTATCCTACAAATGTTAGTCAAAGCATCCAAATTCAGACTTCTGTCACTCATTTTTTCTGGTCAAAGCTAATATACCTACAATCTCTATTGCACCTATTGCCTTGAGTTTATAATTTTCAAATTCTAGATTTAAAAAGTTAAAGTATCTGAAGACCAAGGACATTGAAAGGCATTATCTTGCCTGTTATCTGATTTTTTTTTTAAAGGCTAACAATTAATTGGGGCTGGCTCACAGTTCAGAGGTTTAGTCCATTATCATCATGGTGGGAAGCATGACAACTTGCAGGCAGACATGGTCCTGAAGGAGCGAAGAGGTCTACATCTTGATCTGAAGGCAGCCAGGAGAGGACTATATTCTGCACTAAGCAGAGCCTGAGCATAGGAGACACCAAAGCCTACCTACACAGTGATGTAATTCCTCCAACAAGGCCACACCTCCTCCAATAAGGCCACACCTCCTAATAGTGCCACTCATTATGACCAAGCATTGAAACACATGAATCTATGTGGGACAAACCTATTCAAACCACCACAGGTACCATTTTTTTTTAGCCTCCTGTCATATATCAATTAGACAAAGATAAGAATATCTAGTAAATCAATGGATGTTTGGTAATAGTGATAGATTTCTTGGCCTGGGGAGATCATGGCATTAGATTTGTACCATGAAGAGTGATAGTGGCCTGTGTCAGTATTCTTAATTCACACTCTGTTTTCTGAGAGGGTTCTGAACGCCTGTTTTTTAATTGGATATTTCACAACGAATCAGTGCTGTTTGATAGAGAAGCAGGTCTTGTTTCAGTGGAATTTGTCATGTTGTGGGGATGCATGAGAGCCAAATGGGAAATAAAACATGAACTTTAAACCCTGATGAGGCTGGGGGAAAAGAGGGCAGCAGTACAAAGCCAAGCAGTAATAACTATAAACTCGACCACTCCAGCTCAGCTGTTTGGGCCTAATCCATGTTGGGAAGGCATTATCATAAAGCGTATTTTCTCAAAATGCCAATGTTTAGGTATCAAATGGTTTGTGGGTAAAAAGAAGAAACATCCAGTCTAACACTTCCTGCCTTCAGTTCCTTAATAGAGCCTGACAGATGACTGAACAAAAAGCAGCTAAAAATTCGTCCACAGAAGCATTTATTGCCAATGTAAAGAATCCAAAGGTGTCTGATAAACTTTCTAATAATGCTCAACTAAAGACGTTCGATTCTGAAGCGAAAATAAAGAAAGGACTCACTAACAAATGGAAAGGTTGTTTCTTTAAGACATGAATTGGACTCAACAGGGGCAGGCACGGGTTGCTTGAAAGGAAAGAAAAGGGGACCGAGTTTGAAGAAGTGTAGTTTTGAAAACGATGTTGTCTCGCTTCACGATGATAAAGTAATAAGGGAGATAAGAGGCAGAAAGAAAAGCTGTCATCAGTGATTTAAAAACTCACTAGCAAGAGTTGACTTCGATGTTATTTAATAATCTCTAAGTCCATCGAGCAGAGGAACCTACTCTTGCCATGACAAATAAATGTACACTTGAGCCATTTCCGATCCATCACTCTGGCAGTAACCCTTGGGAGTCGCTAAGATTGACGACTGCCCTAACACCTGTGGCCAGTGATTACACGGCATAGGACCTTGGGGAGTGGGATGTTCGACAAGCCTCGGAAGGTACCACTTGAGAAGGGTCACCTCCTCAGGGATGTTTAGTGTTTTTGTCTTATGTTTTATAATAAACACCCCACCAACAAGTTGGTTTACCTTTATTCATCTCTTTATTCAGACCTCACTTGGCTATTTTCTCAAAGTGGCTCAACCTTGACCTTTCTCATTCCTTCATTTTTTAATGTGTAGACTGTTTACCTGAATTACTCTATGTACCTGCAATTATATTATAGATAGAATAAAACAAGGTGGAAATAATTAACTATTCCTCAAATATTAGTGTGCTCAAAAGCATGTTACATTCATAAATATGTAAGTGCCCAAAACAGACAAATGTCATGCTTCCAAGTGTCTAAATTTTCCTTCTTTTGATTTAACTATGATTATTTTTAAAGGACATGGACTATACTCTTTAGCAGTTAGTTATCAGACAAAAAACATATTTTTATGCTAGGTATTCCCCCAACAAAGGTCAAAACTGTGAGTAGCAAAACACACTGGTGGTCTAAGCAATCCAACAAAAAAAATGATGGTGAATCCAGGAAGGTTTGCAGGAAGTTATAGTTTTCAAAAGATAAGCCATTCATGGCTAGCTAGTTTATTACATATCCTGGATCCCATTCCATAAATACCATCTCAGCATCACAGTGTTCTACCATTTAGTCCAATGTCATCTCTTGTTCCATGAATTAATGGACCCTTAGATTCTTGGTTTCCTTTGCATTCAGCCAGAAAACAGAGGTCTCCTTTCGAAATAATGCTAAAACACAGAGAAGGCAGAGTCAAACAAATTATGCTTTTTATCTCATATTTTCCTTTTATGAAGAACAACAAAAAAATTTGCAGGGCTCTTTTGAAGAAAAGAAAAAATGACTACTTTGTGATCAAGGCTACAAATATTTTTAAAAGCCATAGAATGGTTTCTTTCACAATACTTCTAATGCTTTTAAGGTCTGTAACAAGAACCACTGCTCATCCACTTTGGTGGAGCTCAGCACAGGGGCTCTACAAAGTCAGGAAGCATATGAATGGCAACTCTGTGCCATTGGTCACTTCGTGTCCTTCCATCTTCTCTGAGAGAAAAACTTCACCAATGATACAGAACTGAGAATGTCCTATTGAGTAGACTCCATTGCTCAAAATAAAGATAGTCTCAAGTGAATGCCTCTGCCAGCCCCAAACCTTCTTTTAATTTTCCATGTGTCTTTGAGCTTACTTTTTGAAGCCTCGGTATCGTTAAACAGTTCCAAAATAAGAGAGTAGCAATTATCCAGGATGAAGAACACGATTCACGCTGAGTCCCATGCTCTCACTCGCACGTTTCCTTATTTCTCTCCTCCCACTGGCACGAGGAGTTGCCATCACCAGCTTAGCAAAATAGTACCTGTCACTTTCACATACTTAACAGACCCTGTTACAGCAGCACTGTCTCTCTGGTCCAGGCCATCTTTGCTGTCTTAGCACAATATACAAGTGTGTTGCTCAGTCACTAGAGGTTCAAGAAAAGTGTGTCCTGAGCAGATACTGTGTGTAGTTGTGCTTCCTCTCAGCCTGTGTGCCAGCCACCTGCAGATATGGCTGACCCCACTGTCTTACCTATCTATAACAAGAGATCCAAGGGTCAAAACTAAGAATGCCCACTTTTCTTTCTTGTTGTGAGTGTCCTTTTTTCCTTCCCCCTTAGTCCAGACTTAGAAGCACTGTCAAAGGCATAATTTATTGATAAAGCTGAACCATTAGGATGATGCATTGTATCCACAAGATGTTTTTCCCCCTCACACAATCTCATTACTCCATGCTCTAGATCTGGTGAAATCTTGATATTGCTATAATACGTCTGCTTTGTAAACAGCAGAAGTATCTTTTTACTTAGCTGTGGCAAAATTGTCATCATTGACATTCAATACAATTAACCAGATTAAACTGAATGCCAGATAATGCAATTGTTTAACGTGAAGGAAGAAACGCAATGTTGTTTCTAAGAGTTCTTATGGGCTGGAAGGGAGCAAGTGAACCTGGTTGTTCTAACATCACAAACCTCCTATCTGTTTTAGAAACATTACCATCTTAGACTAAAAATCATGTAAACTAATTACTTATGGCTTTGACTGGGCCTAAGAAACTCTGCATTTGTGAATAAATTCATCAGTTACATCTGTCTTGCAGCAAGTATGACAAAGCCTAAGTTGTATTTGTGATATTTAAGGTGGCAAAAGTCATTGACAGTATTGGATTTTTAAGCAGGTGAGCGTTATCCGATAGGTCCACTAAGTTGCCACTGGTCACTCGACTCTACTAACTTTGTATCACAAGCAAAAAGAATTCAGACACAGACACTTTTGCTGGGCCCCAGCACCAGCTTGTGCTCTCTGCATCCTGTTTGTAAGTGCTAAATGGGATAAGTGGACACATACATGTTCTTGGTCATGTGTCTTCATGACTGTTGTATTGTATGATTTCCTTATTTATTTCTCTGTCCCTTCCCACTTAGGTCTCAATAACTAAACTCAGCATTCATAATGAAAATGCTTACTTTCCATATGATTAACTTTCTTGTGTAATTAACAGTCCTCATCTTCTAGGCAGTTTTTCCCGACCTGCTCTGTTCTAGCATGCTGTCTGTCCACAGAACACATTGTTACGTTTATGCAAAGGAGCCGGAGACATGGAAGCTCCTCCTCATTGACCCTGGTTGCAAAAAGATGGGTTTTTTTTTACCAAAATGCATTTGCAATTATATTAGCTACTTTCATTGCTTCCATAAAGCACAATGTTGGTTGATTCACACCTGAGAAGATAATGATTGAATTACAAATGTGAACAGACTCCTATTGGAGACCGTTACCAAATATCTCGAGGAGTTTCAACTGTGAATTGGACACAAGAAGGAAATGCAGAGCTAGCTAGCTATAGGGACAGTAGTGAGCTCAGAGCTCTGGGGGTAGGGATTCTTGTATCCCTCAAGGTCCCTCCCTGCAGGTGTACCTCAGACCTCTCATCTGCCAGTGGTTGCCTAGATCTATTCTCTCCGACCAAACTGTCTGGGAAGGGGGCTGAGAGGCTGATGTGCTAGCTCTGCTTTCGTTGAAACCTCCTTGGAAAGTACTTCTCAGCCAGAGCTCAAGCTGTTTGCCTTAAAAGGATAAAATATCTGTAAGGGGAAAAAAAATAGCTGGCTGCAGAGGCATCTCATACCAGACTGAGAAATGCTACAAGCCCTGCATTGCTCTTCCAAGAGGGACTTGTCTTTGTTTTACCTTCATCAATTTCAAATTTCATAGCATCAGCTGAGAATCAAGGAAGCATTCCCTCCTGCTAGCAAGGCCACTGCCCTGAGCAAAAAAAATGGAAAAGTAACTTAGGATGATGCCTGATCCTCATGTGTATTTGATGGCTGGCCAGGACTTGTGGCTGGCTGGAAAGAGGAAACATGCTTACTGGCTGAAAAGAGCCAGTAGTGATGCTTTTGTGTGGCAAGGACTGTTGCAGGCAAACGTGGAATCAGACTGAAAGGGACAGTCCAGCTGTGATGGGTAATGCCCAGCTGGAGCTGCCTCATCCTACTCGGAGCAGCATCTGCTCCCAAAGTGTATGAACTCAAATAATCTGTAGCATGGGGAGGCAGGCGGGCTAATAAAGAGGTTGTCAGTGAATGAAGATGAAGGTCAGCTCTGGACTAAAATATGTAATTATTCTGTAAGCCCAACCTCAGTGACTGATTCAATCTTGCTGGTGGCACCAAGCAAAGATGTATTTAAAAGTTCCCTCAGTAGTTTTCTAACAAGCAGCCATGATTGAGAAGAAAAGGGCTACAGAGAACACTGCAGGCTTACTGAGGAGAATAAACAATAAGACATTATATGTTTATAATCTAACAAGTAAATAAATAAAACTCACCATTCCTTGTGCAAGCCAATGAAGACTTTAGACCACACAGGCATTCACCACTTAAGATGGGAAACTTACCCTGGTCCTCCATTTTCTGTCCTACAAACACAACATGTCCTGTCATCTTCCCATCACAGTGGCTCCCCAAATCCCATCTCACATTGAAAGTACCTCAGGCATCATTTGAAAAGCTCTGCTTTTAATTCATCTGTGGTAAAACTTTGGCAATGAGATTTTTAAAGTTCCCTGGAAGACTGTACTGTGCAGTTGTGTTTGGGGGAAAAGTGCTACCTAATTTCTCCCAAGGATTTGCTGCTTCCTCTTTGATTATGGGACACTTAACGGCCTCAGAACGGCCCATATGTTATTCTTAGGGTTCTACAGTCACTTAATGCTTGCAGGATTTGGGGCAGTGTAAGAACCTAGAGTGGCTGAGAAAGGCTCCAGTGGATCAAATTCTGGTTCATGTGTTTTACTAAGTGTGTGACATTAAGCAAGAGCCTTACCTTCTAGGATTCTAGGTTTTCTCTTCCGGAGGCTGGGAAAGAGGGATGATGTAGAATGTTCCTTATGGACATGTTGTAATCCATGAGGCTAGGGAGGAGGAGATGGCTCAGTGTATAAAGTGCTTGCTGGGAAATCATAAGGACCCAAGTTTGAATCCCAGCATGCACTTAAAATCCAGGTTTAGCATGAAGACAAATAGTTTAGCCCATACAGGAAGCATCAGGCTCATTCATAGATGCTGTTTCAATAGAAATAAACAGAAATAGAAATAAAAAGAAACACATACACAGAGAGAGAGAGAGAGAAAGAAAGAAAGAGAGAGAGAGAGAGAGAGAGAGAGAGAGAGAGAGAGAGAGAAACATACACAGAAAAAATATCCAAGATATCTGGCACAGAATAAGTGTCCCATGAAAGTTAACATGGTGGTGGTGGTGATGGTGATGGTGATGGTAATGGTGGTGATGATGATGGTGGTGGTGGTGGTGGTGGTGGTGGTGGTGGTGGCAGTGCTCTTTCCTCTGCACTTGAAGCCTGCAGACAAACCGCCAATTCCTCCCTGATATTAGATTCAATAATGCTTCTAAGGAAAAATACAAAGCATCTAATAGGTATTGGTCTGAAGAGAAACATCTGCATGGTTTTCTGCCAATATCTAAGTATGGCTTCCCAAGCGGAGGCAAGCTTTCAGATACAGTCCTTGCCAGTTTTGGTCCACAAAGGGCCACCTTTCTTGTAAACTTTGTTCTCATATTGGAGTATATTTATATGTCCACAAACTGTAGTGCTACTTTTAAACCCCCTGAAAAAGAGAACATAGCTTCAACAATGCTCTTCTTGTGCTGCCCCACATCTCAAAATGTTTTCTCTCTGCTCTACTCTCCTGATTTTTTATATATTAATAACTATGATCCAAAACAAGTGTACACGGAGAGTGCACGACTGTTCACCCTACCTTGTATTAAACATCTGCTTTATGTAGCTGCAGTTTTTGGGCTATTGTTTATATTTGTATGTCAGTTTGGGAGAGAGAACATTCCCCTGATCTTACCAGCAAAACTGTTCTTACAGAGTTCAAGCAGGCTGTCCAGATTTCACTTCTCAAAAACAGATTTCTTTAAGGAGCTAGCAAGGAAGGCGACCATTACAAAGGATGGTGGGAGGGACTAGAAGTGGTGTCAGAAGGCTGGGTGTGAGGAAGTAGAGAGGAGCTTTCACAGGAGGGGTGGTGGAGAACACTAGCTCAACAATTCAGATTAGGATTCAAATTGCCACAGATGTGATTGCATAATAAACTGTTGAGCATGCTGCTTTTAGCATGTGAGTATTTGCCACATTGTCCTGTGTTCTCAGAGCCAGGAAGGTTCAAGCCAGAGAGCCTGGGATGCTAGCAGCAATTCAAGCTCCTTGGGATGGGCAGCAGCACCTATGGTAGAGATAGCAGAAAGAGCAGCAGCCTGGTGTTCAAATATGGTTGCTAGGATACCATGGAGACCCTCCATTGCTAGGCAGACAGGGGAAAAAAATGCTCCCATATGCCTTATAACCTGGAAACTGCAACAATGAAAACACTGCATGTCTTATTCTACCATTTCTTAATAGAAACCCAACTCTTGAGTGAAATAACAAATAGTGGGAGCTTGGAGACGCACCCCAGTAGAGCAAAGAAGCTGGCCATTCATACTCTCAAGCAGTCCCTAGAGCCACTCTATTTAAGACTTGTCAGTATTTTCATTATAAGTCCCAGTTTAGGGGCAAGCAACTTGACTGTACTTCCAAACCCCCTAATGGGATATTTAGCAGCATGATCCAGTATAACATAGAGCCTTTGCACGGACTTCTGTTTCACAGCAGAGGTTGTAATGTCAAATTAATGTTCAAACTTAAATTGGAAACTGTTATAATAACCTTAGGTCAGACTGTAACTCCCCCACAGAAGCAGGGAAGATGAATTTCAATAACTAACAAGATTGCATTCCCATCTACATCAGTCTGCTCAGATATGTGAGGAATCTGCAGAGCTGGCCTATGGTGGATAACTCGGCTGTTTTCCATGAGAACACTCAGAAAGGTACTTGGCTTCTTCAAGAGTCTTTGTCGCCTGCTTTTTTTTTTCTAGGTTAGATATTCTTACCTAGTTAGTGTAGTTAAAGTGGAAGGTTAGAACCAAGAGCTTCACTACTAATAACTAGCCCTTAGTAACCCCTTGGTCTCTCTCTCTCTCTCTCTCTCTCTCTCTCTCTCTCTCTCTCTCTCTCTCTCTCTCTCTCTCACACACACACACACACACACACACACACCATGATTCTGGATCATTCTAAAAACCACTCTAATTACCTCTTAATGCACTTTATAAAACCATAGAACCTGAGATACTCAGTTCTCTCCACGGCACTCCAGTAAAGCTGCTGGTGACCCTCATTCTCTGGATGTGCCCTGTCTCTGCTGCTGTCTTGGGCTGTATCCTCCCAACTCCCACTCCCCTCTATGCTCCTTTCACAGTGCTTAAATCATAGCAGTCTTCCCAGTACTACAATGCAATAGCATGTCCTTCAGATGGAGCCATAGAAATCACAAACTGGTTGTGTGAACTGGGCTGTGTTTGAACTCACTCAGCTTTCTAAGATATATATATATATATATATATATATATATATATATATATATATATATATATTGTACAGCATTGTTGGGTCCCTTGCTAGCTCTTTATTGACAAGGATTTTGTGCCTTACAGTATTTTCCATGTGCCAGGTGTTATCTCATACAAGTACTTGCAAGGCTCATTTGAAATGTAATACTGCAAAGAAATGTTTTCGTATTAGGCTACTTATAATAACACTAATATTGTGTGATTTCCATCACTTCCTTCAAAGTTAAACACATAGCATTTAGGGAGATCCTGTTTCTCTTGGAATATAATATCAAGGTTTAGACAATCACATAAGATCTTCTATATTTTAATTCCTCCTTAAAAATAGGAAAAATGCGTCTCCTTTACCTCCAATTCTTCCAAACTATTTCATAACCACAAAGTGAAACAGAACATGTCATCTCATCCTCTGAAGTGAAGCCACCTCAGGGGAAAAAAGCAACAGCTTTACAAAAACACACAAGACATTAACAAGTTTTGATAGAAACTCAAGTCAAGATAGTCCAATTGAAATGACATGGAAGGCTGTGACAGCAAAATGGAAAAGATTTTGGAACAGCGAGTACGTCTTTAGGAATGAAATGTCATGAAATAAAATTATCTTAGAAGTTCATGTGAACCATCGGGTGGCCTGATCTCACGGACTGGATGACTAGGTTTGTTTGTATGTTTCATTGTTAAGGGATCTTTTGCCTGATGTATTTTGGAACAGAGTCTAGCGGTTTTACATTCTTAAATAGTTCATTGACAGCAGTATAAACAGATTCCAACTGACTACATCAGTCCTTCCCCCCCCTCACATTCATAAATGACCTGAGATGCATTAAAAGGCTACATCTATACAGATTACAGAAGACCAACATCCTCGCCCCACCTCACAGGTACAACAGAAGTGTCTTCCCTGTAGTGGAGTCTGACAGAGGCTTTCTTCCAGGTCTCCTTTTAAAGGGAAAGTCTCAAGTAAGAAACTATTGAAATGATAAACGTTATCCAGTTACTTTACAGTTTGTACTGCTTTTTACCCTCAAACAATCAATTGTTTGTAAGGAAACAAAAAGAAGTTTTAAAATCTTGTAATTCTCAAAAGGCAGCCTCAGTAAGGAAATGCTAGCTGGTTCTTTTCAATCACCAGATAACTGAACAGACATCAACTGCTCAGTTAGTGAACTGCATCTCCTAGAAAGACAACCAAAAACTAAGAGGAGCATGCAGCTAAAATCAATTTCGGGCTACTTACATACTTTTGCCCCAACCTTAACTTAATCTTTAGGAAAGTGATTAAATTTAAGTTTCACTAAAAGATTAAAAACATAAACACTTGTTGCCGGCACATCAGAATAATAAAATGATTCAAACAAATATCCATTGAAATGCAAAAAAAATATACAAAAACAAGAGGAAAAGTTTTTAGATTGGCATGTTGTCTTAGTTCTATGTGGAGCTATCTTGTCCAGTCACTTAAACAGCATAGGATAATAATTGTTTTGCATATAATATACATATTTACCTCTAAGAAAAGTACATTACCACTCAAGGCAATTTTATTCTGGTTTCCTTTATATACGTGTTTAAAAAAGAAGAAGAAGAAGAAGAAGAAGAAGAAGAAGAAGAAGAAGAAGAA
>JANHMN010000003.1:158166020-158205143 GCA_030674055.1 Rhabdomys pumilio
AAGAAGAAGAAGAAGAAGAAGAAGAAGAAGAAGAAGAAGAAGAAGAAGAAGAAGAAGAAGAAGAAGAAGAAGAACAGATGTTTTCCCAAAATTATTTAGACATGGAAGGCATCTTATCATTTTCTCCAATATAATCCTTCAGAATTATAAAACTCACAGGGCAATACCACCTTAGCAACCGAGTCCCTTAAAGGTATCAAGTAAGCATGGGAGAGCAAAGCATTGTTCAACAGATACAATGTTTGTCCTACAGGGATGCTACAAAGTATGTGCTTCTCTAGTTTGATTTTCCACTGGGGATGTTTATGAGAACACTGAGGTTCTGTGTCACACACCAAGAGTCAAAAGTCTTCTAAATGTACCACATTCTGTAATTCATCCCCACTGCCTGGATTTCTCTAGGCTTTCTCAAATAGAATGTTTAACTGGATTTATCAGCTGGATCGACCACACTGCATCTAAAAGCCTATTAAATCAGTCTTTTTATAAAAGCGGACTTTGTTCTGGGTTACTCCAAAGTCCAGCAGATACCAAAATGACAGTCCTATAGAATAGTTGAAGATACAAAGAGCTGCCTCTGAGTTATATTTCCATTATGAAAAACTTGGCCCAGGAGAGATGGCCATGTACCTTGTTAGCTGAAACAGGCGAACATTCCAGGGACTGCAAATTAATTTACCAACGAAAGCTCCAATGGATTCGGATCACTCAGGTTTCTAAGACAAACTGAAATCAGCTCATCTATCATGCTAACATGGTAAGGTTGAAATCACAGAAATATTTCTCCTTATCAACTCTCCCCTACTCTACAAAATTCAAACTCCTTCTTCAGCTAAGCCTATAAATGACTCATGGGACGGGGAGGACCAACACATATAGATTTGACTTGTAAGTTTTCAAAAGTGTATGTAATATAGACTCCTGAGCCCTCTCACCTGAGAAATATAAATGGCGATAACCAAACATTTATTTTCTCTTCTTATGAGTCCCCTGTGTTTATGAAGTAAAGGGTTCCCAGGGACCTTCTGTTATTATGTAACACGTGTCATCCAGCCGTGTTATGTAGTTAAGAGCAGGACAACAGAATCCTCTGCTTTACCGATTATGTCATTACTATTAATTAAAATGCCATTCAGATGGTGTTCTGCTTCTGTTACTGTCCTGTCCCTGCTGTTCGCTCTCCATATGGACTCTGGGCTTGAGTGTTGTGTAACAAGTTTCATTCAGTGTTCCCATCCAAGTTATGAATCCTACAGACACCAGAACTACACTGCTCTCTAACACACAAGAACAGCAGCAGCGTGTCTTGAGACCTGAGTGTGAGACACAGCTCGGTCCACACTGGAGATGGCAAGTGCTTGGCTACACTGTCCCTGAAAATACATGAAATCTCTGGGGGGAAAGGAAAGTGTTCATTGGTAATCACGTGAAAATTCTTTTAGGAAAACAAGTAATATTCTCTCTTGGATATTATGAAAACATTTTTTTTTCAAAAAAAAAATCAACAGACTAGGTTTCCATTTATGGATTGTAAATGTCATCCAACTCAGGAAATTTTTAAAAATTCTTCTGTTTTCTATGTATATTTTCTTATTCTTTTACACTTTGATGGTGACAGAACATCAGGTTTGAACGGTACCAGCATGAAGCGCCGGCGGCATGTAGAAAAATCCAGGAGAGCCACGAGAGCGTGGAAAGTCAGGGTAATATCAACGCATTTCATTTCAGTCTGATGAGCCTGCAGTTAGGATTTTCCGGCTGGCCAGGTTGACTGGGGCTTTGGGAAAGAAGGGGATTCTGATTCCTCCTTTCAACAGCCACTCACACACACGGTCAGACACACACCTGGGGCGCGTCCAAACTCTATGTACAGTAGGTGGCATATATGAACGTATCTGCATATTTTAAAAATACCTTGGCATCTGACAAAGACACGAAGGCAACGGATGTGCAGGGAGTCTGGCCCTGAGAAACGTGCACAGCCCCTCAAGAAGTGCCGTGAAAATGAGACATTTCTGAGGATGAGGACAGACATGGCAAGCAGGAGGGGCAGGGGCCGACAGACAATACAGAGACCCGCAGCTTCCCACCGCCTGGGCGCCACATGGACCCGGGCGCGTAACCCTGCTTACTGTGGGCTCTTGGGGTAGAAGGGCAGGGTCACGTGGCTGAGATCCTGGATGTCGAAGGCGGTGGGCTCCGCGGAGATCGCCTGGCGCTTGGTGCGCGGTTCACCCTGCAAGGTGCTGGCGCTCTGCTTCTGCGCCTGCTGGGTGGCCGGCCGGATTACCGAGCGGTACTTGTCCAGTTCGTTCTGCAGCTTCTGGATCAGTTCGTCCTTCTGATCCAACTCCAGCTCCAGCTCATCGATGAGAGCATCCCGCTGCCTCAGCTCCTCGATCTTCTCCTGGAGCGCATACTGTAAATCCCGCAGGGTGCCCATGCTCCTCCGGGCTGCCAGGGGCTCCTTCCTGCCGCTGCTCCGCGTCTTGGGGCTTCCTCCCCTCTCGGATCAACTTTCCCTAAAGTCGCCGCTGCCTTGCGAGTGCAAAAGCTTCCCTCGACTTGAGACCAAAGCCAAGCCTGGCTTCTGAGCATGCCCAGTCCGCCGCTCCAGCCACCGAGAGTTTCAGTGTGCAGATTCCACTTCTCCGGGTTTAGGGATGAGCAAAACAGGTCCAGCCCAGGATGAACCTGAAAGGCGGTGGGCGCCGAGGCGCTTGGGGGAGCAAAGCCTGGAGGCGCGGTGACCCAGGAGCGGGAGGAGGGAGTCTGGGCTCGGAGGCGGTGGCTGCTCGGCTAGGGTCACCAACGCCGGGTGCTAAAGGAAGCCAGCGATGTGTGTGAAGAGCCTGATAAAGCTCGGGGGCGCTGGGGCTGTGCGGGCGGAGCAAGGCTGGAGCGCTACTTCGGAGGTGGAGAGGTGGGAGGGAGAGGACCCGGAGCAAACTGGAGAGGCTTCAGTGGGCTCCGGGCTCCAGAATGTGGGACTAGGTTCCTGGTGAGCAAGGAAGACAGAGCAGACTGCGCGTGCTAACAGCTTTGACTTCTGGAGGGATTGTCACCGCAGCCTCACGGAGGAAAACCGTGTGGCTCAGCTTTTGCGTCCCCCACAGCACCTTTCCCACGGGGAGCGCCTCACACAGGTGTCTAAGGCTTGCAAAGAAACTTGCCTCCAAAGGTGAGAGCTTACAGTGCCTGGGAGGGATTCCCCTGGCGTTCAGGTGCCTTTGGGGAAGGTTAGGGATGGATATCTGACCCTCGCCTCCAAGTCTTTCCACTCTTCTAATTTTCCCTATTCTTGCCTGCCAAACTCAGATCAATGAATTTTTCTAGGGGCAAAAGCCAAAACCCCAAAGGAATTTGGGCCGGAGAAGGCCTCTCAGCTGCTCCCTGGTCCCTCCCATTTGTGTGAGCATCAGTAGCGGAATGGTTCGCTAGGGGCCTGGCTTCTTCCATTTGCTGGATTTGGTGAAGTGGGTGGGGGCTTAAAACCACAGTGGAGTTCCAAAACATTCTTACTGAAACCGAACCATACCTTTTAAACGTTACTTCCTTACTTCCGTGAGAGCTCAGAAGCAGTTAATGAGAAGATTTTTGCCCAGTTTGGGGAAGAAGTAAAATCGACAAACGATGGAAAAACTACAGGAGCTGGAATTGCACTGTCTCCACCCACAATGCTAGCTCTCTACCCAACCACTTTGCTAGCCAGAACCACTCAGTGTGGGCTAAACTGCTAGCAAGAAGGTGGCATTTTTTCAGTCCAAGAATTGGTCTGTCACCTTGGGAACACTTCTTTAGAATCCCCAAAATATTTACCTAATGCTTATGTAAGTGCCTAATAGTTGACTTAAACTTCCACCAGTCGGTCCAAATTTATAGCTTTTTTTTTTTAATTAGAAACCTTTAACTTAGTATTCTTCCACACTCTGTGTTATAATTCCCAATATTCTATCTACCCACCCTTTAACACTTAAACAGATAGACAATACATTAAAACTAACTTGCAATACACAACTACTGCATGAAATCTCAAATTAGCCAAGGACACAAACGTATCTTTAAAAAAGAAAAAAAGTTGCTCATTTATTTCCTTAAATACACAGCATTTTGTATCTGAACTAAGAAAGCTGGAAAGAGAAAGCCTACCAGCCACTAGGCACATTAACAAGCCTTTTCTCTTTCTCTTAATTTCTCTCTCTCTTGGTAGATAGAGGTACAAATGAAAAGAGTGTGTAACCCTAAACATTTTCCACAAAGACTATGATCTAGTTCTCTCTACAGATGACATCATGTGCATTCTTTCCAACCGGAAGCTTTGAAATACATTTGCTTCAGGATGCAATATAAAAAGCACACAGGTCACAAAATATTTTCAAAAGATAGCAGTAAATAATAATTCTGCATTACTGTTATTTCTCTTAAAAGTCAACTCGAGCAGAAGTCTGTGACTTTGTGGGACAAAGTCTGTGACTTTGTGGGACTGATTGCATCCTGAAACAGCTTCCTTCTGGGACAGTTCCCTCCTCTAGGACAAAGATCCAGAACTTCAGTTAACCTGTGGGAATTCTCTACTTCTCTGGGAAAGTGTGTGATGCTATGAGGTGTTTTATTTTTTTTCCTTATGGATTTATTCTTGGGGTCTACAAAGCCAGAAATTTACATGTAAACATGTATCACAAGCAACGGAGAAGAGACAAGAGACATTGTTTTTAGTCTCTCTTAAGACTTAAGTGAGGTTACTTTAAGTCTCCCAGAAGATGATACAAAACACACTGCTTGTGTCAAGCTTGTCTGCAAGGAAAAGCGGGGAAGAAGAAAAGGAGTAAAATGATTGTCCACCTCACAAAGCTGTTTCCAACAGCACTTCAGCCATGCATATTCAGGATTGTTATCAAAGTGGAGGCTTTTCAATATTAAACTGTACTTAAGTGAGGGATGTACTCACAAGCTACAGCGTGTGTGCATGTTACAGTCTCATTCTCAAAATTCAAAAGGTTCTGGGTGGTGGATCCACCCTTAAGAATCAGGGATCTGCTGCACCAAACACAAAGAAAGCAAAGGGTTGAATGGGCAGACTATTGCAAATGACTTCCACTGGGAAGGGGCTCAAAACCCTTTCAGATAAGAATAGGTTGCTATATTAGCCTATATTACAGAATGTTGAATTTCTTCCAAGAGCTTTATAACTTTCTGCAAAACTTAGAATTCTTGAATTTCTAATAAAGATATATATTACACATTTTGCACACTGATTTGGGGTGCAGATGCACATACCATGGTGCACATGTGATGGTCAAGAGACGAGCCACTCACAAATGTCATTTCTCTCCTTCTACCATCCTGGGGGATTGATTCTGTTCCTTAGACTTAGCGTGACTCTTTACCCACTAAGACACTTGCTCTCAAGTAAACGTTTTAAATAAGTTTTCAAACATGGTTTTGACTGGTTGTTTACAGAGTAAGGGATAAGGGTTTGGGGGGGTATTTTATTCTATTTATTATTCTCTCATATATTACATTTCAGCTAGAGTTTCCCCTCCCTCCTCTCTTCTCAGTTCCCTCCTGCTCTCTGCCCTAGATCTGCCCCTCCTTCATTTCCCTTAAGAATTCTTGACCACTGCTGGAAATCAAATTTATTTGAAAAACGTAAGATGCACTGAAATTATTTTTCAGCGGACAAATTATTTTTTCCTCTGCTTCTATAGTAAACTATTTTAAATGTATATTTTTAAAATTATGTTCATGTGTTTGTGTGCCTGTCAATAAGTATACAGAAAGCAGGTATTCTCAGTGCTCAGAGGAAGCTGGCTAATCCCTGGGAACTCAGCTAAACAGGTGCTGAAAACTTGAACTGGGAATGGAACTCTGCTTCTCCAGAAGAGCAGTACACGATCTCAGCCATTGCAGCTATCTCTCCAGCAGCATCCACAGCAAATGTGATTGATTGAATTAATGTAGAATTTCAAAGGAAAATCTACTTTCTCATTAGGAAGTAGCTACCATTGATCTGGATTGAAGTAGCACTGAATGCCATTGACTCTCTGGCTCAGAGGAGGCCTTGGTAGTAGACAACCACATATTTACCGTGATGCCATCCTGAAAGCAGTGGATTCCTACCCTAAAATTCCACAGCCAGTTCAGAGACTGCTTTTGTCAGTTTTCACTTCTCTTAGCTTTACTAGGAGCAAAGCCAGACTAAACAATAGCATACAGAACTCACTGCACTCTTCAGCCTTGCCCACCAACCCTTGTGACTAGGAATGAATTTACCTTCCTTATTTCAATCTTAGAATCCCTTAATGAAATAGTCAACAAAGTAGTTTAATTGTGATTGTTGGCTATTTTATTTTTATGAATAAAGTGTGTTAGAGTCCTTCACTCACAGTGTGACTAGCTTCAAAAGAACTATGACAATTTTAAGTTCCCATTGCTCATGCTGCTGGTGCTACAATTCCTGAAAGAGTATTGAGTTTGAAGTGTTCTTCTGATATTTCACATGGATACACCTTAAACAGGACAAGTAAAGTGTAGCTGACCCCTCTTGATGATGGAAGCTGTCCCCTGCAGCAGACTAGGAGATAGCTAAGACTAACAGGTACTGCTACAGCACTCGATATGCAGCTTACCATTGCTGACAGACATAAGCTGGTTTCCAGTTGCTGGTCATAATCAGCATGGCAATACAAAGCAATTTTCTTGAATATTTATGGCATTCCTAAAAGCTGGACATTATTATTGGTGTGTTTTATTAACAGTGTCTAAGAAATCTGAGGCATAAAATGACCATGGAATGGATGGAAAGGCTACATTCAAATCTTTTGAGATGGAACTCAAGTGCCCACCACTCATTGCAGGACAGAACTTCCCAGCAGACCCGTAGTCTTGTTTCTGAATCCAGATAAGGGAGAGCACCAACAACATGCATTGACTCTGGCAAGTTATAAAGAAGAGATAATGTTTAGAAAACTCTCAAAGAACAAAACTAAGACATTTTCAAATCTTCTCCTCAAATGAGTCTCAACTCTAGCAATATTTTGTCCTGCTTTAAGGCAACTAATTGATACCCATTTGCTTGGGGCTGACCTGGTTTTAATACTAAAATTGTTTAGTATTGTCCCAGTTATATAAGTGGGAGTCCTAAGTGGTCCTCAGTTGTGAGAAAACAAAGAAAATGTAAATCCTACTTAAATCAGAATTGTCAAACCTTTCTACCAGATATTTATAAATCTTGTTCCCAAAGTTACTGAGTAAAGCCAAGGAAAAGGATTAATGATAATATCCACAGATGCAGGCACACTAAAAATCCACTTAAGCATTTGTTTATGTGAAAATATTTAAGGCAATCATCTTATTTCCATGTACCATAATATAGCACAAACACACTCGTGGACTGCAATGAGAGAGAGAGAGAGAGAGAGAGAGAGAGAGAGAGAGAGGAGGCAGTATCATTTTTCATTATGCTTTGGAAAACTGGAAAAGAATTCAATAATCTCGTTTTGTTTTGTTTTTTTGTTTTGTTTTTATAGAAACAATTAACATTGAGTTCTTACAAATGAAGCACAATAATTTGAACACTTAATATTTTACTCACTCATAGAATTAAATTAGCCTTATGATTGCATTTGGAGAAGGAGATTTGATTATAAATAATCTACATTTAGGGGCTAAGGAGATGTCTCTGAGGTGAAACTCTTCCAGAGAACATGAGTTCAATTTTCAGCATCTACATGGTGGAGCACGATGACCTAATGCCTTCGTCTGGCCTCCATTGGTACCAGGCAGACACACAGTGCACATATATAAATGCATACATACAACACACATACATAAATACATACATACATATATTCATACATACATATATACATACATACATACATTGCAACATAAAATTAATTAAAATTGAAATAAAAGTTTAAGTATACATTTAATGGTTATAAGCAACAACTCTAGTGTTGTAAACTCATGTTACTTCCGTGGTAAGTTATCCATGGAAAAGAAAAAAAAAATCATTGATGATAAAATAAATAAAACTTTTCCAAGTTGTTTCGGCAACTTGGAAAGCTACAGTGCAATGCACTGAAACTGCTAATGTGTTTCACACTCAACACTGAAATGGTGTCATGTCTTATGTTTGCTAAAGTGAATTCTCAGAGTCAGTGGCTCAAAATGGTGGTAAGTCATTAGGCTAAAGCAGTCCTCTTGAAATCCAGGTGTCACTCATTAGTAAGCTGCCCGTTTCTAATGCTGGAATAAAAAGGTTTTAAGAAGAGAAAGGTGGCATTCTTCACAAATGTAAATTTTAAAAATCATGAACTATAATTTAAAAGGCTTTATTATGCCAGGCACAAGCTTGCCATACAAGCACTTGGCAGATAAGACACAAGGATCTTTTTTGTCCAGGACTAACCTGGGCTACACTAGGGAAATGATCTCCAAAACATAGGCCTCATTCACAGAAATACTCTTTTGATATTTTTCAGGTTTTATTTATTTTACTTTTTTCTGCTGTCGAGTGTTTTGCCTGCCTGTATGTATGACTACCAGATACATTTATAATGGCCCCAGAGGTCAGAAAAGGGCAACAGATCCCTTGGAACTGGAGCACTGATGGTTTTAAATCATGGGTGGGAGCTGAGAACCAAGAGGAAATCCTCTGCAAGAGCAGAACGTCCCTAACCCTCCGAGCCTTCTCCCCTTTCACTGCACTTTAAGTCTGTCAGGGACACACGAGCATGCAGCATCCAAGTATGTCCCATGAGCTACACTTTCTCCATTCAGTCTCAATGGTTTTGACATACGAAACCCACAACATTTCCAATCTAAGGCATCAAGATTTCCCACATAATATTCTAAAACATCTGCTGTTAGTCCTTAGTAGGCAGCACACAGTGACTTCATAAGTGTCCTATTACTGTGCTGGAAAATGTGAACTTAAAATTGTGTGTTTCATTGAATATCCCTGTGGGATTTAGTACTTTGTAAGTGCTGGTGACTTTAGACTGTTTTATTCTTTAAACAAGAGTTTTAGATGTTCAAATTATGACTGTAGAGGCTATTGGAAATGTGTTTAAAATATTATAATTTTGAAAACTCTGATACATACAGTACTGATTTATTGTCCTTGAATCTCAAAAAATAACATGTCAAGAATATAAAAACAAAGAGAAACTTCTTTGTTTTCCACTCACTGTCTGACATAACTCTAAATTATATCATGTTGCTGAATAAACCGATTTTGTGACTGGGTAATGATGGTGCATGCCTTTGACTCAGGAGGCAGAGGCAGGTGGGTCTTATGAGATCAAGGCCAGCCCTCTATACAGAGTTGAGTTCTAGGACAGCCAGGGCCACACACACTGTGTGTAAACCCTGTGTTGAAAACTGCAAACCAAAACAAACAAAAACAACAACAAAACATTTTTGTGTTTTGAATTTTTAAGAAAGCAGCTTTGGTATTATGTTAGCTGGGAAAGCATAACTCTGTTGTTGGCATTTTCCCTTTTGACACTGCTTTCATTTTGGTTTAAATAGCCCCTACCAGTTGCTGGAACTGGCTATCCTTCTAGGTATTTGGACAGTCTAAATTTAAAGAAAATTTACTTTTTGCTAGTGAGCCCTCTGCCATTTTTAAGGTGGGAAAGACTAAATATGCACAATAGGGAACAAAATAGGCTGGCAAATTCCTACTGGACCAGTAAGCATTATGACTGAATTAAACAGGAGAAGATTTGATGTCATGGTGGGAAAGACTGGAAGAAGACCAGCTTCAGACAAAACATCCTTAGTAGGGAAGTTCTCAGCTCCCTCCACTCTCAATAACCTCACAGGCAGGCAAATGTCCCTTCACTTCAGATTAAGAAAACTTACCTTGTGACTTTAATACAATCACCAGAGACTCATGAACTCATCTTTCTATTGAGAAGCAAATGAAGGACAAAGCTGCTAAAAACAAATGGATGACATTCCACTTCAGAGCCAAGATAGGTTTCCTGATGCTTGTGAGACTATCACTCTTGGAACAAGACAGAAGCCCTGGACTGTGTCATAAGATGGGCAAATTTGCAGCACATCTTAACCAACTATAAAATTATCAGTTACCTTCCCTAACTACACATTTAGAAAATACTCAGTAATTTCTTCCTAGTCTAGTTTGAATCTTGAGAACTTAATTATGGCAAAGCATAGACATTTAATCTGGCACATGAAGAATGCTTTAAATATCAGTGTCTCAGATGTAAATGACAAATGTGTAAACATCTACTAAAGCCAGGGTTGGAAACATGGCCCACTTATTAAAGTGCTTTTCAGAGAAACATGGAGATATGAGTTTGGATCACTAGAATCTCTCTCAAGTGGAGGCCACTCACTCCGTCCTGGGAAGTGGGGACAGGAAGATCCATAGAACTTGCTATCCAATTGGTCTTGCACCATCTTTACTAAATCTGTGAGTCTTGGGTTCAGTGAGACAGAGTGCCTTTAAAAATAAGGTAGAGAGAAATAGAGGCCTTAACCTGCGAGTGGGGACACCTTGGGAAGGGACAAACTACCCTTTCATAGGGGTCGCCTAAGACCATGAGAATATGTGGATATTTACATTATGATTCATAACAGTAGCAAAATGACAGTTATGAAATAGCAACAAAAATAATTTTATGGTTGGGGGGCATGAGGAACTGTAATAAAGGGTCACAGTATTAGGAATGTTGAGAACCACTGTAATAGAGGAAGACACTCCTCAAATTCCAGCCTCCACATGCAAGCACATGCACTCACACACAAATGTGCACACACCCATATACACAGTTACATGATCAGGTCCCCTCCCACACAAAGAATACCCCAAACAGCTGTATGTACTGCCTAGCTTCATATGCCCAAAGAGTAAATATCAAATCAAGACTTTTACACTTTTATATATTTTTGCAATATATTCAGTGTCTGTCTTGAATCATTTCATTATGTAAGACTGTTTCCCTCGAAGATCAGACTTAGGAAGTTAATGTGGAAAATTCATACAAGTTTTCCATACAGAACATAAAGCAGGCAAAATTCAATCTTCCTTGGGCACACATGAGTATTGATGCCCCACCTGTTTTAAGTGGAAACACTGACAGGGATAGCTTCAAAACATTTTACTCAGGGAATGATAAAAGTAAGCACTGCTTGCTTAGTAAAGTGGAGAACTGGGAGAAATATGTGTATTTTCAATTCTCCACTGGTAAGAACATTCCTTGGTGGGCAGCAGGAGGAACCTCACAGAAGGCAGGCCAATGCCTGATTTAACAGTGTTCTGTATTCATTCTATGGCTGCATTTACTGACTTTCAAGTCCACTCACAGGCAACACATTCAGACACACACATGTGCAATCAGAAAACCAGGGGGCTGAGACAGGAGGATCCAGAACTCAGTGCCAGTGTGTTCTTGGCAAGACACTTCCTCAAAGTTAAAACAAAAATGTCCACAATGTCTGCTGTTATTGGAAGCCCCCTCCTTGAGGGAGAAAGCAGGGTTGGGAGAGGTCTTCAGTTTTTATTAATGTTCATCATGGGGTTTTTGTCTAGAGTAAGCATCAAGATCATTAAACACATCATCCAAGTTTTTATTCTGGAGAAATCCAAAGGCAAGAAAATTAGACAACTCACCCAAGAAAGAGCTAAGTCTTGAACTCCTCTCCCAATTTTCAGCACATTGAGGGCTTTATTTTTGATATTTTGAGAAAGTACTGAAAATTGAATTGGACTCAACTACATTTTTATTCCCATCTCTTACAGGCAATCTTAGTGATGACCATGGTGATACTGAAAATAATTAGATTTTGAATATAATTTGAAGTAGACTGACCTGGAACCTAGTATGTAGACTGTCCTCAAACACTTGATCCTCCTGCCTCCACATTCGCAGTACTAAGGTTACATGCATGGGCCACCATAGCTGACATGAACATGCTACTTTTTCAGCTCAATGAACTGCAATACACTCATCAAAAGTGTCCTTTCTCCCACCAGATTTTTATAAATGTCTTATTTATCTTATTTTATGTACTTCTGTATATTATTTTAGCACATTTAGACATGCAGTGTCTCTTTTTTTCTATATCTTCTTTATTTTTGGTACCCTTAAATTATTATTAGTGTTATAAGAGTGACCACCCATAATCTTCTGATGCTTTCTCAAAGGGAAATATACCATTTCATCACATTTATTTATTAATACTTTAGGTTCCCATAAAAGTAATAAGCTTTATTGTGGTGATTTTATAAATATGTATTATTCATTCTACTTTGTTCTAACCCATTCCCTTTACTCACTACTGTCTGTCTGATCCCCATCTATCTGTCCCTCTGCGGCTGCTCCTGTCCTTTCTGTCAGTGTAGCTTTCTGATTTCTTGTCTCATGTATCTCATTCTGTTTCCATCACCTAGCTTAAGATCTCTTCCTCCTTCTATAATCTACTTCGTAGTTCAATCTCTCTCACACACATGCATACACACAAGTGTGTATGAGCATGTATACAATACACATACATATATATTGTATACATATATTACATGTAATATATGTATGTTTTATATAATCTATATTAACATATAGATTTATACTTATGTTGAAGTATATGTGTATACTTCATATGTATATGTATGTAATATATAGTTTTATATATATATACATATATATATAAATATATAAATATATATATATATGTATATATATATATTTAAGTGTAGGTTCCACATAAGAAAAGCCTTCCATTATTTGTCTTTCTTAGTCTGGATTATTTTGCTTTACACGGCGATTTGCATTTCTGTTTTTTCTGTAAATGCCATGATTTAAGCGTTTGCTACATAAAATTCAATTGTGTACATTGCTGCATTTGCTTATTTAGTCTGTTAATGAAATTCCACTCTTCCTTTGCCTTGTCTGTTAGTGGGCTATTATCTAAGTTGGTTCCATTCCTTGGCTATCATGAAAATACACCTATAAACATGGATGCTCAAGTGTCTGTATGCTATGTTGATTTACAATACTTTGAGTATATACTGAGTTGGTGGTATAGCTGGACCACGTGGTATTTATATTTTGAGGGTTTTTTTTTTTTTTTTGAGAATGCTTATAGGTATTTTTACAATGATCACACACGTTTATGCTCTCACCAACAGTGATTAGGTATCACTTTTTCTCCATATGCCAGTATTTCTGGTTATTTGCTTTGTTTTACGATAGCCCTTCTGACTGGCATAAGAAAGAATCTTCAGACAGTTTGATTTGCATTTTCTGACGCCTAAGGTTGTTGACAGTTTTCAAGTACATTTATATTTCTTCTTCTGTGATTTATCTGTGTGCTCACAAGCGTCATTTACTGACTGGGTTTTGGTGTGAGAACGTTTATGTAGTTCTTTATATGTATCCTAGATATTCATCTGTCTAGTGTGTAGTTGGCAATGACTTTTTCCTATTCCGTCCATGCTCTCTTCTCTCTGTGATTGTTTGCTTGGCTGCTCAGAAGTCTTTTAATTTCTTACAACTCCATTTGTGGAGTCATGGGATTATCTGTAGTCCGCAGTGTTTGTAAAGTGATACTGATCTTTTCCTTGGCCTTTCTGGCATTACCACACACAGAAGTGTAATGCGGAAAATCCTACCTTACGTCTCTCAGTAACTGAAAGTTGTTTGGGACAATTTAAAATACTTCAATCCATGATAGAAAATAAAAGATAATTTAAAAATTCTTTGGGATGTCTCCTTAGTTCTCTAAACCAGAGAGCTTTATGTGGCTCCAGTGATGATAAGAAAGATGCTGTGTAGGTTCGTACCTGTGTCCTAGAGTGTGCCTGGCAGCACATCCACCACACATGGAGAAAAAAACGAACCTCTTGGTTGGCAAAGGAGGCAGATGAATACAAATTTTGTCTACTTCACCCTCTTGGGCAAAGATATTTAAAGATAGTAGCCATCCCTGTAGGTATGGTACTGCTATGTATTCAGATAACGGCTTTTGTTGTGTAAACATTGCCTCCCAAGTTCTCCCTGATTGGTTAATAAACTTGCTGACAGCTTGTAGCTCCGCAGAAGAGAGGAAGGCAGAGCTTCAGTTCCAGGTCTGGGGTCTGAGGTAGAGACCAGGAGGAAAGCAAGGAAGAAGAAGCAAGAGGATGCCATGGGGTGGCATGATGATGAATGCATGGCTTTGAGGGTTGACCTGATGGAGTAGAAGCAGCCGAGGTTGAACATGGCAAGTGATCTTTCAGGGATCACCACAGGGAAGTAGACAAAATAGCATAGAGGGTTAATATCTGTCCAGCTCTATTTAAGCCTATTATGAATCTAAATGTTTCCGTGTCTTTTATCTGGGATCAATATGTTCTAAAGTGAGGTGAAAAACCCTACATGCTTAAGGCTAAAAAGAGGTGAAGTAAATTTATTTCAAACTGATAGGAATTGGACTGTAGCACCATAGAACTCAAATGCTGTGACCTGTTTGAGTCCCTACAGTCACACGATGATTTGTGAATATTTTTTAAAGAATAATAATTTAAATATATGAAAATGATATTCAAAATGATACACCAAACTGAAAGCAGTAAAAGAACATTTCGGATCTAATGTGAAGCATCCCAGCTCCCATTCCTACTAATTTAGTAATGATTTTATTTATAACTAAACTTCCCTACAACAAAGTCTGCATAAGTTTTCCTATAATAATGTCTGTAAAATTAAAATTTTTTTCAAAGTTTATTGGACCCCTCTGGTTTCCTAATATTCAAACATCTAAAGGAAAGCCAGACAACTTAATACAAGCTCTAAGTATTCTCTAGTTGTGAGATTTCTCATGGCTTCTCTGTGCACATCTCAGTATCTGGGATCAGAGCATGAAGTCCTGATCCCACCAACACTACTTCCAGGCAGCAACATCTCCTCCTACAGCCAGAATTTAGCCAGTAAATAAGCAGAGCTAATGTCATCAGAGAAAAACAGGAGGATATTACTCTGACTACATTCAAGCCGTCTTCAGATTCCATCCCTTTAAAATGATGCTGTGTTGAGAATACATTTGAGGGTAAATTACCACAGCCTTAAAATCAAGAGAGTAGGAACTGGTTAATAGATAATTATATACACCTTATATTGATCCTTTTAGTCTTCAAGTTTCTAAAAACCACCCAATTTCATCTTAACAATTCTGTGGGTTTTTTTTTTTTCTTTTTCATGGTGATTCTCTTCCTGAGAAACTCCTTCCCTACCTCTTTTCCCTTCAAATTCCGTCTCAGCCACCACTTGCCATCCTTGAGTCAGTAACCTGATAATTCCTTTCTTCAGTTCTCCTTCTAGAGAGCTCTCTTTCTCATAACCCTCCTGAGCCATTACATAGCATATAGATATTTGTTAAATAAGTATCTTCCTCTATTAAATAAGTAACTTCCCTCATTAGACTGCAAATTTCTGAAAACAATGATTTCTACCTATTTTGTTTGCCAACATCTAGCATGAGAAAATCCTATGTATTTGTCGTTGCACTGAGAAAAGAAAGAGAGGAGTAAATGAATGAAAATAATGCCATCTATCAAGAAATCTGGATAAAGAGGCAATTCTTCTGTTGAATGGTGAAATGTATGATAAGTAATGTATATCAAAAGCTTAGTGTAAGCCCTTCTCTTCTATGTAATAAACCACATATATCACAGATATTAGGGTCTTAGTTTAATAACGTTGTTTCTTTTATCAGATTAAAAAACCCAGACATCACTTGTTGAACAACAGAACTCTTGCTTAAGATGCATGCAGAACTCTGGTTTCTCCGGCCACCTTGAAAATTTCCCAGAAAGTAATGTTGCTTGCTATTCAGATCACAGCAAGAATAACAACTGTCCACCACACTCGATCATCAGGATCTCATATTTCTTCTTAGGCTAATGGTATGCTGCCTCCATGGTCTACTGCTGCCTGCACAGCATAGCCATCGAGCAATACCAACCATATTTCTCCTACAGTACCACCTTCTCCTTCCAAAGGCCGTCTAGGGATCAGCCTTTTTGGAGTAGTCTTTCTTGCTATGTACTTCTTTCCAAAACCTACTACATAATATCATACCATTTCAGAAGCAGGGAGTTCCAATTCACAGACAAATTACATCAATGATCAGTAACCAATCCATGTGTCCCATGAATTCACTTCATTTATAACATTTTTGGAAGTGCAAAATGATGAAAGATTCAAGACAAACTTACATACTAGAAACAAATGTATCTTTTCAAGAATTTTGTATTGTCCATTGTTTTTTTTAAATATGAGGCATAGTGGAGGGGAAGCTGGAAGGAGTATATGAAGGGAAAACTGTGGTCAGGATGTATTATGTAAGAGAAGAATCTATTTTCAATAATAAGAAAAAATATGCATTTCCTTTTCCCACTTTCATAGCATGGCATGTACCACCTCAATTTGTGGCCTTTCTCTGCTTCTTAACTCGTGATTTTTCTCTGTATAACATCAGATTTGTTCTTTGCAATCAAATAGCTATGTTAATGCCATAATCAACTGAACACTGATGCATTTCAGTGTTTGTGGTAATGTCAAAGCTATACTATTGTATTAAAGAGCCATCAAATTAATCAAAGAACAATCATATTCTTGTCAATGTTAAAACACAGTATTTCTTAAGTTAAAAGTTTTTTGTTCATTTTTAAAAGTGAAGAAAAGGCTTATAAAATTCTTTAACTTTATTATACTTGAATTTGTGGTTTATGGGGAAAAGCGACTTTTGTCTATCATAAAAAGATAAATAAACTAAGTGTAAGCTTTTCCTATAAGAAAAACAAGAAACTTGTCTATAAGAGAAAAATCTAGATGCAAGCTTTAAAGGCCTTGTCACTTGAATCCCACATGTTGCTATAAATGAAATTCAAAATACAAATGTTTATATTTGCCTTAGTGTCTAAATGGATATTTCAATTTTTGACTTGCAAGTGGAGGAAACTTCTGACTCACTAAGAAAACTTGAGTGGTAATACGTAGTTGGATGTAAGACAAAGGATGGATGGTATCATATCCTTTACCTGGGGGAGCTTTTGACCAAAGCAGCTTTCAATGTGCATATTCTTTCTAAACGCAACATTTGGAAAGAGGGAAAGATGCATATGAATAGTAGTAGCTAGTTGCTATGAAAAAAAATCTTATGGATCTATAAAATTGATTCTTTCCTGTACAGAAAATACACTATGCATTTTAATTATTTTTGTATTCTTGTTAAAATATGCCATTTTTATAAGTACAAAATTAAAGCATTACAGGATTTTAAAATGTACATTTATTTGCACAATTCATTTTTATAAATGCATTTCCTTCCATAAACAATATACAGCAAACAGTACATTCTTTACATTCTTGTTAGCCATTAAGCTAATTTCTAAAGCCCAAAATACAGAATTAAAGGTCCAATTGCACCCTCTACTGTCCAAATTTTCTATACCACATCAAGCAAAGCTCTGCATGTTTGTTGAACATCTTCATCAAAGCAGTAATAGACAAATCACATCAGTTTCCTTTTGACAATAACTGGGGTATGCTTAAAAACATAAAATATAGTTCCTAAATTTTCTTCAGTGGTACAATAAAAATGTCATTTACATAATTAGCTGTGTAAAACTGTTTTTTTTTTTTGTAATGACTGGCCGGTTTAACATGAAGTACTGGTTATCTTACAGCCTTACTGATGACATCAGTCACCTTCTAAACATTAATCCGAACAAGAAGAGGTCTCAGTACATCCAAGCCAAAAACTGAAACATATTTGTAATACCAAGTTAAATAGCATTAAATAGGTGCTCTCTAATATTTCACAGGGACATTTTAGAAGTTGGGATTGTAGTTCTTCCTATTATTCTCAATATTTAAAATATCCAAGTTTATATTTTTTTCTTAAGCCTGTCTCTGATTTTCATTAGAGCCCTTTTTATTCAAAATCAATCATGGTTTTGATTACCTTATCAAGTTGTTTTCTAATAATGGCTTATGTTAATCAATCTCTCCACCAAGGAAAATCAGAAGATGTACATTGAATCAAAAAAGCAAGGCACTGGGATACTTGAAAGTAGCAAAGCATTGAGGGGTGATCATACAAAGAAGGGGTAGCTCTGAATGGTGAGGCAAGCATGCAGAGTTCCCCTTGGGTACCATCCACCTATTACAATCACTCAGAAAACTAGACATCACTGCGTATACACACTGCGATCTGAAACACTAAGATGCTCAGCACAGTCCCTAAAAGTCTCATGGACCTAGAGGGACAAATGATATCTCAAAGCACCAAAAGGTGCCAAAAAGCTCAAATGTTAACCCCTAAAACTCCTGTCCCTATTAGACAGGAGTCTCTAGATTTCTTTGTATCCACTCCGTTCATAACTGGCTCAAGGTGAGGCACCCTACTCTTCTGTCTGTCAGGAGAAGGAGTGGATCCTACTGAAGAAAAAGCACAGTGTCCAGAGTCTACCCATCTCTGTGGTCTTTCACAAGCAGGACAAGGTTTGAGCCAAAAAGCTTCACATACACCTCTATTACCAGAAACTAGGAGAAGACTCACAGTAGAAGCAGTGCCACGCTAGCCGAGGCTACAGAAAGAGCTGTGGCTAGAACTGTCATGTTTTTAAAGTGAGTTTTAAAGTCACTGTGACAGACATGTTTGAAGAGTGAGATGAAAATTTAGATAATTTCAATGGATGGAGAAAATTATAAACAAAATTAAATTAAATTTTTAGAACTGGCAAAAGAACAGTAACTGTGGTAAAGTTGGACAGTAGACAATTGGGGAGGTAAACCAGAAGGTGAGGCCAAGGCAAATGTCTATATTAAATGGAGAGTAGGGACAGCTACAGCACTACATTCCTATAATCCTAGCACTCAGGAGGCTGAGGCAAGAGGATCGCTATGAGTTAAGGACAACCTGGGCTACATAGTAGATTCCAGGGTAGCCTTCGCTACATAGGGAGAAGGACTGGGGTACAGAGAGGGAATTAGAGAGAAACAGGCAGACAGACAGACAGACAGACAGACAGACAGACAGACAGACAGACAGACCGTAGTAATACTACTTACTATCAAAAATAGATAGAAAATTCCTAATAAACATAAATGCCCATTAAATTCAATAAAACAACAGTAAAATGACAGCTAGTTCTTTGAATAAAATAATGAAACCTGGAAGGCAATGGAATAGCACCCTCAAAGTCACAGAACTAAAACTGCCAAGGATCTGCACATGACAAGACAAACTTTGATAACAAAATCAAATAATTTCTCAAAGGGCAAACCCAGAGAATTTGTTAGCAACTAATGGAGACACTAAGAGGCATTTCTTGGGTAGAAAGATGATTGGCTTACAAGAAAGCATGGGCTTTAAGGAAAAATTAAGTCATAGAAAGACAACTAGGGGTTAAATCTATGAAAAATATCACCGCACAAGACAGTAGTAACACTTTACAGCAGTAACTTAAGTAATATAAGGTAGTATTACTTGCCCATTGCACTCTCTAAGTAATAATAAAATTGGTATTTTATTTATACTTTTGCTAGTTTTGCGATGGTGGACTTTCCTGGGTGAACACATAAAAATAGCGAAGCACCTGTAATGGTAAATGAGGGGCACAGACTACTCAGAATAATTGACTAATTCAAAGAGGAAAAAATAAGAAAGCAACAGTAAGGTTAAACTGGGAAATACAAATAGAAACAAACACCAGAACACATCCAAGTGAAAAGGAATGTTAAAACTACTGTAAATAGATTAAATGCTAGGCAAAGTAAATTGAAGGAAAATGTAACACCGACACGCATCATCCAAGATAGAATTTTTATGTAAGGAAACAGGAAGATCTGGAGTTAAAAGCAAGGTAGATGTGAACCAGATATAAACCCAAGAAAAGCTGGTGTGACTCTGTTGCTGCAATTATTATATTTCAGAATAATAATTGAACTGATCTAATGGGACATAATTATAATTACATATCAGATAGGCTGGATAACAGCCTCAAAACATAAAGCAAAATGTTGTCGTATTAATAATGGTCAGAAACATCTATCATCTCATTAGATTGCAATTCAACTCTTGGAATAAGTGATGGGTCTAACAGGCAGACGATTCAAACCATATCAAAATAGATGATCCAACTTAAACCTTACAATTCTGCAGCCTCAACTAGTAGAGTGTACCACGTTCTACATAGAACATAGTCAATATCTATTGAAAATGGTCACGTGCTAAACCACAAAACAAGTATCAACAAACTTTAAAGGTTTGTGGTGATGTAGAAGAATTAAATTGTAAACAAGTTTATCTAAGTGGACACAAAATAATACACAAAGTTCATTCATGATTTTAGAAGCCTTAAAGATTGGATTGTTAAGAAAGATAAGTGATAGAAACACACATGCCAATCTGATACCAAAATAAACAAACAAACAAACAACTTACACTTTGTGGTAAAATGTGTGATTTCCCTATAACTTTGGCTTCACAAGAAAAATTAGATTCCCATAATACCATTTCTATTCATCATTTTAAAAGGTTCTGGACCTCAATACAAGATAAAAAATATAGACAATGCTTTAGTTGTATACCCAGAACTATAAATAAATTGTTAAGTGAATTTGTTTGACAAGGAGAGTATATGCAAAGCTAATACTTTAAAGATTTAAAATTATAATTCTGTACCAAGACCAAGCAAGCAGCAGTAGTGGTGTGCTGAGAAACAAGCCCATCAGTGCATTAGCACCCAGAGCTATGCATACACATGCCATTTGATCTACAACTAATGTGATACTATATAAATAAAGTCTTGTCAATAAATAGTGCTTCATCAACTAAATATATAGACTTAAAGAAATAAATCTTGTGTCCTTCGTGTCATCTGCAAAATTTAATTCCTATGAATTATAGATCTCATGTATATAAATATGAAAGATAAATGAGTAAATCTTCTGAGGCACAAGAAAGGAGAGTGTATCCACTTCCTCTGATTGGGTAAGGACATCGAAAGCAAGAAACAAAAAACAACATTTGTCTTAAGAGGGAAAATTAGTCCAATGAACCACTTAAGATTCTTATAACAACAGACAGTTGGGATGGATGTACATCATTATAGACAGGACATATTAACAACAAGATAAAGTTTATTGTAACCTATGGACCTGAGGTCCTGAGAATATATCACTGTAGGACCATGTTGATGGAAACGTTGGTATTATGGGAGACTTGATTATATGCAACCAGAAGGCACGAGAGAAATCTCTGTAACTTCTAGCTAACTTTTCTTTGAATTCAAAACTGCTCTACAAATAATGTTTATTTTGAAAGATAATAAAGCACATCATTGACAGTAAAAACAGGAGTCAAAATGCAAAGTTCAAGGTAGGAAAAAAATAATTTTACATATGTTCAATCTGCAGAAGGCTCATTACACAGAAAATACTTATGGAAATACCCAGACTCAGAACCAAGGCAATCTTGTAGATCACTCATCATAATACTTGAATAGATATTTCATAAGAAATGAAACTCAGTCTGGAAACATAAGAAAAATGATTTATTCCCCTAATCATTGCAGAAATGTAAGCCAAAATCACAATTTATATACCAAAGTGGCTGACAATGAAAAGCTCACAGCAAGGACTGAATTATTATTATTATTATTATTATTATTATTATTATTATTATTATTATTATTATTATTAACATTGGGACTGCATGCCAACAAGAATGACTAGAATAACCTCTTGAGAAATCTTAGGAGGCAATGTATACTTAAATTTAGTTTGTAGAAATTTTGTACTCTATAAACTCAAATCCAAAGAATATACTAAAGAAAATTACAAATCTGTTGTCACCAAAAGATATATGGGAACATGGGTGAAGCAGAATGCTTCATAATATCCTCAATTGAGAATAACACAAACGTCTGTCAATGTGAGAACCGACACATGTCTACACACCATAGGATGCCAATGACAAGACACATAAGTGGATATTGTCATAAGTAATGATAGAGACAAACTCACAAAGAAGACTCGGTGAAATAAGCTAAATATGAATGAGCCCATACTGCATGGATAAAGCAAACCGACAACCAAAATACTATAATGTGTTGAAAAGCAAGATAGTACTAGACCATGGTAAAAGAGCCTCTGGGTACTGCCGAAGTTCTGCTTCTTAATCCAAGTGTTGGCAAGAGTTAAACATAATTCATATTTTCCACCTCGTGACTTTTTATCGGATATCTTATAGTTTACAAAAAAAAAAAACTTAAAAGCCTGGTTTATTGAGTGACAATTGTCAAAACTATTAAATATTATTTTTCACAGCAACAAATTTTATAGACCTTTCATAAAGATTAAAAGCCCCAAGCCCCATCTACTATCAAATATTTACTCTGCATAACTGTGAGGTTTTAAAAATAAAAAATTAAGCATTTAGCATACACTCAAGATAACATAGAATTAAGATGGTTTGTGATGTCTGCACACTGACATGTATCTATTCTATATATGAAAATAATCTTGGTTCATTATATTTTAAATGTTTTAACAAAAGAAATTACTAAATTTTCATAATGTGGGTATAATCGTCATTTTTTTTTCTTCAAATGAGAAAGGGGGAAAAAAGTTGATCCAAATGAATCTTAAAACTGGGGTAAAATAGAAAAAAGTTCCATTTGGCTTCATTACAAAAAAGATAAAACAAAATCTGGGCTTGCAAAGGAGAAAGATATTTTAGAGAGTTTACAAGAGTAGTAAAAAAAATAAGAAAGAAAGGTGTGCCACGAGCAAAGCAGACATTAAAGGGTGTTAGAAGCCTTTTTTCCTTCTTTTTTTTTTAACTAATCATTTTATGTGTTTACATTTCAAATGATATCCCCTTCCCAGTTTCCCCTCCACAAACCCCCAACCTTTTCCCCCTCCCCTATGCCTCTATGAAGGTGCTCCTCCACCCACTCACCCACTCCCACCTCACCTCTCTAGCATCCCCCTACCCTATGCTGGAGCAACAAGCCTCCACAAGACCAAGGGCCTCCCCTACCATTGATGTCAAACAAGATAATCCTCTGCTGTCTATGCACCTGGAGCCATGGATCCCTCCCTGTACACTAGTTGTTTGTTGGTTTAGTCCCTGGGAGCTCTGGGTGTCTGGTTAGCTGATAATGTTTTTTTTCCTATGGGGTTTCAATCTCCTTCTGCTCCTTCAGTCCTTCCCCTAGCTCTTCCACTGGGGTCCCCAGGTTCAGTCCGATGGTTGGCTGTGAGTATCTGCATCTGTCTTAGTCAGGAGCTGGCAGAGCCTTTCAGGGGACAGTCATACCAGGGTTCTGTCAGCAAGCATAGAAGCTCATTTTGCCTGGAACATGAGGCTTCAGAGAGCATAGAAGAAATGGATAGAACTTGGAAGACAGAAGTGCTGGCATAGCAAACTGACTGTCACAGACCACATACAAGCAATGGTGGGATGGCTGCTAAATTCTGAAGAGAAGCACCACGATCAAAGAAGTGTTTCAGGAAAATTAATCCCTGGCACAGTGCTAAATGAACTGGAGATTACAGAGAGGAGTCAAAGACAGGTCAGGAAGAGGTTGCAGTACTGAATGTGTAATCAAGCTATGAGATTGGGGTAGAAAAGAAAACATAGCCAAAGATAACTCTTGAGAATATGCACTCCTCGGTATCAACTTTAATTGCTCCTGCAAGTAAATAAGTATTCTCAAGTAATCGTTTTTTTTGCAAACTGCTGTGTATGTGAAACATAAACAGAGCTCGAGCACCTGGATCCTCTGCAGCTTTTAAAGTCATCTCTTCCTGATAAGAATCAGCCCTTGGCTCCTCTTCCCATTACATCCTGCCTAGCCTGGCTGGACAACTGCTGTATAAGCTCTATAGACTGTCTCAGCACTCCAGGCTCTGGGCATTTCCTTCCATCATACAAGAAGCCATGCTAAGTGAAGGCACTGTAGGAGCTAACTATCTGGTGTATGAGCTGGTGTCAGGCTTCACGTCTAACCAGCTTTTCAGTAAAGGGCTTTTTCTGAACCACCTGTTGACCCTGGCATGGTACAGAATTAAATGGAAAGAAAAGAAAGAAGCTAAAGAAGACATGGGAGTGAAATTGTCAAGACGGGATTGGAACTGTGATGGAGAGAGGAAAGTAGCAGTTTTAGTGTGGAAAAAGCAAGGGAAAATAAAATTTGTAAGTCACCTCCTTTGGAATGTTTTGAAAATATACACAGAGTACTCTTAATAACTTCTTAGCTGTTGATTACAGTTCATGCAACAGCCTGAAAGAACCACAGTGGTAAATGTGGTGATTTGAATGAGATTGGCTCCCAGAGGTTCATGTGTTTGGATGTTCAGCCCCTAGTTAGTAGAACTGTATTAGAAGGATTAGGAGTTGGGGCCTTGTTAGAGAAGGTGTGTCGGTGGGAGGGAGAAGGCTTTGAGGTTTCAAAAACCCATGCCAGGCCCAGTCTTTCTTTGCCTGTTATCTGTGGATCAGGCAAAGAATGTAAAGCTTCCCGCTACTGCTCAAGCACCATGGCTGTCTGCTTCCCTCCATGATCACTGAGTGACACTTTAAAACTCTGAGCAATGTTCTCTCTTATAAGAGTTCCCTTGGTCACTGTGTCTCTTCACAGCAATAGGGCAGTGAATTTGAAGACAGCTTAATGGAAAAAAAGGGGAGCCATTAGCTGCATTTCAAATCAATTCCTCCCTAGGAACCCTGGGAAGCTTCCAACCCTGATTTTGAAAAGCAGTTTAGGCAGAAAATATGGAGAGAAAAGACTTCAGAAAGCACAGCCCAACCGCAGTCCAGAGGACTAATGAAGCATCAGTACCAGTTAATGCCCTTGAGTAATGGGGTGATGGGGTGATGGGGTGATGGGGTGATGGAGGTTGCTTCTGAGATCCTCCTAAATAAGAAAGGGAGGACCATGAGACATCACCCTTGCAGAGTTGTACGTAGGTATATGTATGACGCTCATCAAACTACATTATAATCTAAGATGCCAAGAGAAATGAAGGAAATAAATAAATCATAATTGTAATTTTAATTGTAGTATCTTATATTTATCAAATGCTTGTTAATATATTATACACTGTTATACCTATGAATGTAAAATATTGTCCCAACTGCTTTGTAGAGATGATCTCAAGTCCTGTGTATTTGTGAACTTGTCAATTCTGATGATATTCTCATTTGGAAGGTGAGAAAAGTGAGAAGTACAATATTTAAGGGACTCGCTGAAGGCCATGTAGGTAGTAAATTCAAATCTTGGACCTCAAACCTAGGGATGCGTAACTACAGGGCATTGTCATCTATCACTATGTTGCAACGTTCCAGTGGTCCAGTGACCAAATGGTTGCAGCATGGAGTAGAATAAAATATCAGTGTCTGCTTGGAACACACTCGGACATACCTACCAGCCAAATGTATACATTTATGCTTTCGTTGATGCCAGACAATCATTTTCTCAGGATGTTATATACATGTAAAGTTATAATGCCAATCACTGCAGTGTAGATTTAGCTTCATTCTTAAGTACTCTAAATGTCTGGAGCTAGCACTCTTAGATTATGAAATCTATTTCATGACATGAATTGACTAATACACACACACACACACACACACACACATATATATATATACATATATACACATATGTATATATGCATAGTATATATACATATATATTGAACATTAAGTTGGGAGTTATAATCACTTTAAGGAGCTTATCTTACTTTTTATTTTTATACTTCTAGTTTTATGTCTTTTTAAACTTTTATTTTTCTGAGATTCTGATATAATTACATCATTTACTCCCTTTCCTCTGTTTCTTTCAAGCCATTCCATATGCCTCTTCCAGTTCTCATATTCATGGCCTCTTCCTTTATTAATTGTGTGTGTGTGTGTGTGTGTGTGTGTGTGTGTGTGTGTGTGTGTGTCTGAGTATGTATATATTATGTTCCTAAATATAAACTTCTCAGTCTGTATAATGTTACCTAACTGTATGTTTTCGGGGCTGATAATTTGGTAATGAATAACCAGTTTGTGTGCTATTCTCTGAGGAAGACTCTGTCTTCTACTCTCAGCATTCCTTGGTTGCCTATAATTCTATTTGTAAATTTGGGCCCCATGGGGTTTCTCCTTTACAGTTCAGCATGCCTATTGTTGCTGTCCTTATTCAGATATGTCTAGAGGTCATGTTGGTGAGCTTTTATGAGTGTAACTTCTGACACTACAAGGAAACACAATTTCACAGCAAACTCCTTGATCTTCTGGCTCTTAATCTTTCTGCTGCCTCTTCTACATTGTTCCCTGGGCCTTAGGTGCTGACGTATTTTGCAAATGTATCCACTGGGACTGGGCTCCACAACTGTGCATATTGACTGGTTGTGGATTTCTCTAATGATCTCTTTCTGTTGCAAAGAGAAGTTTTCTTGATGAGAGCTGAGGCCTACAGTTATCTGTGGTGTAATGGTTGGTTGTAGCGTATTAGCCTATCAGCATAAATATCTAGTATATAGTTAGGGATTATGTTGGTTTAGTAAAGTAGTGATTGTACATTTTTCTCCAAGATCCATGACTGCACTAGCCCAGGGTAGTTGGCTAGGTTTTCAGTACCAGGCATAATTTCCCCCTTGTTGAGGTGGTCTTAAGACTAATTAGAGAGTTGTTGGTTACCACCAAGGTATACATGCCACTACTGCACCCCAAGAGTTATCATGATATGTTGGTTTTTGTTGTAGTTCATAGGCATCAAAGCTGAGTGGAACTATTGGTTTCTTCCCTTCTTTGGAAGCTTGCATGGAAACTTCATGTGCCATGAAAGCTAGTAATCAAGGAGGAAAAGCTCAGATGCTTTCTGTTTGACTGCATTCCAAAAACAAAACAGAAACATGTTCTTCAAAGACAGAATTCTCTAAGAGCTTTTTTTCCCTATAACGTAGTGAAGACATTGTGTGTGTGTGTGTGTTCCATCTGCTGTACCACAATGAAATATCTCAGAGCCAGAACTTAGCAAAAATTATAGCTTAAAAGAAAACAGAAAGATATTTCCAACTAGAAAATAAAAGAATATTTTTACTAAAAAAGTTTTGATGTCAGGTGTACCCTTCTGATGCAAAGCACTGCTTGGTTACATCACTTTACTCAGCTCTGGAGACTGTGAGCTGGACCCAACATAAAGTAAAACACATTAGAGCAGCAGTTATAAATAATATAAATTCACTGAGAGGTGGAGAAGAGTAGGTTGCCAGTCTACAAATCCACAAACCACCAATTTTTCTAAATCTCAGCTCAGTCTCAATATACCCAGAAGTTAAAAACAAAAACAAACAAACAAAAAAAAAAAGTATACCATGATGCAGTGTGGTCCTCTGGTTATAAAACTTAAAGTACACTATAATATAGCTTGATTCCTTTGTAAAAATAAATAAAGTGAGCTTTTTTTTTTTTTATTTATTTGCAAAAGTTGAAATCTCACCACGGTGCTACTGTATGAAAAATCTCTACATGGACATATTGGTGGCAACTAGGGAAAGATTTTTGTGGGAGATAAAAGACATGTAATTGTAAGGATAGAAACAGCCTAAAATACCACAAAATGACTTTTCTGGTGGTGAAGATTACTAGAGGAAGTAGAACTCCAAATCTTCTAGAATGAAGCCAATTCCAACACATGTTGTCTTATAGCCACATGAAGGGCCACTAAGTTATCTCTAGACCTATAGCCCATACCTAGTTCTACATGGACACAGTGATTACTACCTGGAATTAGAAGCTGGCTTTAGGATGCGGTATATAGCAATTAGATAAAAGTGACAGTTTTAAAATTTTCAACAACGCTTGTCAACCTGTGTAGGCTAAAATGCCATCTGCCTAAGCCATACAAGACAAGGAAAAAAAAAAAGGAAAAGATTGCCTGGATTGGTGATAAATCTGTCATCATAGGTAGAGACTTCTAAATAGAACAGAGACTGATCAATTAAGTGTTCAGTGATAGAACTGAATTTGATAAAGAACCATTCTCTAGCGTTTAGATCACTGTTATTATTTATAACAGCTGTGTGTGTTACACTTCAGCAACGTGGACTATGGGATGTGGAGGGTTAAGGTTGGGTGAATCAAGATGCATGGGCACATTCGTATTCTGAAATAAATCTGTCTGAATTCAATACTTTATTTGGAAAACATTCTTTGGAAAGCTTCTGAGTAAAGAAAGTGGCAAAAACAAAAAAAAAACAGAATTTGTGTACATCTGTTTATGTATTCAAGAAAAAAAATACTCATACTGGTCGCTGTCCATGGGAAAGCCTGCACAATGTAATCTGGCACATCAAATACACTTATTGTTTATTAATAAGAAAATTTCCTGGTTAGATTCTTGCCAAGAGAGGTTTACATTTCCAAAAATACTATCTCTGGTTATATTTTTGCATCTGATTTACAACCCTTGGTGCTGAAAAGTAACAAAAGCTCTGAAACTCAACACTAACCATTGGTGATTGGATTCTGGTGAAAGAAATCTAAGTCTATTCATTGAAATATTTTTAGAAAGAAAATAATTTTGTGGGATGGATTGATTGTCCCTTGTTTTTATTGTATTATTAAATCCATATGTATTTTGCTATAAACTATTTCTAAAAACATATTCCAAACCAGAATAAATCACTACTGTCACAACTTTTTTTTCTTGCCAATAATACTAACTCATCTAACACTGGTTTTACCTTATCAAATGTGTTCCGATCACTGACTTCACTCATCTGAGTCAGTGCAATACTTATCTGTGATCTTATCATCCCCAGATGGATTTCCCTTAGCCCTCAGGAATATGCTAATTTATTTACAAAACTGCAGGGTGACAATATAAATTAAGTAGTGTTTGTTTTTCATGTAAAATGTGAAGGGCTGATTGATTCTGAAGAATTATTAAGGAAAGACATTATTTAGAACTGAGGGGCTCACACAAAGAAACGTAAGTCCTCTTAAAACTGAAAATAGTGTGTGTGTGTGTGTGTGTGTGTGTGTGTGTGTGTAAACTAAGGTCTGTCATAACTAAACAATGCCAATATGGTTATTATGTATGAAGGTAGCAAGAATATTTTACATGAAATGAGTCAACTAATCTTTGGCAAATGCCTTAAAAATATACAACAGGAAGGCATCCATTTCAATAAATGGTCCTTAGAAAACTGGGCATCCTAACTTGGATTATAGCCTCATCCTGTAGACAAATTCAAAATAAGATAGACTAAAAACTTACATATAAAACATAAAACAATGAAAAACATTTCTATCCCAGTTTGCTTTCTCTTGCTTTGATAAAAAACAACAGTGACCAAAAGCAACTGAAGCAGGAAAGGTTTATTTCATCTTACATTTCATAAAATCATGAAGGAAGTCAGAGCAGAAATTCAAGCAGAAGCAGAGACAAGAAGCATTGCAGAGGCCAGGGAGGAGTGCTGCCCAGTGGCTTGCTCCTTATGGTTCTCCTAGTCTGCTTTCTTAGGTTTCCCAGGACAACCTACCAGAGTGGTATAGCCCATGGTGGGCTGTACCCTCTCACATCAGTACTAACTGAGAAAGTACCTCAAAACATATTTCCAAAGACAATCTGATGGAGGTAATTCCTCTGTCGCAATTCCCTCTGCTCAAGTATACTTAGGTTTGTGTCAGGCTGACAAAATCAACCAGCACACCTTAGAATAATATATAAGGGAAAATGGTAACAACAGCCTTGGTGATGATTTCTTGGATAGAACATAAAAATGGAGGCAGGGGCAGCAAAAGCAGACAAGTGGGGTTACACGAAAGAAAGAGACCTTCTGCCCAACATAGAAAACAATCAATGCACAAAACAGTAAGCCATTAAAATAAAAGAAAATGTTTGCAAACCATACAGCTGGTAAGAAATTAATGTCTGAAACACATAAGAAACTCTCACAAGGCAATGGCAGAAAAATAAACACATGATTTTTAAAGTGAGCGAAGGATTTAAATAGACCTCTCTCCAAGGAAGAAAACCAAATAAGTATATGAGAATGGTGTACAATATCACTAACTGTAAGGGAAGTCCAAGTGAAAACATCTGCTAAAATGGCTATTATTTAAAAGAAAACAAATATTGTTAGCATTTAAAGAAAGTTCTATACTCTCGGTAGAAGTATAAATTTTCTACTATTGGTAGAAATATAGCCAATATGGAAAACAGATCCCAGATCTAAAAAAATAATAAAAATAAAAAATAAAATAAAACTACAACAAAATCACTGGTCACAACTAGGATGATGAGTCACTGAGTAAAATACTTGTGGTGCAGGCAGGAAGAGCAGCATTTGGTAATCCCCAGACCCCAGGTATTCCTACAATCTGTGACCCTAGTGTTCTGTGGGCAGGGACCAGAGATGGGAGCACACTGGAAGCTCACTGACCTGTCGTGTAGCTGAATCATCAACTCAAGGTTCAGTGAGAGATAATGTCTCAAAACGCATAGTAGAGAATGAATGAGGAAGACAATGGACACAGTCCTCTGGCCTTCAGTGTGAACATCAGGCAAGGGCACCTGCAGACATGTGCATATCTCCTACATACTGCACACATGTCTTATGTCTGAATATAAAACTAGAGATATAGAAATTAGAATCTCAAAGAAGTTGCTACCTACTCGTGTTCATTGCACTGTTTTCTACAATGAAACATGTGGAAGCAATTCAAATGTTCATGGGAGGACAATTGAGAAAAGTGAATAAGGTCTACACAAACAGAATATTGTTTCCTTTAAGGGGGAAGATCTGCTAGTTACAACACCAGGAACAAACCTAGAGGAGGCAGTGTTACATAACATGTGCCATAGAAGGTAAAATGCTCCATGATACTACTCACACGAAGAATCTAAGTTAGTCAGATCCTCAGAGACAGACTCGAGCTTTAGCTGCCAAGGCCCAAGAGGAAAGGCATCAGTCAAAGGACACAAAATATCCAGTGTGTAAGATGAATATAATCTACTTTATCATATTTTGCCTGTCATTATTAACATTGTACTCTATAATACATATTTACTAAAGCTATGGGTATTATATTAGAATTATTAATGATAAGGCAAAATGAGTAGTGAATATATAAAGGTTTCCAGAAGACTCACAGAAGAGAGAGAATTCCACACTTAAGATTAAACACAGAAGAATATGATGAAGAAGAGAGGTCAGTTGGACGAAAGATACCCCACCTCACAGCTTGAAGTTAAGGATGAGCTAAGAAACTAGACCTCTCCATTCAGCTCAGTAAATGCGGATGGGTGAGCCTGCCGGAATTCTAACTTCACGAGTGCTTTACTCTGTGTTCAGCACTGGCTACTGATGCCAAGCATATGGTTATTTGGGGACTTTAGTGTTCTTAAACTAGAACTGCATTACTAAAAATGAAATCTTAATTGTATTGAAAGAGATAGTACAGGCAAAAAAAAAACTAATAGCAATCACAATTTAAAAAAAAAAAAAATCTTGCACATTGGGAAGAAGAGACTTTAGAACCTTATGTTGTTAACTGGGAAAATGGCAAAACAGGTTTTTCCATGTATTTCTATGCACTGGTAAAAAAAAAACCCTAATGTTAAATTCTGATCACCTGAAAACTTAATATTTACACTAAATTAGATAAGTAACAGGAGAAGAATGTAAGTAAATGAGCACCATTCTCAAAAGAGGAGTGAAATCATAGGGCAGCATAAATAGAATAAACCCTGAGCCTGAAAGGCATGACTCAATATTCTGCATTAAAAATTAAGGGGTTTTTATATTAGCTGAAAGGATGCATGAATTAGGAGGCCACACACTGTTATTCATACTCCAAGGACAGTTATGAGTATTAATTTATGCACATTACTAAATGATGTTTAGGAAAGAACTCACAAAAAAAAACACTCCCAAATACACCACCTCTTTCCATACTCATGAACAAAAACCCATTTCCCTACCTGCTGGAACTCAGACATGGTCGTACAGTTCCATGTGCTTGAAAATAAAATGAGTAGCCATAGCATGCAGTGTTTCCAGACAGAGGCTACCATTAGACACCATAGCCTTCCTTCCTGTGCCCGTAGGTAATGGAAGCATAAATCCAGTCAGAGCCTCTGTCCGCTCTGGCTCATTACCAAAGCCCCACCAAGCCCACAATAGGCAAATAGTTCATCTTTACTCAGTGTAAAGCCACTGAGAGTTTGGGACTGTTACCACACCCATACCTTGCCTTACTGACTCATAAGTAGGGCATGGTAACAACATAAAACTTCACAAAAATAAATACATAAGTAAAATAGCATCTTTGATTTTTTTTTAGCTCAATTATCCTCTGGCAAGTACACACCTCTAACTAAGGTAAACTAATTATCCATGTTGGCCACCTCTCTAGGAGCAATTGCTATTGTTCGTGGCAGGCAGTACTTCCTAGGAATGACTATGTCTGATAGAATATTTATGCTTTTAACGCCTTGAACAGAAGACTAGATCTTAGCTCAAGTCAGCTGTTTCCCACAAATAGGTCTACACTTGTGTACCCTTTGAAGCTACCCCTTTGAGTTGATGCTCAGATCATGCAAACAAGATTTAAACTTAAGACCCCGGAGACACTGTTAAAGAACTGATGGGTACGGATTAACTGACAGTTGATCCTTATGGGGATCGAGGGTGGTGAAAGCTGAGGTAAACTGAAGCATGAAACTTTTCCAAACGAACCTGAAATTCTCCACTGCTGTGTTAGTCATGCCTGCTGGTAATACCCCTCTATACCCTCTCTTTCAGGGAATCATAATGGATAAGATTTTGTGTGAAATCCGTTAACTTTAAAATTTTTATTCTATTCCCTTGAGATGTCAATAACAAATAAACCTATACATTTAATTTAGTTAATTAAGACAATGCTGTGTCCCTCCTAGCCATCATTCTGGATAGTGAACCCCAGCTACCCATCTCCTAATCCAATCCAGCAGATTGAGATCATGGATTTCATAACAGACAAGGGATGATCTAAATCATTTATAAGAATTACTTCATTTGTCCTTCTCAGTAACCCCATGGATAGAGATAAGGAAAGAGGATTACAGAGTCTCATAAACTGGCCTTAAGACTAAGACAATGGAAAGCATTAAGATACAGCTGGCTCTTCATGATCAGCCTTTCTTTTTCTCTCACTGCGTATGTGAATATTCTAGATCACTGAACCTCGGGGTGCCACCTTCAATAATACCAGCTAAAACACCCAGTGTCTACCAAGAAGGACACAGCCTATACACACACCATGGGGGTGCGGGGGAGAAACACAATGTTTTGTTTGTTTGTATTCCTGTCACTGTTTTCTGCACTTAAATATCCCGGTCCAGTTTCTTAGAAACAATATCATCTCGCTGTCCCATTCCATCAAAAATGTCAGGAAAAGAACACGAGTATTTCTTGTTAATTCTGATCACCTGACTCATCCCAGGAGCATCTGTCTGATCAGGCAGCCTCTGCTATTTTCAAGGAAAGTGTTCTCTGCCTGTGCTCCAGGATGAGAGCTGCCAACTAGAGGCACAAATCACCCAACATCAAGAGCACTTAACATTCCTGGAAACTCTTTTCCTGGTGTCTGCAAAGACCCTACCCTGCCTAATAGTGGTTCGCCTGTCAGGCAAGGCTGACACATAAACTGCACTCATGGGTTTTGACTGACCAAAATCCCACAGGTTTTCTTCTTTTCCTTCTTCTAATTCTGCCAGTTTGACAGGCTCTCAGTGTGTAATGAACCTTGCAGCCGTATCTGCTTAAGACCTGTGGTCTTTGCCAACATGATAGCTCAGATCTGTAGACTGGATATGTGCTGCTCACCACCACTACTGCCCCAGGAAAGACTTAACTCCAATTCATTAACAATAGCCTGTTTTTTTTTTTTTTTAATCCTAATACTATCCTGAACTTTCTATGAAGTCCACTAAAAATCTATATCTGACACTATCTATCACAAAGGACTTAGAAGAGTGTGCCAACATGGTCTTCTTGACTCCTCTCAGAATGCAGCTTCTCCATCATGTGACACAGTACTAGAGGCTGGCGTTTCATCTTGGAAACTTCTGTCTGTCATCAGATGAATTTAACTGATGAATAGCAGCCCTTAAAGCAAGCCAATCAAATATTTGAAACATACATGACCCATTTATCAGTCATTAAATACACTGTTGGCAAAGGTGAAGCTTAGACTTTACATCTTAATTTAACCAACCTCCCTTTGTGAGCCATCACTCTACTTGGACAGGTATTTATTTTTCACTTGATCTTTTATTCTGGAAACCTGCTGGCTTCAGAACTTGCATTTCTTAGGCTTGAAATAGATCCTGGTGTCTCCACTAGCTGCCAGGAAAGCTGAAGCTGACTGCCTGCCTCTCCATACTTTGCTCCGTACTAGAGTCATTCCAGGACTTTTGTGGCCATGTGGAGTTTGCAACATTTCAACATTGGGGATACTCCTTTAAGCCTTCAATGCAAAGGAAATTAAACTATGAATTTGTTGGTGATTTAAAATAATTCATTAAACCATAGATACATTACTCCACAAGGGAGTGATTAACTCAACTCTGGCTTGTTGATTTAAAGGAAATAATGAATCCTACATAATTATGAATTATATAATAAAGTAGAAAAGATTTAATGGTACACTATTAAATTAAAAAAGAAAAATCACCAAGTTTTATAAAGATTATTTATACAACTGTGTTAATATGTGACCATAGATAAGGTCAAAAAACATGGAAATTAAAAACAGTTACACACTGCACTAATATATAATTTTGAAATATTTCAACCACAGTCATTAAAAAGTGAGGATGGGGAACATGTGTATAGTTGAAATAAAATATCACCTGATAATATTCAATTTAATGTTTAGATTTCTAGTATATTGTAGTGTAAATAGAAAGACTTTTTGGTCACTGCTATAGATATTACTACTTATCATACCAAGAAATAAAGTAATAAAAAATAAATAAATAAAAAGTGTTCTAAGAAACAGCTTTCTTCTAAGAATGAAAATGTTTGTTTTTAAGAATAACTCACTTCTCTTGCCACAAGGAGAGTCACTAAATAAATGCACTAAACTGTCATAGAAAGGGCTAATAATTTTCTCACATGTTTCTTTGGAAATAAGTCACCTAAGAGTCTGTCCCCAGACAGTTGGCTTTTGAAACTCCTTCAAGAAAGAGAAGTAACATGCATAAACTCAAACTCAGAGCACCTTCCAAAGAGATAAAGCAGTTCAGGAATTCTTCCAGAATTATAACTTTAGAAGAGAGAGTGTGCTCAGGAGTAAACATAGGAGAGGTTCTCCCAATCCAGTCCCCATGCCATCAGATAATTATACTGCTGCTATTCCTACTCAATGTCCACCAACTTAACGAGAGGCCAGGAAACATACAAAACTCTAGCAACCCTGTCAATGTTTCTCTTCTTTCTTATATATTTAGAAATATGCTCTTGAAGTGTAGAACAAGAAACTGCTGGCAAAGTGAATTAAAACACATATGAAGGGCAGTAGTGAATACTACAAGCTAGTGATCTGAGAATTGAGAGAATTTGTAATTATGTGCCCACAATTACATCTCTAAATTTAGCATGGTTTCCTCCAACAGGAAAAATTAGGTTTTTTTTTTTTTTTTGGAAGCATTTAAGTAGAAGTAGCCCAGTTGATAAGTTGTTAACAGAGGGAAATACACACACACACACACACACACACACACACACACACACACCACATAAACCTGCACACATGAAGCTTCTTTTATTTTCTGGCCTCAAACTCAGTTTTAAAGAATAAGGGACAGAATGAATATAGGATCCAGAGGTCAGAAAGGACTGTCACAGAACTGTGACTTCAGGACATCACAGGGTCTTAGCACTCATGGGCTCCAGCCGCCATGCTACCTGCACAAGACCTGTACAAGAACAATCCCATCAATATTCCAGCAAGAAGCAGTGAGGGCTTATGAAACTCCATTCCAGCTGAGCAGCCATCCACAGTTGATGGCTACTGGGAGTGATGAAGTCAGTTTTCTTGAGGGATGCAGCTCCTAGTGGATTATTTGTGTTTCAGTGAATGATCTGACAGCCATGTATATTAAAAAAGCAGTAACTAAACTCAGTGGCTCATAAAAAAAATGTAGGAGGAGAAAGAAAGGAAGGTAGGAGAAAAGAAAAAGAAAGGACATCAAGTTGGGTGAGTGAGTGGGTGGGGTTCCTGAAAGAATGGGGAGGTGGAGATGGCCCCCATCACATATACAGCAGAAGACTACCAGGTCTTGGTTCAGTCAGAGAAGATGCACCTAACCCTCAAGAGACTGGAGGCCCCAGGGAGTTTAGAGGTCTGGTTGGGTGGGGGCTGGGGAATAGGGACATCCTCATGGAGACAGGGAGATGGGGAGGAGGTATGAAATGTGGAGCAGTTGGAGGGTGAACAAGGTGGGGGGAATAAAATCTGGAGTGTAAATAAATAAATAAATAAATAAAAGACAAAAAATATTATGTTCATGCATGGAATTCTCCAAGAATGAAAATATTTTAAAGTACAAAAGAAAAACCAGGAAAGTCAATACTTATATGTCTGTATGTTTATATATTTTTGACTAAATCAAAAAGAAATTAATATTAGAAAGGCACTCGCAGTGCTAGGGGTTAGTAGTCGCGGTGGCTCATTCCTGTTGTTTTAGCACTTTAGAAGTTCAAACAAAGCCATGAGTTCAAACCCAGCTTATGCTTCAAAGTGAGAACCTGACCAACCCTCAAAAAAGTGAAACAAAACAATAAAAATAAACAAAAAATTACTTCATTAATGTGAAAATACTGGTACATTTGTTTTAATTAATTTCCATTAAATGTACTTTATAAAATTAAAAAAAATCTAGATGTACTTTAAACTTTTTATTAGTGGCTTTACATGGATTTACTTCTATATATTAATCTTTTGTTTTTAAATATTCATTTTATTTTTAAATATGTGTGTATGTGTGCGGTTGGGTAGGTATGAATATGTGTGAGTTCAGGACTATGGAGTCCAAAAGAGGCTGTCAAATTTCCTAGAACCTGGTGGTTGTGAACCCCGTGGTGTGGCTGCTGGGAACTCAACTCAGGTCCTCTGTAAGTCCAGTACATGATCTCACCTGCTCAGCCATCCTTCCATCCCCAGTGTTAATGTGCTTTTCTACATTCTAAATTAATCTGCAAGTTAGTCTTATCCAAAACATACCTAAGCAATCATAGAAAAAGATGCCTTGTTAAACTTGATTTAGAACTTGTGTAACTGACAGTCATTTCTTCATTTATTAAACAATTTTTTTCCTCTATATTCAGAGTGAAGAAAGGGGTCTCATGGTAATCATCTGTTCTTCTCTTGACTTTTTCTGCTTCCTCTGGTTTTGGGGGAAACTCCAAGAGTACAGAAAGGTCCCTCACACACAACAGGCACTCCATAAATTTTAGCTTTTTACCTTCCCTCCTACTGCAAACCAGACACAAATTCCTTCAAATATGTCACAAGCATGGAACTGGATTCTTGAATATAATCCGGAAGTCCCAGATAAGAGAACACACACCCAGCGCTTAATCACCTGATAAACAAACAGAGGTTCTGTGTTTCTTCCCATCGCTTCCAAGAATTTGATTCTAAAGGTCACTAAGAAGAAATGAAGCCCTTGGCAGAGAAGAGAAGGGAAAAGATGAGTCAAATGGAAGCTACAGCTCTTCCTTATCCCAGATTACCTTTTCCTGTCCTTCAGCTAGTGTCCCCATTGACCCTTCAACATTTTCTGTCACAGCCAAGTACTGTACCTTTCCTCCAGGGCCCTGTCTTTGGTGTGTCTAGCTCCAGACAACTAATTAAGATATCAATATTCTGAGAACCCTTAGCTGTACCCTATGAATGACAAATACCTTTGACTTGGCTACCCAGAAACACAGAGCACTGTTTCTGAACCACACGGATTTGTAAGCTAAAGTCACCATGGTAAAAATAGGATCTTTGTTTTCTAGAATTAGGATTCTGAGAAGGAACTCAACAAAGAAGTAGATACACCTATAAGCATGCAAGCGGATGTTACAGAGGAGTAGCACCTGTGGTAAGCAAAGAAAGCACACTGGGAGAGGTAAGGGGTCAGCCAGAACATGCCCAAATCCATAGCAGTCATTTTGAGGTAGAAAATGGAATTGGAATGTAGCCTAAATATTCAAGAATAACATAAGATAACTTATATAGGTGGAGTGCCCTTATTATAAATGCCTAACAGAAGAAATGCTTCCAATTTATTCATTGGGGGCCAGGGTTGGGGGATTTGTTGATCATCCATAATTTAGGCATCCAAAATCTGAACTGCTTCAGAAAAAATGTAAAGGTTTGAGTATCATGACTATGTTCAGAAAATGTTAGGTTTGAGACAACTTGATTTTAAAACTTAAACTGCTCAGTATATATTATATTATTTTAAATGATGTTTCAGAATAAAAGGAATTACATCAAGAGATATTAATTGTGTATATTATCTTAGTAAAAATGAAGACTACCAAAAGTTTGCAGGACACTTTATTGTTTTATTATACAAAAAGATATGTATGCACAAAATAATGAAAATTATATATAATAAAATGTGAATGGTGATTGCCAGATAGCAGGATTATAAGTGACTTCATTTTCAAAACTTGCCTGTGGCTTCTAAATGATATACACAGATCATGCCATGCATTAAATCTACAACTTATTAAAGGTATATTTAATTTAAAATACATTTTAGAGGGGCTGGAGAAATGGCTCAGTGGTTGAGTACATTCTTTCCCTTCAGACGAGAGTTCTGTTCCCAATAGTTACATCACAGGGCAGCTAACAGCTGCCTGGGACTTCCACTTTGGGGGGGATTTGATGTCCTCTTCTAACCTTCTGAGGCACCTGCAATAATGTACAGATACCCCTAAGACAGACAGACAGACAGACAGACAGACAGACAGACAGACAGACAGGCAGGCAGGCAGGCAGGCAGGCAGACAGGCAGACAGGCAGACAGGCAGACAGGCAGACAGGCAG
>JANHMN010000003.1:158205153-158237189 GCA_030674055.1 Rhabdomys pumilio
CAGACAGGCAGACAGGCAGACAGGCAGACAGGCAGACAGGCAGACAGACAGGTAGGCACATGCACATGGCACGTGCACACACACACACACACACACACACACACACACTTAAAGATAAAACAAATCTTTAAAACATACATATATGTGCATTTTAGAAATTCTCAGGACAGAAAATGAAGGAGGGGTCGTCTGGAGACCATTCCACCTGGGTATCCATCACAGGTACAGTCACCAAAGGTAGACACTGATGTGGATGACAGGAAGTGCATGATGACAAGAGCCTGATATAGCTGTCTTCTTAGAGGTCTGCCAGAATCTGACACATTCAGAGGACGATGCTCACAGCTAACCACTGATATAATCAAGGATTTCCCAATGGAGAAGTTAGAGAATAGACTGAAGGTGCAGAAAGGATTTGTGGCCACATGAGGAAAGCAACAATACCAACCAACCAGAGCTCCCCAGGGTCTAAACCGCCAGCCTGGGAGCACAAAGGGTAGGAACCCATGACTCCATCTGTATATGTAGGGGAAGATGGCCTTGTTGGGCATAGGTGGGAGAGGAGATTCTTGGTCCCATGAAGGCTGAACACCGAGTTGGGGGGAATTCAAGGGTGGGGAGGTGGGAGTGGGGGAGGTAGGTGGGGCCACATCCTCATAGAAGCATGAGGAGCGGGGATGGGATTGGAGGTTCCTGAGTGGTGGGGGGAATGGGGTAAGGGGATAAAATCTGAAATGTAACTATAATATCAAAAAAAAGTGTGCCAAAAAAATAGAGAAATTCTCCTGAGCAATTAATATTTATCAATGTCTTTTATGCATAAGGAATGGTACTGAGTGTCAAGCTACAGAGCTTAGGGAGAGCACTCTCATTCTTCAACAGTCAAGCACCTTGGTGCAGCCAGGCTAGCAACAAGCTATGGAACAACAAAGTGTTGAAAGGTTTTGTCTGCTCCCAGCCTATCACAATCAGGGAAACCTAGTCTACCAATTACAACACAGTAATAAAATTCTGTTGACCACTTTTCTCACTTAATTACCAAATGACTCTATGAATCAACCAAGCCTTATCATTCCTGATGTATAGATGTGATGGAAACTCAGGCATAGCACTCAGGGCATAAGGTTGCTCCGCTCACAAATGAGGACATCAGGATTCAAACTCATGCTTCTAAACCCAGAACCCAAGCTCCTGGTCAATTTACTTTCCTGTTTCTTTTTTATTATTATAATAATCACCATCTCTGTTCTCTTCCCTCCATGAAGCACAATCAACCACTTAGTACATGAGCAGTGTCCTGAAGGGAGTCTCAGCTTGGACACAGAGAACATGGAACAATCACTGCTGAATGAATGCTCTGGAGAGCAGGGTCATTTCTGAAAATCTGCCTTCTTACTATCAGATTCATTTTTAAAATCAGACTCTCTTCTAAAAGTAACTAAACACATGGTGAAGAAAGGATTTTAATCTGGATTTTATACAATAATTTTATATAAATCTTGAGGGTATATAGGTAGATGTAGTAATATAATTTTGCTTAGTTGATTATTCAGAAGAAGTTGTAAATTCCATATATTATTTCATTAATTATGTACAATATTTTGATTTTTTTTAAATTTGGGCTATATTTTATTGGGAAATCGTAGAAAATCAGTTTAATGAATTCTGGACAAAACCAAATTGCCATTGACTGTACAAATTAAGGCTTAATTTAAAAGAAGACATATGGATAATTATATGCTTCCAGATATGACAGCATTTCTGGGGCAGATTGTGAAGCACACAATAATTCTCTGTCTGCCTCATATTTAGATTAACGTAAATCACCAACAAACTCCTTATTATTCATTGCCTGTGGAATACGGATATCAACTCATTTCCATTAATCCCTGTCCTGATATACTTTCAACTTCACCACAGCTCAGAAATAGAGGGAAACAACCACATTTTCAAATCTGGATGAGAAAGCAATTCAGAGGCTATGGAAATATATGACGGGTCATAAACTCCAAGTCCACAAAGAATGCTTGCCACATAATAAAAATATTTAAAGTCAATAAAATGTGATTTCTTACACAGTCCACTTATTAGTAATCGTATTTCTTTTCTTCCATTTGAATTGTAATCATTGTGTGAAAGCTTCTCATCCCCTCTGGCACAAGGGAGTGCTATGTCCTACAGAATAGCCCAAGTGAGTTAAAGAAGTGGGGGCAGGGGCTTCAGAAATGTAAATCTTAAAATGGACAAAGAAGGTAGCTGGAGATATACAAAGAAAGGAATGTACTTGAAATAAACATGTATGCTGAAGATATAATAGATTGGAATGTTTACCCAAAGTGAGTTAGGTCTTATGCTTTCTTCCTTCCTCTGTGGACTCAATTAGATTAGAACAAAAACGGCTTTTACTCTGTCGGTATTGCTTTCCATGTGATGGATTCTTTTCTGCAGTCACTTCCACTTCTAAAATTTAGGACCATTTCAGAGCTAAGATTTCAACAATCCTCGCTCTGAAACGTGTACTGACAACTGTGTAGTAGCCACGTTACACGCCCAATGCAAACTTCTCAGGGTCTGAATTATCTATCTTTAAAGGCCTTTACTGGCCTTTTGAGAGATAGATGGGTTAATTTCTCTCACACAACCAAAAAGGAACAACCAAAGCAGTGAGGAAAGGATCACACATTCTGGGGTGAGAAATACATCAAATCCCATGCATTACTAGCTGTGAACTCAGAAATTGTCTTTCTTCTTTATACCACACTTTTCTTTACCAAAAGTCATCAGGGTGAGGGCCAGGGCCCTCAGTGCTCAATGCACAGCTGTTGTTTATTATTGAGCTCTGAATATTTGGAGCAAGAACAGCAGGTGCAAAGGGAGGTAGGTGTCCAGTCAGGAGTTAAATACAAGAGGCTGAGAGATCTAGGCAGACCAGAACTGGAGTGTTGACAATCTCAAACATGGAATAATGTATGGGAGAAGTTAGGGAACGGAAGAAAACAGAGCAGTTTGGAGATGGGATACAAGATAGAGCATGCACAGACACACACACACACACACACACAGACACACACACACACACACACACACACACACACACACACACACACATCCTAAGGACTTGTGCCATAAACTACATGAAACGTATTTATTTTGCTCTCAATGGAAATAAAAGTCTAATAAATTGAAGACATATTTATTTATTTATTTACATTCCAGATGTTACCCTCCGCCCCCAGTTCTCCCTTCCACAGTTCTTCAACATATTCCAAAGTTGGAGGAGTTGTGAATATTTTCAAAACACATCATATGAAATTCCCAAAGAATTAATGAAAATATGATCTACAGATCAAGATGCACAGATATCTGAGAGAGGAGACAGTGGCAGGTAAGTGTCATCAGCAAAGGTTTTCGGGAGAAAAAGCTGGAGGAAGAGCAGAGCTAAGAATGTCAACAGCCAATGCCAGCAGAGGGCAGTGCCAAGGAGCAGCTTCTGGAAGAACATCAGAAGGGAACTGCAGACCGCAGGTAGAATGGCACCTGCATCCTGTTTCTCTGTTCAGACCCAGGGACACTGTGGCAGCTTTGGGATGCTGGAGTGTTCTCAGCACACAGTGCTACACGCAGGAAGCTCACAACTTCTAAGTTTTTCCCATTAAACATTCAATCTGCTTTGCAAGAAATGTTTTTGCATGATTACCAGCCCATATTGCTTCCTATTCTATTTATAATAGAGCTCTAAGTAAGTAGAATTCACAGGAGCTCACAGAAACTGAAGCCTCAGTCGTATAACCTGCATGGATCTGAGCTAGGCCCTCGGCATATATGTTATGACTGTTGGTTTGGTGTTTTTGTGGGACTCCTGATAGTGGTACTGGGGATGACTCTTTTGCCTGCTCTTAGAATCTGCTTTCTTCTTACAGAATTTCCCTAGTCAGCTTTAATGTGAGGTTTTGTACCTGGTTTTATTGTATCCTCTTGTGCATTATTCAGTTGGTGTCCCTGGAAGGCTTGCTCTTTTCTAGGGGAAGATGGGAGGATGGGAGGGTCGTACGTAAGTAAGTACATACATACATACATACATACATACATACATACATACATACATGCTACTTAAGGTCCCGGACTGCACATTTTTCCACCTAACATCACTGCAGAATAAATACTGTCTTTTCAGAGGTTCCTAGTTTGTGAACGTCATATGGCACCCATTGAAAATCCGCCATCTCTCTCTGCTAGGGAATTGGTCTATGGCCAAAGTTTATGAAATAGAGTTTGTCCTCAAGAAACTTTCGACTTAGTTAAGTAAATCAACCTTGACACAAAATCAGCAATTAGAGATGATGCATTTTCAAACAGAATAAAATTCCCTTCAGATACCAGTACTCCAGGGAATTAATTCTAATAAACTTTGGTTCCAGTCCACCAGCTAAAAGTTTGTTAGATATACTTAGGAATGTTGAAAAGAAATTGTAGAAAGTTCATCAATGGATACTCTTGAAAATGTAAATAGAGACGAGTGAGTTTCCATGAATAATATGTAGGGAGGGGACATTAGCAATCAGAGTCTTTCTCTACCAGAGATTCAAACCATAAACACTAAAGGAGATGTTGACTTGTGCATTCCATTTGAAACTAACACATATGTTTCTTTCTTTGATTATGAAGAATAAATTGGACCAGGAAATATCTTTTGTCATTTAAAAAAAAAAAAAGGTAGGCAAAATTTATAGAATGAGTGGTGCTTGGGGAAAAAATATCTGATCCTTTGAATTAATGTCTTCAGTGGGTTACAATGTAATTTTGCTCCAGTAGTTCCTGGAAGTGGCGAGTCAAAAGGAACATGGCATCCACATGTCCAGAGCCTCAGAATGCTTTTAAATGCATAAAACAAAAATGTTACTTCTGAAAACTAAAATATTTGAGAGATATAATGTCAGGGTAACCTGTTCCAAAATTTTCCATTAAAATAGGCATATGTTGTTATTGATTTGACTTATAGATAAATGCACCATTCAATTTACCGTATGTCCAACAATTAGTAGTTGGGTATTTACTCTGATGGAGGAGACAATGCCATGGAAGACAGGCAAGACAGTGCCTTAAATACACTGAATATAAAAGCGCAACTACTCAGAAGGTTCATCCTATTCAATCTTCAAAACTAGTATAGAAGAGTGAGTATAGTAACACATCCATCAGTGTTTCCCGTACATAGAAGAAGTGCCGTTGTTTGCTTCAAGTTACACAACCGTCCTGCAACAGAGCCCAGCACCCACATTCCTGCATCGACATGCATTCTGCATTACAACAGCCTTCCTGTTTGATACACATGAAAATTTAGAAAATGGAAAGGCACCACTCATTTCAAACAAGTAGAACAAGAACAAATTTCAATATCTTACCCAGAGCTACAGCTTGTCCATGCTACTGTGGGGACCAACACCCACTGCTTCAGGTCTACATTAAGCTTGCAGTGCTTGCTCCATAGGTTACTGACTCCAGTAACCATATTCTGGTTCATCTCTACTAAGGGCATATAAGTTTCATATCTTATAACATTAAGGAGCCCATTTCTTTCCAAACACTTATAGGTCAATGATATGGGCTGTTAAACACTGGCTGCTGAAGACCTTTCTCAATTATAAACCATTGAGCAAAGACCAGACCTCTTTCCAAAGCCTCCAGTGTTGATCTAGTGAGGCAGTCCTTCATTAGAATGACTTCATCTCGATGATGCCAAATGAATAATACCTTGTAATCATGCTGGGCAATGCACATTGGCACAGTCCCATGACCTTCCTCACATTCCTCTTCTTGAATTATTGTCAGAGAGGTTGAAGCTTCAATTTTTTTTTGTCTAGCCATTATTTTGAAGCAAATTTACCCAAAGTACTATGACCAACGACAGCTTATGCTTTTTTAGCAACCATACTCTACAAATCTAACGAACGACTCTAAGTTTGAAATAGCAAAATGGCTCTGTTTGGTATCTTTCTATTTCCCAGTGAACTGTCAGTGCATGAACAGAGGGGAAGACAGGACGTGTTTCTGAGTTTTACACAAAGATAGTCGGTCATCTATTGATGATTGCTAAATAATCCAATCATACATTCAAAGTAAGTAGATAAACAATGCCGATGGGGTTTGGAAGCCCAATTAAATTTGGCAGACCAAATTAGACAGCCTGTTAATATACAAGCTGGTGTTATATAACACATGTATATGTAACTGAAGACGGTTGCAAAAATAAACAACAAAAGTCAGACCAATTTCCAATGGCCTTGGCTATTTTTTCCAACCTGAGTGAACGGCAGCTCCTAGCTGTGGTGAACAAGCTTGAGTCTAAGAGGCCCCGGTGTTCTTCCCTAACGATTTTTTACATCATGTCTCAACCCTCTGTCTTCCCACTTTCCATTATCTGAATTGTTCTTATTCTTTCTGTTTCCCTGACTCCTCTTCTGAGTCTGCTTCCAGCAATAAGATTAAGCAGATTATTGTAATTTTGTTGTTGTTGTTTCCCTACCATCCTGCCAAGTTCCTTCTTTGCTAAAATTCTAGGCTTTTGTTGAAAACACAGCCAAATCTAATCAACAGATAGTTCCTGGCAGACTCACATACAAACAGGCACACAGGGAAACAGTATCACCCAGCTTTGCCATGGCCCTGGTTTTTTACCTAAGTCACTAGATTAAATACAGAAGGACAAGGAAGAGGAGTAGAAGAATGGGAGGAGGAGGAGCCAGAGGATGAAGTGGGAGAGGAGGAGGAAGAGTGGGTAGAAGAAAATGAGCTAGAAGAAAAGGAGGAGGGGAGAAAAAAGAGGAGGAGGAAGAGGAAGAGGAAGAGGAGGAGGAAGAGGAGGAGGAGGAGGAGGAGGAAGTGGAGGAGAAGGAAGAGAAGGAAGAGGAGGAAGAGGAGGAGGAGGAGGAGGAGGAGGAGGATATATTAATGCTCTCTGATATTTGTCTGGTTTTATTCCTGAAGGTGAGAGGAAAGTAAGCTGGAATTTCATCAAAGATATTTCTCCTTTAGACTGTCTGCATTTTAATGAATTAGCATATCTGATTTTTAAATAGCGCCTTTTCTTTTTAAAGAAGAAATATGGAGCACCCATGCTATTTGTCTTTCTCAAATATTCATCAGTTTTCCCTTTCTAGTTTTGAATAACAGAAATAAGGTCAGTAGACTGAGACAGATACACAAGAGAGAAGATCTTTCGTCTTGATTTTCTCAGCCCTGCTTTCGTGTGTTTGTCTGTGATAAATTGGTAGCCTCTGTTTAGCAGTATGTACCAGAGAGGAATCAACTGTGTGTAATTACTTCAACCAGGGGATGGGTGCTTTGCAGTTTGATATTTTCCAGAATGAATGGCTGTCAGAACAGACAATGAGAATAATTAAGGAATCCCATTCCTGAGTTGCATATAAGTGCCCAAGACAACCAGAGCAAAATGTCCTAGTTAAAAAAAAATCACTTAGTACTAGGTGTGTGGTCATTTTGAACTGGTGAATATAATGTTTCCTGAAAACTTGGGGATTGTCATCTCAGCGAATGGAAACCCTGCACGTCAACACAAATAAGATTCTCTATACACTTTAGATTTGATTTGCTCAAATCTTCAGAAAACATTGAAAATAACAGTATTTAATAAGAATGCTCTTGATGTAATCATTTGGATTTCTATATACGAGTTTGCTCCATTTTAGATCCCTCTAAATAAAATGGGCCCAATGTTAATAAAATGGGTGAACAGCATCAATGGGGGTTAAGAAAAAGAATAAACCTTCCCCATTATCCTATCAACAAGAGAGATAAATGGTATCCCTACCCATTCAAAACCCTGGGACACTAACTTTTTACAAAAAGAATGCTAAGGAACTAGAGAGATTGCTCAGCGGTCTACAGTGTTTAACGCTCCTCCATAGGACCCATGTCCAATTCCCAGCACCCTTGGCTAGAAACTCACAACTGCCTGTGAAGTTCCAGGGGACCCAATGTCTTCTTCTTACCTGGACACCAACACCATGCACACACATGTATACACATGTGCACATACACACAAAACAATACCAAAAAATCTTGAGAAAAAATACTAGATTAAGATATGTTTGAGAAGTACAATTACATAGATATTTGTAATTTTGTTTCTTCCTTATTAAACTTTATTTCTCCCTTAAAACACAAAGGGTCAAGAAACTTCTAAGAGGGGTGAGATGGCTCTGTGGTTAAAAGCACTTGCTGTTCTTTCAAAAGATCTAGGTTCAATTCCCAATCCTCACAGGGCTGCTGCTCAAACCTCTAGGTCCACGGGCAATCCAATGCCTTGTTCCAGTCTCCTTTGGCACTGCAGGTATGTGGTACATTTGTATATAAGCAGGAAAATGTTATTACACATAAAGTAAAAATTAATAAATTTTTTAAAGCAAAATCCCTAAAGCCTGTTAAGAAGACCTTGGCAGGTATTCCCCATCTATTTCCTTGCAGAGTACTATGGATAAGGCAGAGGGTGGGCTTTGCAGGTGCACAACATAGGCTATCAGAGAGTTTCAAGGCTACTCTCTTGACACTAGTCATAAGTTTTAAACAGAGATCTCCAGATTTTCTTCCTGTACTGGGTCCCACAATTTATATAACCATCTTGAGTCAGAGATATAGATCCATACAGATGTGGATTTGATACTGAGTTAGCAGTATCCTATTGAAATGAAAATGGATTTTGTAACATCTCAGAGCCCTTCCTCTCCCTATTGCAAAAGGGAATGTTAATGCTTTCACAATTGTAGAGAGTAAGGAATACAATGCATATAAAACTCACAGCCTGGCCTCTTGCTGAGGGCCATACAGGAGAAACTACAGATGGCTTTAGAACTCAAGGAATGAGTTACCACAGGTTACCATGGCCACAAGGATGAACCTTCGTTTGGCACGGTCTTGAAGGATATGTGTCCTGAGGGCATTATGCTATTATAAAGTTTTGTTCTGCTTGCTGCACTAATATCCTCCTTAATCTAAGAATTATATGAAAACTTTAAGGGGGCTTACAGTGCCTCACTGGGCAGTATCTCTGGCACTCACAATAATAATACTTGATGTCTTTCAGTCATTGCTAGAGAAGAACGTAGAGATGTAGATTGTCAGCAATGACCACCCTCCTTAGAAAGCATTTGGTAAATTACCAAGTTGTTGGTGAAGCTAGGTTGAGATGTTTTTACTACTGGTTCTGGTGTAAAAAATAATTTTAGGGAACAATTTGAAATTTAGAAAGACACACTCTTATTAGTTAAGCTAGGGTCCTTTTATAGTTAGACAACAAGAACAATGGCAGCACTGGCTGACATGACTCTCACTGAAGCCGGACTGGTGATGATTGATTTCTTTTGTCCTTTTTTTCCCCACAGCTTCCTGATATGATTTATTAAGAATTGTCATGTCATGGGCAAGGCACAGATCTTACCTGTGGTGTAGACAGGGCAGGAAGGTAAAACTAAATATGTTCTGGTTGACCTTGCCCTCCAACAGTGCTGACAGTACCATTAGCTACAGTGTGAGCCTCTGTAAGACCATCCGATGACTCATGTGTTTGCAGGGTTGTGAATCATGGACTGTGACCAGCAGAGGCCAATCGTGGTTCAGATCCAACAGCTTTTGCTCCACATGTAGCTACAGATGCAGTAAGCTGAGGGAACCTGGCTACCAGGATACATGGAGTTCTGACAAGGAGGTTGCATCTGAGAATGGGACTGTTAAAATTTTAATGCTATCTCTTATCCTAATGCATTAAAAATGACAGTGTCAGTTAAAAAGCCCAAAATGTTTCACCACTCCAAATATAATGCAGAAAGTACGTGAGGTTTCCTGGAAATCTTCAAGATATCGGAGTCTCTGCCAGATCGCAATGTTCTTGGCAAAATTTTAGAGTGGAAATTGTTTTGTGCTGTACGACTTACTTTTTCTGTTTGTTTTCCTCAGTGTATTCCAGGGTTATCTAAATTCCAAAGACAGGCTGCTAGGAACCAGAGAACTCTGGCTTCCATTCAAATCAGACGCAACTACGAGATGCAGTAAAAACTGAAGACCCAGAGAAAATTCCCAGGTTGTATATTATGTGCTTTTATTTTCTAATCTGCACTCTGTGTAAATGATTAAAAGACTTGGGATAGGATTTACTAAAAAACCATCTCCTTGAATTTATCCAGTAACAAAGAGACTATAGGATGCTCTTGGGGCATAGGTTACAAATACTTTTCTAGGATTAAACTCTGCTTTCATAGGCTTGACCTTTGGTATCACACGTGCAGTGACAATCATAGTACCAAACTTTCCAATTTGGACAATTGTTTTTTATTTAGTAATTTTTTTAAATTTGTTGAACACTACAGGTGCTGGGGAGGTGGCAGAGGAGATAAAGCACTTCCTGGGCTAGCAAAAGGACTTGAGTTAAAAGCTAGCTGCCCATGGCTACCCATGTCCATAACCCCAGCACTGGAGGATATTAGAAGCTCTCTGATCAGCCAGCCTGAAAGAAACAATGGGCTTCAGTTCAGTGTGAGATCTTATCCCAAGGTAATTAGGGAGAAAGTGATAGGGAAAGATCCCTGTGTCCTCTTCTGGCCTCCCCATATGTGTACATGGACACATGCACCTGCATACTTTTGCAAGTACTGCAAAGAGACACGCAACAAACAAATAAATAAAAAGGAGTATAGCCAGGATATCACTCTGGCTCCCTGCTCCTTGTGATTCCCACCAAAGGAGTTCAGTCAACATAACTTAAAAGACACTTGTTGCAGATAAAACACACTCTCCTCTTGAGAGGTGAGAGTAGGCAATAGTCAAAGGGACTGCATCACTTATCTGCCTTTTATACATGTGTCATTAGAACAGGAAGTTTTTCCTGGGGGACATTTGTTTGTCTATGTGGTTCACAGGCTTGTTTGGTTTGATTCTTACAGGAAAGGCCAATGTCCTATCTTTATCCACAAGAAACCCTCTTGCTACAGAATAGTATTTCTGGATCTGGATTTAGATGGTACACTATTACGAACCTTCTGAGAAGTTGTGGGTGTCAGGTCTCCTGTGAAGACCAGAGCTATGACTCAGGTCCTACTCCGCTTGTCTGTAATGGAATCCTGCACTTCTAGTTCTCAGTTTACAAGTTGGGTATAAGGGAGGGGTCTAGCCCTAATGTCCTCCATGTTTGCTAATCTCTACCTAGCTAGCCAACAGAAGGGTTGTCAAAATCCTGAAATACTTGAGTGTTTTGGCCACATCTGCATTCACAAACCAAGAGTCACATTAGATGAAACAGGCTTTGTATTTTCAGTTAATGGATAATAGGAAGGCAGATAAGGAGAACATGAAAACATGGCACTTTCCTTATGCCATACAGTCTGCCCAATGTGGTGGACATGAAAGGCTTTTCCAACCAAAACAATTGACTCATCTGGTAAGAATTTACCTTCCCTTTTGTGGAAAATGGGTCAGAGTTAGTAACTGGGGATAAAACAACGGTGAAACGGACTGACCAGATAAGGCAGCTCCTGGATTTGGCATCAAGCTCTAGAAAATGTTTTATCTGGTGAGGTTTTTCAAGGGAATTAAAGATTGGCTGGCCTTGGGCAAATTTGAAGGGGATAGAGTTTCTCAGATGGACCTCTGGCTTAATTTGGGTCTTTATTGCTATGAGAGACACCATGACCATGGCAACTCCTATAAAGGAAAATATTTAATTGAGGTTAATATTTAATTGGCTTACAGTTTCAGAGGCTTAGTCTATTATTATCATGGTGGCATGCAGGCAGATAGGGTACTGGAGAAAGATCTGAGAGTTCTATATTTTGATCCAAAGGCAAAAAGAAGGGGATTGTGAGCCATACTGGGTGTAGCTTGAGCATATGAGATATCAAAGTCTGTCTTCCCAGTGACACACTACCTCTGGCAAGGCTACACCTCCTAATAGTGCCACTTCCTATGAGGAGAGTCCTATTCAAACCACCACAACCTCATTCCCTAGGATTGCTCTACCTTGTTAGACTCCCTTTGGAAGCTCTGACCTATTGCAATTCTCTCTTTTCTCATTGTATTGTCTGAGCTCTATATCAGTTCTTTCTATATCAGCATTTATCTCTTCCAGAAAGCTGCAAATAACCTCATTGAGAGACTTATTTTAATAACACTGGTCTTGATTAAATGGACTAAAATATCTACAACATATACATTTTATAGGGATCATCATTGTCTTACTTTATACACATACACACAGACTTCAGGAGGAATGTCCACCTGCACAATTAGGAGCACAAGAAACACAATTGTCTCAAAAACTGAACTCTCCAAATCTTAATGCCAATGGCAACTTCAAAGATGGCCCCAAAAATTCGGCTCATCTTTCATCCTTTTATGACAAAGTGGCGTAGACATTCTTCCCTGAGAGATGTCATCTAAGCATATCGTAACTGAGATCTCCCATCTGAGGAGTCCACCCTGTGGGGAAAGGCTAGGCATACCAAGACCCTTCTGCAACACTCATCGCTGAAGGAGCAACGAGCAGGTAGAATTACCTAACTGGTAGACTCTAGAATAATTAACCTACACCTGACAACAAATGGACAGAGTTAAGCAAATAATGCAGATTTGTAAGTGAGAGTCCAAACCTACTCTAATTTGGGACTGGCCTCTATCTTGGGAGAGAGAGAGAGAGAGAGAGAGAGAGAGAAAGGAGAAAGAGAGAGAAGAGCCACAGCTGAACCCAAGCTACATGCAAGTACTCCATGGCTTATCCTTGGCCAGAGTTATTCCCTAGCTACTTCCTAGCAACAGTTAATCAAAGATTAGTCTGATTGTTTCAGATGTACTTCCATACTGTTTGTGATTATATATGGTCTTACTTCAGAGCACCAACCCATTACAAGTCATTCAATTAAATGCTTGCCAGAATGAACAACCCCTCACTTGCTCCCATTCCCTATAAAACCTTGTCTCGATGAGAATTTGGGGCTGTTTCCCCAACCCATTCTGTGGGCAGGTACTGAGTAAGCCCAAACTCCAATTTATGATAAAGCAACAACAACAACAACCAACCTTAATGTTGGCTCCTAATTGGTCTTTTGGGCTCTCAAACAAGAACAAGACACAACATATTTTTCTAAATAAATAAGACAATCTTCAGTGACTGAATTATTTGATTTAATGCAGCAACGCATCACCACCACATACCTAAACTTTAAAATAATTACACAATCTTTTTTAATAATTTCTTATTTTAAAAACAATACTTTTAATATTCATTAAACGTTTGAAAATGATATGAGTCTCACATAAGGTTTCCTTGCTACCTGTAATAAGCTGAGCATCTGAGTTTCTTATGTTGAACACGGCAGGAAGAAGAAGGCTTTGTTCTGAGAGTTGGTAATGTTAAAGTTTGAGAACACATGACTGATGAACACAGACACTGCTACCTATGGTGGTTTGAATGTTCCCATCCCATAAACTCATCAGTTTGAAGCTTGGCCCATAGGAAGTGGCACTATTACATGTGGCCTTATAAGCTCAAGTCTGTCCAGTGTGTCTCAGATCCCTTCAGCTGCCTACAGATCAAGATGTAGATCTCTCAGCTCTTCCAGCTTCATGCCTGTCTGCAAGCATCATGCTTCCCACCATGATGATAATGGACTAAACCTGTGACACTGTAAGCCAGCCCCAATTAAATGTTTTACTTTTAAGAATTGCCACTTAACAGAGAAAGAAATCTTAATTAAAACACTACCTTAAAGGGGGGAGAATGAGTGCTTCTACCACAGGAAGGTTTTTAATAGTAAAGGAAACTAAGGGAGGTCTTGGAAATGGCTGCTTTAGAGAAAGAAGCACACGTATCCAAGGAAGCTGAAAGTGCTATGGATGCAGAAGTATGAAAATACCTTCCTAATGACCCCAGAGTTTTTCTCACCTTTCAACATCGATGGACAGTCTGCAACATGGTGGCAAATGTCCTACACTTGGGAGAAAAAGCAATAAAAGCTGTTGCATTAAAATAACCCTGGGGCAGGTTCCAAATTTTATGGCAATATGTTAGGAAAGCAGGAATTCCTCAAGAAAATCCTCCCATAAAGAGAACTGGTTATGCCAGTCTGTTATGCCCCAATACTGGGAATAAATAACATTAATAACATCTTGCAATTTGGGGGGTAAATTTTGCTCAAAATTCTAGCTGCCTATCCACTGTCAGAAAAGTTAACCATATCTCACAACTACCTCAGTTTTCTATTTGAAACCTTTGGCATGTACTCGCTTTTCTATTTCATAATTTTCTATGTTCTATTGCATCCAAGTGGAAAAAGAATCCTATTAGGTAGTATACACTGGATCATACGGAGTCTATTGCCTAAGAGCACCAGAGAAATGATAGCCCAAGCCTTCAATGCAAACCAATTACTCTGTTTGTTTTAGTCTCATAATTTGAAACCACACAGAAGTTCCTGGTAATGTTTAGTAACATCATATGACTTGTATTCTGATAATAATATTGGTCCAGAGAGATGTAGATAATTAATAAGGAGGGAGGTTTGGATAAATCATCTGCTTTTCTTAGAGATTTTCTTTGTTCTGATCCTTTTCATACTTCCAGACTCCCTAAGGGTAATCACATGAGAATCCTGCCTTTGTGGAGGAAGTTGTTGACATTCCTCATGACTAAAGTGGACTGAAACTTGGGTTAATATGGGAGGCAGGATCTCAGAGTCTTCTAATTAAGAGAATCTTTGAAAAAGCTGCAAAGATTGCTAAGTGACACCTTTGAGCTATTCTCAGAACACAGGATTCACTCTGAGGTGCTGAGGGCTATTAATGAAATTTCAATAATGTTTGCATTTTCACAGTTGTTGGAAATGACAACAATATAACTATTTAATCCTGTTCTGTGAGTGCGGGGGTAGCACTTATTTTCTTCATTGGTATATTCTGAATATGAAGATAGTAGGAGCCAAACGCTGTGAGTAAGTGGATATATCTGTGGACATAGTCAAACCGATAACTCTGAGACTCTGTTGCAAAGTGTGTTGGTTATGTGGTTTTAAAAACAGAAAAGAAACTGCTAGGTAACATAACAAGTCTGTTTTTAAATTTTGAGAACTTATCACCATATTTCACAGTTTCTATACCATATTCCATTCTTTCCCCCAGCAAGAGATAAGTCCTTCAATCTCTTCAATAATCCTTGTTGCCTTGGTTTTATCATTAGCTCTCCTCATGGATTTGGGATGTTCTCTCATTGTCATTTAGCGCTACATTTCAGTGTTTGAGCAATGCTGAACACCTTCCCAGAAGTATGCCATTTGTGTATATTAAATATGTCCATCCAACTCCTTTGCCACTTATGTGGGCTTTCATCGCTGTTTTAAGAGTCCACTATGTAACTTGGGTAGTAATATATGGTTTGCAAATGTTTTCTCACAATCTGTAGTTTGTCTGTATAGTCTGTTATTATCTTTTGTTTGTGTCATTTGTATTTTCATGAAGTTCCATTTATCAATTTCTATTTTGATGCTTAGGTCTTCCATGTCATAACTAAGAAATCCTTGGCAACCCCAACACTAGGAAATCATGAGGCTTTGAATCCATGCTTTCTTTTAGTAGTTGCGTGGTGGTGAGTCTCACATTTAGTTCTTTAATCAATTTTAAGTTTGTGTTTTTGTGTCATTTAATAAGCTCATTTTTTGGTATTTTGCATATAAATAATCATATTTTTATACAAGAGCAATCTTTTTTATATTAAATGTTCATAGCACCCTTATCCTAAATAAATAAATAAATAAATAGATAGATAGATAAATAAATAAATAAACAAACAAACTGGACAGCTCTCAGTGGAGAAATACAAATGCCAAAATTGTACGCAAAGTGCTTAGTATTCTTAGCTGTAGAGAAATAAAAATCAGAACTACGTTAAGACTCATATAACTCCAGACAGAAGGGCAATTATGAGGAAATCAAACAGCAACAAATGCTGGTGACAGTGAAGAAAAATAGAACTCTATTCCCTGTGGTGAGGGTGTAAAGTGACACAGCACCATAGAAAACAGAGCGGCAGTTTCTCAGAATACTTAACATGGAACTAGCCTATAATCAAGCTGTACCACATCTAGTTACGCACCCACAGGTATCTAAGTCGGCATATGGAGACACTTGCCCATTCGCGTTGATGTTCACTGGTGAACTATTCCCATCAACCAAGACACCGAACCAGCCTACAAGTGCACCAGCAAATGTACAGATAAAGAAAATGCACTACTTATATCTGTTGCCATTTTATTTAAATCTCAAGAAGAACAAAATCACAGCATTGGCAGGGGGAGGAACTGGAGACTATCACATTAAGCAAAGTAGCCCCAATTCAGAAAGCCAAAAACCACATGCGTTGTCTCATATGCAGAATCAATAAACGTTCCCATTTATAACATAAAATTGATGAGTAGGTTATTGTGATAATCACAATTTGGGAGGTGGAAGAAAGATTGGATACGTTCTGTTTCTGAGTACTTAACTCTAACCTCCTACTGGTAAATACCGTAATGAAACAAATTCAAATTACACAATCTTTTAAATTTATAGCTTAAATGACAAGAAGGAAAGATTCTAAATCACTAATTCCAAATTTTTCAGCACCAAGACTCCATTTTGTAATACTTACATATTATTATTTAACAGTGTTTCAAACTTTTTTTTATCTATTTCAGTAATCAAATAAATCATAATACCAAGCACAGTATCTGATATGGAAGAGAAAAGCAGAACAGCAACTTGAACTGATTTAATGCCAGTCAAATGTCTTAGCAGATTTACATATTTATATTTATATTTATGTACCCATCAAATACATGAATTATAACGTTGGAGATGAGGTGAGACAGAGTTTCTCTGTGTAGACTATGCTACTCTAGAACTTGCCTTGTAGACCAGGCTGGCTTCAAACTCACTGAGATCCACCTGTCTCTGCCTCAGACATAGTAACACAGACCTTTAATCCCAATATTTTGAGTTATAACTATTAACTGAATTCTTTTATTATTATCTAGTGGTCACAGAGACACCAAGATGTCATTCATTTCTCTGAGTTTTGGAAGCACATATTAAAAACAGTTTTAGAAAATGCCAGGTCTGAGCTCATACTTTCACATCTAAAGATTCAGAACTAGGATACACACAAAAAAAAAAAAAAAACCAGTTTGCCTTTCTGGGTCTGGGTTACCTCACCCACAATAACAATGGCCTAGTTCTATTCATTTACCTGATAGTGTCATGGTTTCGTTTTTCTTTAGAGCTAAACAGTATCCCACAGTGTATAAGCACCATGTTTTCATCTTTCATTCATCAGCTGAAAGACAGGTTGCTTCTGTTTTCTGACTGTTTTGAGTAGATCAGCAATTAACACAGATGAACATCTGTAAAGTAGAATGGACCATAGGGTGGATCTCCTCCAAGCTTTTCAAGAATTTGTCCACACTGATTTCCATAGTGGCTGCACCACTTTGCAACCCCACTCATCAGTATTGGTTGCCAGTTGTTCCCTCAGTTTTGGCCATCCTGGCAGGGGTAAGATGATACCTCAGGCTTGTCTTCATTTGCATTTCTCTAAGTGTTAAGGATGAAGAACACTTTTTGAGATACTTCTTAGCCGTATTTACTTCTTCTTTTGAGAACCTGTGTTCAAATCCCGTAGCCCATTTTATAATTAGATCCTTTTTATTTTTGACTGCTTTTTGAGTCCTTTATATATTCAGCATATTAATCCTCTAACACTCTGTGGGGTTCCTCCTTACTTGATTGACCGCTTCCTTTCTTGTAGATAAGCAAACTTAGTTTTACCAGAGGTACTATTTATCAATTGTTGACCTTAATTCCTGAACAAGTGGAGACCTATTCAGACAGTCCTATTCCTACAGTTAAAGCAGCTGAGGACCTTCTCATCCCAGCCACCTTTCTTTACAAGTTCAGTATTTCAGGCTTCATATTGAGGTCTTTGAACCATTTGGAGTTGATTTAGGGGAGGGGCAGGATGATAGATGTGTGTTTCATTTCATTCATCTACATGTGGACACACAGTTTTCCAAGCATCATTTGTTGAATATGTGCTTTTGGCCAGTGAGTTATTTTGACATCTCTGTCAAATATCACATGGCAATAGTCATTTGCATTCATGCTTGAACTCTCTATTTTATGCCATTGGACTACGTCTCTTTCTGTGCAGATACCATGTTGTTTTTATTAGAGTGACTCTGTAGTACAGCCTGAGCTCTGGGATGGTACTTCCCCCAGCTTTGTTCTTTTTGCCTCAAATTGCCTTGGTGGTTCCATATTATGAAGTTTAGAACTTTTTGCTCAGTAAAGAATGAGATAGAGATTTTAATTGGGATTATTTTTTGTACAGAGCTTTATGGTAGAATGATTATTTTTACAATATTAATTCTACTAATCCATGAGCGAGGGACATTTTTCCTTATTCTAGTGTCTTCCTCAATGTCTCTCCTTGGAGATTTAGTTTTCATTGTAGAGTTCTTTTACCTCCTTGGTTATGTTAACTCGTTATACATATGCATACACACATGTATAATATACAGAGAGATAGGTATAGGTATTGAAAGATGATAGATGATAGATAGATGATAGATACATAAATAATAGATACATAGACACATAGACAGATATATGGGTGGATAGACAGACAGACAGACAGAGTGCTTCCATGATCTTTCTCAGTGTACTTGTTGTTGATATATAAAAAAGTTAAAGATTTTTGTAAGTTGATTTTATATACTGACACGTTGCTAAAATTATTAGTCATTTCTAGGAAAGTAAAAAAGGGACAAGGTGAGGAGAGAAGGAGCTATAAAGAGAGGAATAATAGGGTACAATTGCTATAAGGAAGGACAGGGGAAAACCATGGTCAAGAAACTTACCTGGGGTGGTGGTAATGTAGAGGGAAAAGTAAGGAGATTATGTAAATCTATATATTGAAACCCTATTGAAAACCTATAAGGAGTTATATTATTTTATGTGTACTTAAAATTGCATTCATATGTATATGTATGTATGTATAAATATGTATATACATACATATATATGTATGTGTGTATGTGTGTGTATATATATATATATACATATATATATATATATGTGTGTGTGTGTGTGTGTGTGTGTGTGTGTGTGTGTGTGTGTATACATATACATATTGAAATAAAGTTAAGCCACATGGGTGACAATGCTCCCCCTGAAAAGCTGTAAACTATATAACAGAAACCCACACACCAGACATGAGAAAACTCTCTTGTTGTTGTTGGTTGGCAGGAAAAAGCAAAATAATATATGCTATTGCTATTGTTCTTGGTTGTTTCCCAGAAAGCAAGTCTGCATTAATAGCTCAAGATACTTCAGACAGAGGACAAGGAGATATCAATGTGGATCTGACTTGGAAGCCTCCTTTCTGAGAACTAGCTCTTATGTGACCAGAAGATGCTCTGTATGCTGCAGAGAGAGAGTTGAAATTAATAGTCCTGCCCAGCTGTGATGTCTATGAACCACAAACAATGACAAGCATAGCAAGATATCCCCAAAAGTGCAATAGTAGTGGCACTTAGAATAGTAGAGCCAGGTAACTAACAGCTATTTAATTGTCCTTGTGACTCACCCAACAGGAAGAAATTCATGTCTTATATGTAAACTTGATCAACTACTGGTCGCTGGTAAGGTATGGACCTTAGAAGAGAAGCTACAACTACCACTTCCCCAAACCAGTACAATTTCTACAACATTCCATGTACTTACCCTGACGTCCACATATGAGTGTAGAACTTACTCCTCATCAAAGAAACTTCTTTGGCAGCAGACAAAAGAGACCTCTACTGGAAGCCACAATTGGCCTAAACCCAGAGAACAGCTAACCATGGCGTACCTATCCTCCACTGATATATCTATAGCACAATCCTTACACCCAAGTTTCGGGCAACATTTCAAAGGAGGGAGTGGAAACACTGTAAGAGACAGAAGAACAGCAAGTGTGTCGTGACAGTTTGTCTTCTACATTAACATGAATCTGTCACACCCCACCCAAAAAAAACAACAAACTATAGTATCCTAAAAGACTGAACATTATCAATACTGGATGGCGTGGCAACATGGATGGATGGATGGGGGGAATCTCACCAGACCCCACCCCTAGGTGAAGAGTTACAAACAATGGTGGCTGAGAGAAGGAAAATCAGTTTTCTCCAGTGATGATTCCCTTGATAGGACATCCAACCCAAAATGGTCAGTTTTAGATACATATACATATATGTAACACTAAAGGGTCTCTGCAGATTGTATTTACAAATGTATGTGTGTGTGTGTGTCTGTGTGTATGAGTACATCTTTATGTGTGTGTGTCTGTGTGTATGTGTCTGTATGTGTGTGTATGTATGTGTTTGTATGTGTGTGTGTGTCTGTGTGCATCTGTGTGTGTTTCTGTGTATGTATCTGTGTGTGTCTGTGTGTCTGTGTTTATGAGTGTGTCTGTATGTGTGTATGTCTGTGTGTATGAGTGTGTCTGTATGTGTGTGTGTCTGTGTGTATGTATGTGTCTGTATGTGTGTGTGAGTGTCTCTGTGTGTGTGCATATGTGTGTGTGTGTGTGTCTCTGTGTGTCTGTGTATGTCTCTGTGTGTGTCTGTGTTTGTCTGTGTGTGTGTCTGTGTGTATGTATAACACTAACAATGAAAGAATAAGAGGCCATGAATTTAAGAAGGAGTAAGGGGGACAAACTAAGTGTTGACAGGAAGACAAGAAAGAGAAAAATTTTATAAATATTGTACTACTCATATATTAAGATCTAAAAAATAAATGAATTGCAGAATTGCAGAAAGTCAGATACAGTTCTGACTGTATCTTTAGTGTTAAGGGACTGAGCATGGTGACCTGAGACTCAGGACACTCACATTTACATTCCTCATCTTCTATGCCCTTGTTAAACAAGCAAACAAAAACATGCTTTTGTTTTTGAACCTTTAAGAGCTAGCATTCTCAATAGTTGAGGGTCTGGACTCTAGAGAAATATTTGAACTTGAATACTGATCCCACTGAGTCACTGAACCACTCTACAGCTGTCCCAACCAAAGTGCTGAAAACCCGTGAGGAGCTCAAAAATCTTTCGAGCAAAGAGAAGAATATGTTTCATGAAGTTATAAAACATAAAACTTGTCACAGACTTTGTGTCAAAAACAATGCAAGGCAGAATACAATAAAATAACGTCTTTAAAGTTAGAAAGAAAAGAAACACAGGCTCACAAGCTAGAATTCTGCCACCACCAAAAAAAAAAACCAATAATAATACCTTTTGGCACTGAAGGGGAAACAATGACAGTTATCACACATGGTTAGTCACAGTGACCATCTCCCAGGATTGTTGAAGAAACCAAATAACTTGATACACAGAAAATTTTCTAAACAATCCTTGACAGACAGTGAGCATGCCAGGTATATATATATATAAAAAACTAATAATAAAATAAGCAAGTGGTGCTTATCCAACCCTGTTTAGAAATAGTAACACTCCCAATAACGAGACCGTAAGGGGTCACAGACTCAAGTCTCAGGGAGCTGTAGTGGTCACTCCAACTGTTATGATGATATCATTCCACACGATATACCCTTTGAACCAGAAGATATCCTCAGAAAGTTTGAAGTTCTATGTTAGTGAAACATTTTGTTCCTACTGATTTCTTAAGATTACCTCATGCTCTGGCTAATTGAGAAGTCTCTGTTGCATATATTATCTCACTTGAATTATAATGTGGCCTGAATTAGTTAACTTTTTAATCTGTTACAAATGAACACTGAAAAACTCTCTGAAAAAGGTCTTGCTAGGGGATTTGGTGGGAACAAAACCATGACATTAACTCAAGCTGCTTACAGTAGAACCTAGCTTAGAAACAGTAAAGATTAATTAATTAATTAATAATAATAGTGATGATGATAATGGAAGATTACTCTGGGGGAAAGAGAACTCAATGGTACATTAGGAATGCATGGAAGAGCTCGTGATCTGGTTTTCGTGACACAGGTAGGCTTTTGTAAATAGCAGAAAGAATAATAGGTCTGGCTTGCATGGGTTCATTTGAGCAGACCAAGTCTCAGTTTTCTCAGATCTGAAGGAGGTATAACACTGCCTTCTTTACTGATCTTTAGTTAAATTTAAAAAAGATCATATAGGACTGCAATAGCTTATAGAAGTATAGTATGTAAGTCCTGACAAAGTATGTTGCCAGTTGGTTACATACAGCTTTGGGAGAATATAGTCATAACAGCAGGGAAGTAACATAATGTTTTAAATTTATTACAAAAATGATGAAGCTTAGAGGGATGTTGTATTTAGCCATTCCAGCTTGAAACGTATATGGTATTTCTGTCAAAAGATGATAATTTTACTCAGTCATAGTAATAGAGACTCAATCATAGTAACAAAGGGGAAAAAAGCAAGGAAGAGACACTGACAGAGAAGAAGATTGAGAAAGATGAAGTTTAAATTTGTATATAAAACATAGTCAGAGAATATTTTCTATCTTGCACCAAGTTAATATTGCAATGCTTGAATAAAGATGGAAAGGGACTTCTTATATCCATTCTCCCCCCAACTTGGACTCCTGTCTATTTGACAAATACAATGTATACTTTTGAACATGGTTGGTCAGTGACTGATGGTTTGTGGTAAATGGCTTTCTGGACAGTTGAAATCCTGGAAACACACAGGAAGACATATGTGCCATGCGTAAGGCCCCCAAGATCATCTCCCCTAAGGTGCTGTGTTGGCCTTCCCTTCTTCTCAGGAAAGTGTTCCCTGGCTCAGTCTTCCTTCCTCTTTTCCCAGCATGCTTTAATCACAGTGGTTATCAGAGACCCTAAAAGAATCCAGAGAACTTCCTCTAGCCATATCTATGAGCTATTCAACAATTGTCCCTGGCTGTACATTATTTCCCCAAGACAGACAGAAATGATCATGGATATAGGAGATACTCATTTCATTATTTTCTGAATTTTCTTGACCCAAAATAAAGCTGAGTTTGAGGTCCAGGAATGCCTGCTAGAGTTCAGCATTAATGAGAATCTCCTTTTACAAATCTGGGATTGGAAGGGATAATTAACAAGAAAATAAAATGTTCAATATATTATAGTCACTGAATACAGACACTGTCTTTCACCCAAGTAGGTATCAAATCAATATTTGATGAAGACACTGTGAGCAGCAATGCACAGCTGCCTGTGAGCCTGGGAGAAGAATTTTGAACTGCAATCTGCATATCTCCTCACAAGGAAGACATTATTGGACTTAAAAACTTTCCCAAGAAAAAGAGCAATGAAAAGCATTTTCTTATTCGGAATGAAATTCGAAGTATCCCAAAGACTCTGTTCTGTCGCCATAGGGGTGTGGTCTTCCTTGGGTGAGCTAGAAACGGTCTTGCAGTATATTTAACACACACAGTCAAGAATTTCTGAGAGTTCCTACCAGATACCCATCAGAGACACGTTCGCATTGTAAAATAGAAGCATCAGCCTTACTCTGTGTTGCTTAAAAAACAGGAAGCAAAAGAGCCAAATATTCCAGGCCAGGCTTTGTTTATTTTTAACTCAGAGTCACATGGAAGCCTCAGACTCAGAACTCCAGGATCAAAGGAGCAAGTCTGAGGTCACACACCAAAGTTCCCAGGCCTTCGGGTCGTTAGTCTCCACCATCCTTCTTAATGTAGGGATAAGACCAAAGTGACCGGGTGTCAACTGTACATCCTGCCTCATCTCTGACAGGCAGAGTCAACAGAGATTCAAAGTCTGGAATGTTTTTTTCTTCTCGAGATAATTTTTTTTCCCTACAAAAGCCCTATTATGTACAGCTGGGTTTGATTACTATCATTACTCCTTTAAGGAATGATTGTCCTTCCCACCAGGCTACTGAAGACAACCAGTTCATAAAAATAAAGATAGCAACGGTTTCCATTGGCTGACACGATGAGAAAGTGAGAGTGTCCCCTGGGCCTGTGCAAAATGCGAGAAAAGAAAGCTGCACGAAGCAGTGTCTCCTAGAAGGAGGAACATTTTGCCCCATCAACAGGAATCAATAGGCCTAAAGCCCAGGCCACTTGTATTAGACAGTGATGCAGCAGATTCCAGAGCAAAGATCAGGGCACTGATGGAGCTGCAATACCTAGCATGGAGTCCCAAAGTACCTCAATATTACAGATTATACATGGACACAACCAAAAGAAATTAAGGCTCTTCACGGTTCCACAGTGCTCAGGGTTTTGCTTTTTGTTTTTGTTATTGTTGTTTGTTTGTTTTTGTTTTTGTTTTCATTGTTCAGTTATCCATCACTGTGCAGCTGAGAGCCATTGACTAAGATGATTGAATCAAACATTGCCTCAACCATTGAGTAGCCTCTTTGTGTTTTTATAAATGTACTCAAGTCATCCAAAAGGAGGATTTGGAGAGACCAAAGGTTAGCATTTATAGTTGAATCTTCTTGTTAGAAATGTTATACTCAACACTTGAAGACAAATAATTGTACCTGTTTTCTTCTTGGGTTCACACTGTTGATTCTGTTTTAGACCTTTCCTGAAGCCAAGAAGTCCCCTGTGGCTTAATCTTTTTGGGATAAAATCCAATTTCTTTAACACTATCTATACAGCTGGTGGTGGGCAGGAGGAAGAGTGACACGATGGTAACAATGGCTGCCATCCACAAAGGTGAGTCCAGTTCTAGCATTTTCCATAGGTGACATATCAGGTTCTCATAGTCACTTTAAGAAGCATATGCAGCATATGCTTTTAGTAACTCACTTTGCAAGTGAAAGGAAAAATTAAAGAAAATTAGTTGAACCCAGGCCCTCTGGATCCTTGGACCATGTTCTTAGTTGGGCTTAGCTTCACTGCCTCCCTGTGAACTAACTCACTATATTTCTTTATTTCTTTCTTTCTTTCTTTCTTTCTTTCTTTCTTTCTTTCTTTCTCTCTTTCCTTCTTTCTTTCATTCCTTCCTTCCTTCTGTCTGGCTCTCTCTCTCTCTCTCTCTCTCTCTCTCTCTCTCTCTCTCTCTGGGTTCTCCAATTCACCAATGTCTCTTCCATGCATGGTCTTAGCATAGAGTCTTCTTGGTGTCAGAACAATTTATCTCTCATCCTTGAATCTAGCTGCAAGAACTCGCAGCAGACTGTCAACCTCCAACTATTATGACATGTAAAACAGTCTCTTCCATCCCCCTTTCTTTTCTTTCATTTTTTTTCAGCATAATATTCTATTGATTATTTAGGAATTTCACATTATGCATTCTGATCGAACTCACGTCCCAATCCTCCCAGATCCACCCCTCCTTGTGACCTACCCCATAGAAAAAGAAAGAAAGAAAGAAAGAAAGAAAGAAAGAAAGAAAGAAAGAAGAGAGGAAGAGAGGGAGGGAGAGAGGGAGGGAGGGAGAAAGGAAGGAAGGAAGGAAGGAAGGAAGGAAGGAAGGAAGGAAGGAAGAAAGAAAGAAAGAAAGAAAGAAAGGGATGGAGGGAGGGAGGCAAGGAGGGAGGGAGGGAATGTATGTATGAATGTATGTATGTATGTATGTATGTATGTATGTATGTATGTATGTATATTCCAATTCATGTTGCCCATATACTCAGTGGAGTATGGTCAAACTCCCATGCCAGTCCCTTAAAGAAAACTGAGTCTTTCCCACCCCCAGAAGAAGCCATCAACTGTGAAGAGCTATGCTTCAGTATTCCTGTAATAGTTTTTAAGAGTTCTCTTCAATGGCTTCCTGTCTAGACTGTTTCTTTTGTGAGGGGAGGAGATTGCCATAGAAGCCTTCTATGACTCTGGTTCTCAACTGTGATTCTTTGGTCATCAATACCACTACAAAAGAAGCTTCCTTGCTGTCAGGCCATGGAAGGGTATCCTGGTTCTTGGGTTGTGTGTGTTCTGCCACACCCCCAGAACCCAGGCTCCTGACACGAGGTCTAATCTCCATTCAGTCTGCACCCTTCAGTCACATAGGACACAGGTAGAGGGCATGATTAACAGGCCTCAGGTCCTAGAGAGATTTACATACTAATGAGGTACCTGAAGGCCAGAGAGTGGAGCCAATTAAACATTCTTCCCCAGCCCCCCCTCCCTCCCTCCCTATTTAACTCAGGTCTGCCCTGGGTTTTAGGGGGGGTGTATCCAGATCCATCCACCATCCATCCGTCATACCAATAAACCTGTTTTGGAAACCCAAGGACTTTCTCGTGTCAATGGGGCCACACTGTGAGGAGCCGTGGAGAGGCCTTTAGTGAGCCACAGCAACTGGGCCTAACTCCTTGCCCCCCAGGAACCCAGAGCATTCCCAGCCAACTACCCACAGACTGGTGTGAGGAACTCTCTATGTTCTCCAGCCACAATTACCTACACCTTGCCCTTTACAGTCAACAAGAGCAGAGATCATGTACATGTTTTCTGGCAACAGCATGGGCCACGGACATCCACATGGCCTCTGGCAGCAGCCCAAACCATGGATCTCAGCATGGTCTCTGGTGGAAGTATGGACAATAAAACCTTTGTCCACGGCATGGAACAGGAGCACCATTATGGCCTTTGGTGGGTAGCAACATAGGCCTGAGACATCAATATAACTTCAGGAGGCAGCATAGACTATGAAGATTCACATGGCCTTCAGTAGTAACACGGCCATGGACATTAACAGGACCTCCAGCCACAGAACTACAGACACCAACTTGACCTCAGGCAGCCTTTTATTTTCATCCTAGAATCCATCAAGTTTCAACAATTAAACTTTGTAATATGTTTCCTCATTTATTGTTTTCAGTTGACCAGAGGTTGCATATGCCTCAGACCACTGCATCTTCAACATTCAGAATAATGACTGGCACAAAGTAGATACAAGGTAAATCACTACTTGCTGAACAAGTGAATGGACTCTAAAATATGCTGCTTAAATGTGTGCTTTAGTTCTGATATTAGTGTTAACTTCTTAGCTACTGTGTGAACAGATATGGGTAGTGCAAGGCTTATAGGAAACACATACATACACACACATGTGTGTGTGTGTGCGTGTGTGTGCGTGCGTGTGTGTGTGTGTGTGTGTGTATGTATGTATCACTATGCCTTTCCAAAGGACACCAAAGAGTTTTTTATCAAAGATGCTTCTTGACTCCAACTGGAAGTCCCTCTACAGCCATCTGTCTGTCTTCACACTGCCTCCAGAAAACATGTAGAAGCCATGAAATATTTTTGCTCAAATATGGAAATACTATGGCGTTCAGTGTTCTTCCTCCCTAAGCACAAGAAAATCATGTAGCGTGAGCTTTTCTTTAAATGGCCACAAACACTTTATTAAATAAAATTGGATCAAAACCAAAACAAGTACAGACATTTAGATGCTTTCCTGTATTGGTGTCAGTGAAGAACAACAACCTTTAATAACTACCTCCCAGTTGATTCAGAGATGGCTCACAGGTAGCTACTAAACGCTTTTAAAAATGTAGCTGTGAGATCATTTCTATCTATGAACTTTGCTTTAACTCTCATAGGGAAATTTTTGTTTATTAATTCATTATTTAAAATATTTGCATTCAGCTCAGTGGTCTCAGTTGTAATTGCATTTGTCCAGGACCCTGGGGAATAATTAGTAGTATCTGGAGACATTTTAGTTACTGAGATGTAATGGGGACAATCCAAGATGCTGAAAAACATTCCGCAGTTCCAAAGATAAGATACACACACACACACACACACACACACACACACACACACGAATTATCTCACCCAAAATGTTTAGATCCCAGGTTAAAATTTTCCCAGTGACTTTCAATGGGGGCTGCACTGCCCCCTTGTGGGAACTTGTAAGATTGAGTTGTCTGTCTTTTGGATATCTGTCTTCTAAAATCTGCAGAATTCTGTACACTAATGAATTATTCTGCAAGTCACACAACTTCAAATCCCTCAAGGGCAGTCAGGCAGGAGAAAAACTTATTCATAACCATCTATGCCTGGAACTTAAATCGTTTTGCATATAATCATGCTTATTTTTGCATGGGCTTAAATTGCCTTAAATTTGCAGAGAATGCAACTACCGCGTAAATTGAGAGAAGAGAGTACTTTACTTTGTTAGAAATTTTACAGATAGCTAATCAGTGTTTTAAGAAATGTGGTCACTTGGCAGGAATAACACCAGTGGCCAATACTACAGCGGCAAAGAGTCAACACAAGTTTCAAAACATCGGTTCAGCTCTTGCCTGAAATGATGTCACCAAAGGAAGCATGTAGTCTGTCAGCTTCCTGTGTGCTTCTTTTCTGGTGACGCTCTTCAGCCTGTACATGTTATTTGCCAGTGTGTACCATTTTATTATGCATCGCTTCTTTTATTGTGTACCACTACTTTCTTTCTACATTACACTTAACAGTACTATGTACCCACATATACATCCAAATGATTGTGTGTGCAGATAAGTTACACATGAATTTCATTTTAGAATCAACCTGGAGAGTTGGAAAATACGTGCTATGAAGGGAAAAATACTGCACGTATTGGGTTGTAAACCACTGCTCCTGCCGATCATGACCTTTCAGAATTTCAATTTTTCCCCAACACAGCACCCAGTCTTCACAGCATCTGGCCTTCTGCAAATATAACAAAGATGCCCTTTATATCCGCACCCAAATCAATGTCATTGAGCCAATATGAAACAGACCCAAAGACACGCAGGAGAGTGACACTCACTGGTCTGCACTTGGTCCCCAGAATTCCACATCTGCCTTTTAAACTACCTTAAAACAATTTGGCACAGAAGAAAGACCACGAGAATTCCCACAACATGAGGACCAATAACTTTTCCCGATACCCCTTGCTGATCCTCCCTCTGACTCATCCAGACAGACACTTGGGCAATCCCAGTAAAGCTTTTATAAAATAAAACAGCTAGTTAAATTATGACTAAGATCTTTACAGCAATGAGAAGACAAGACCCTGAAGACAGTGGTAGCAACTGTGCTCTGGCAGAGTCTTATTCACAAAGAGTTTCAACGAGACCACACTGGATACAGTGCATTCTAAAGACATTCTGAATACATGGAGGGCAAAGCTATTCTCAGAAACCCAGGACTTAAGGAGCATCTTGATTAATGCTACTATTCAGATGATGGGATGGAGAACAGGTAACGCACTTGCTTCACATGCACTGGGGCCTGAGTCCAGATACTCAGCACCCACAAAAAATACACAGAGAGGTAACTCTGCAACCAGCACTGGGAAGGCAGAGACTTGTATGTCGCAAGGGCTCACTAGCCAGACATTTTAGCTGAAGTATCGTGTTCCAGGCACAATGGGAGCTCTTTTCTCAAACAGTAAAGTGGAATGCAACAGGGGAAACTGGAATGCAACAGAAGAAACACCCAAAGTTGACCTCTGTCCTCTCACACACATATGAGCAACTGCAGTACAACACACACACACACACACACACACACACACACACACACACAAAATCATGCATGAACATACAGAAAGAATTAGCTGGATCTGGTTGTAAAAGCCTATCACCCCAGCTTCTCTAAGGCTGTGATAGGGTGGGGCTGGCCCACAGCAAGGACAATCACAAGTTCAAGACCTGCCTGAGGAACTTTGTAAGATCTTGTCTCTAAATAAATAGTGGAACTCAGCTGCAAAGTGTTTGCCTAGCAAGCACAAGACCTGGATTTATTCCCAAGACCTATGAAAATAAATGGTAAATTAACTTAATTTAATACACTTTATTCCAAATCTATACATACTTTCATGCTTTTAATTACATTTCAAGTGATATCTGGACTTTGTTACATAGCTTATTTTATATACAAGTAAACCACCATTTGCACTATGTAACTAGTTCATAATGTTAAATTTCTCTTAAATAATTAAGAGGCTTATGGTCTCCAGGGTATAGTATAATAAAACTGCTGAATTAAAAATTTATGATTAGGTTATAAAATGTGTTTATGCCTTAGCATGAGGTAAAAGTGGGAGAATGACTTAAATTCAACTTTTAAATATATGAGATAACACCAACTTAAAAATCGTTTACACCCAAGTATAACCCTGGTCTTTAAGAACATGTATCTTTAATTGGCTGAAATAAAATACTTAAAGCTTTTCTCAATTAGTATTTATTTTGACACTGCTTTCAGAAATGTGTCAAAGGTGATCTGATTTTATTCTTTTTAAGGTTTCTTCCACATGTTTCTGATAACCATAAAGAAACAATCCACCAAAAGCACCCGGAGCTAAAGCATTGAAAATATAAACATTTTTACCCTAAGATAGAAAACTTCAGTGTACATCAATGAAAACTACCAAGTCTCTTCTCACTCTAAACCAAATTCTGGTCTCATCTGAGCCAGTAAACTATCAGTTAACACCATATACTTGGAAAAGCAAGAAGTTCAGAAGAGTAGAGGAAGGCAGATGAAAATGCCGTGTGAGGCAGAAAAGTCTCCACAACCTTTGCCTCACCGACAGAGACATGTGTCCCTCGCCCTCCTCATCCCATCTCTTTTCCTTGGGACCCAGCAGACTTTAGAAGTTAGTCATAGCTTTGCACTGGGGGTCTGAGAAAGATAAATTCAGACTGTACTGGGTAGTGAGTTAAATACCGGTCGCCTAAGGTTCACACCCATCCAGAACTTGTAAATTGGAAGGAACCTACATGAAACAAGGTCTTTACAGACATAATGAATACTATCATAGCTTTCACAAGTCATAGCTGTTTTCTCACAAGTGGGAGTCACAGACTCAGCCACTGTGAACGGCATCTTTGCAGAAGTCAAGGCAGATGGTGGAGAACTATGAGCACAAGTCACAGAAAGCCAAAGATGGTCAGCAGCCTCCCAACACCAGGAAAGAGCCTCCCCGCTAGCCTTCAATGACACCACACCCCTGCCGACACATTGGATTTGAACTACTTGCCCCCCAAACTATGAAAGCACAAAATTCTGTGATTTCAAACTCACTTACTGTTCATTAGTTTCCCCAGCCGGAAGATATAGCACGTACGGACATGTGCCTTTCTGGACATTCCATAGATGCAGCTCTCTGGAGGTCAGGCACACATTTGGGAGAGGTTCTAAATCCCCTTGCCCTGGAAATGGGGCCCAAGACTTTTGATACTGTAAGTACTTTCATGTGCACTGCAATTTTTAAAAGATCAGAAGAAGGTCTCACAATGCCTACTTTTCTCCCATTTCTTCATGCACACCCACCTTGGATTATCATGCTACAGAGTGGTAGAGCCCCAAGACCTGGCATTCTTCTTCCAGTGAGTGTTTGAATGCCCTGTTATGTGTCTGAACTCTGTCTCCTCATGTGGACAGAGCTTATGGAATGATAAATACTGAAATCACAGCAGAATGCCATGGGATTGTGGACAGGAACAAATAAATTCAGATGAACAATGTGCCTTCTCAGATTTGCATTCTTAATTAGTAGTTCTTATATTCCCATGCCACCCCAACTAAAAGTCTCTCTGAATCACATCCCTGACTTGGGGACAGGGGAGAAAGGGGCCCTTGTCTCACTTTGCAGAGGTGAAACTAGCTCGGAGACATTAAACAATATGACTAACATAGGATATTGGAAGCTTGAAATCCAGGTCTATAGAGTTCTACACCTCCAGCTCTTGGCCTTTGTATTCATGCACGTGTACTGCCTGAAAGGGAAAGAATAGTGGAATGAGTCCTCTAGGCTTTCCTAGGTAATGAGGATACTTTATGATGTGACCCTTGTTAGTGTAGCATTAACACAATGATTCTCATTACTGTGTTTAATTGTACTTTGTTTCTACTGCAAACTTAACTTGAATAGCAAAATGAAAGAGAGAAAGACAGGAAAGAAGAAAGGAAAGAAGGAAGGAAGGAAGGAAAAAGAAAAGAAGGAAGGAAGGAAGGAGAGGAGAGGAGAGGAGAGGAGAGGAGAGGAGAGGAGAGGAGAGGAGAGGAGAGGAGAGGAGA
>JANHMN010000003.1:158237199-158252187 GCA_030674055.1 Rhabdomys pumilio
GAGGAGAGGAGAGGAGAGGAGAGGAGAGGAGAGGAGAGGAGAGGAGAAAGAGGAGAGAAGAAAAAGAAAAGGGAATAACCAAAGAAACGAACTGGTTAAAATCTTATAAGGTAGTTAGCTGTCTTCAAAGGTTCAGCCATGCAGATGTTCAATCTCCCAGGCAAATTAAACCTGAAAATCCATGTTTGTTTGGTTCAGAGAGTCCATAGCCACAGAACAGGCCCTAGCACTGCTAAGTCAGTCTGTTTACCTATGAGCTTCTAGAATTCTTTCCTAGAATGACACCACTTGTAAAAGGCTGTGGTGAGAGGCTGGAGTGTGAAATATACCCAGAAGGTCAGAAACTCTTCTGTGGGTGGGAATGAAAATCAAGGAAGTCCTAAATATGGAGAATGCAGAGTGCCATCCGTGACTCCTGAAATGACTTCTAAAACAAGGTCATAACCACTCCAGTGAGCAGAAGTAGATCCAAGCGTGGGTTGAGAAATATGGCAAGAATACACATGGGTCCATTCCTGGCACGGAGTTAAAAGCACCTTATATATTTGGTGAATGAGGTCAGACCCAGTAAACAATGGCAGTCAGAGCTGAGTTTGTTGAATGACTGCTCTGTACAGGGCACTCAGCTAAATCTCTCTCCTGCATGAGCTCATTTAAGCCTGTCAACAACCATGGGAGGTTTTTTTTAAACAACTGAAGAGCCCAAGGCTTTGGATGTGTTTTTGTATGACATCAGTCTAAGAGCACAGAACGTGGCTTTTTGATCTTCAAACTACTTCATATGTCTTCCTACATGCTAACAGATCAGACTGCTCTGGAAGAAATGAAATCTAGAGTAATACTTGTTCAGATAGAAAAACTCAACTATAATAAGAATTAGTCTCTAAACAGCAAGCAGGCACTGCAAACTCTCAAAGGTACAAGCTTAATAGGAACTAGAGATGCGAATACATCCCAGAGCATTCAGTAAGAGCATCCTTCCCCATGACTGTCAGGTATGGAGACAGGAATCTACTGTGCTGTAAGGATAGCTACAAAGCCTCTAGTTCTGTCTGCAAGCCTGTATGCAACCGGTAGGCATTTCAGAGCATGCCTGCACATACATAGTGAGAGGTTCATATAATAATAAGAGAACAGAAGGACAAAGCTAGAAAATAAAGGAAATAAGCATGAAAGTGTGACTGTCCATAGTGTGGCTGCAGTCGTGTCCCAGCTATGCAGGACATGTTCTCTGAACAACCCTTCCAACTGTGTCCTTCCTAAATCTGACGCAAGCAGTCCCTGCTTCACTGTTATTCCTCATAAGCAATGTGTGGCACTGCTTCCTTTAAGTCTGGAGTCTTCAAGAAGCAGCTTTTCTAAGAGACTTTATATATAAAGAATCTTCTAGAGGGATGTACAGCTAGCTGGTGACGAGCAGCCCATGTCATTTGCATCACTAAGTCAAATTACATATGTGTGTATACATGAGTGTATATGTATTGTATACATGTATGCATATATGTATATGTATTTGCATATATATGCATATATGTATATGTAAATATATATATTTACATGTGATTAGGACATACAGCACCTTATCTTGTCATTTCTACTTGTCCTGTTTCCTTTGACACATACCTCCTTTCCCTTGGTTCACTCTCTGCTTATGTTTAAGAAACTTTTCAAAGGGACGAGTACACAGGACATAAGGGACTTGGGGTCTAATCCCAGTTCAGTCTTTAAGAAGCATTGCTAGTTGGCAGATCAGAATCCTTTAGAATCTTCAGACCTTCAGCTTGTTTGTTACAACTCTTTGTTCAGGAATCCAAAAGAGTGAGCAGGATATTTCCTAAAATCTTTTCCGAGCAGTAGTAGCTTCCGAAAGCAAACTGTCGGGCAAGCCTTCTGTCCCTGTAAACGTTTTATTACACAATTGCTAGCAGTTTTACTGAGAGCTTTATGCTCATCAGCCTCCAGCAGTTTCCAGACAGCCCTGGAACAGATCTGCACGTGAAGCTTAAAGGAAAAGTCATTCGTGTTTTTGCAAAGACGTCAAAATTAGCCTCAAGGAAATAAGTAATCTATCGAAAGTCACACAATCCATATGTGAAAGACTTCTTCAAGTCTGTGAATAGCAAGATCATTAGTTTATGGGTCACTATCCTCTCCTGGGCTAGACCGAGTTGAAATTTCTCTTCTGCCTACCCTCTCAGAGTTTCTTTCTCTTACTGTATTCTTATTACTGGGAGGGAAAGATTAAAATCCAAGCATAAAAGCACACTTGTCTCTCAATACTAACAACTGAATTTTAAACCTGGGACCCACATGATAGAAGAAAAGCACTAACTTTCTCCCACAAACTGTCCTCTGACCTCCACATGTGCACCATATCACACATGTGCTGGAACATAATACACACAAAATAAATAAATAAATGTAATCTTTTTAAAAATCCAAGCTTAACACATATTATCATTTATATTATTGGATTCTCATTCAAATAAATACTAGTAAACACACCTCTCAAGTCTAGCTCAATATCTCAGCATTGACAGAGAGAGAGAGAGAGAGAGAGAGAGAGAGAGAGAGAGAGCAAGAGATGGGGAGGGGGAAAGGCTGTAATGGAAATCCTAGCCTATAAAAAGTAAAATCTGCTCTGTGACTCCAATACCATATATGTCCAAATCTTCCCACCAGTCTTTTAAAAAAAATGTAGCTGAGAGACTTGGAATTTGTTATTTTCCCAAGTGGGAGGGCAAGTTCCTCTGAGTCCTTCAAGTATCAAAATTTTATTCTGATGCAAAGAAAAACAAATCATTACACTTCCTGCAGAACGCCTTTGTTACATGAGCAATAAACGCACACAATTTCAGCCTTACTTTCAAAGTCATATCTTGGGGCCTTGGGATTTTTTCCCTCAGTTTATAAAACCACATAGAAAGGCCATGATGCTACATGGACTTATAAATCTGAAAAATAAAGGGACGTGTAAATAATGCCACTTCACTTTATGACCATAAGTCAATGGAAAAATACATCAGACCTTCCCCTTGCTTCTATGATGGTCACATGACCGATGTCATTTTAGAGAACTGTCTTTAATGTTGTAAAAGTTACGTTCTCTGGTGCTACTAGCATGCCTTTTCTTTTGAATAGACAAAGATACAGATATTTTTCTCACACACTAAGCATCCATATTCTTGAAGGAATTTAAAGAGTTGAGCTGAAAGTTTACTTTTTTTTTTTTTTTTTGACTTGCCACTCTCACCTTTTGGCAGTCATCCCTTCTATAAATAAATGAGATTTCAAAAGCAACAATATTGCAACAGTATTGCAACAATATTGCAACAATAGCAATGAAAATAAACAGAAGCTGTCAACTGAGTCGAGATAAGTAAGAAGAAAGGCATCGTATGTGGATCTGAGAAAGACTGGTAAAGACTGATCTGGCCAAAAGCTTGGATTCTACAATTAATCACAAAAGGAGTAAGTGACCAAGGAATGTTAAAGAATAACTGTACTTAAGGAAAGGAAACCAACTACAACTCTGTAACAGAGACTTCTCTTTCTGTATAAAGATTTACACAAGCATACTTAAGTTCAACCTTGACTGAGTAGGAAGGACTCGGAGAATGAGGTCAGTTTTGTATAGTTCTATTGTGTGATAACTAGCACGCATTGCTTGGACAATGAAGCAAGCAAAGAAAAAGATAAATCCAAAAATTCAAACCAAAAGATTTGAAGTGAAGCCTTTGCCCGTAGTTATCGAGAAGGCATGCTGAGAATCTCATCCTGGTAACTATGACACAGCACTGCACAGAGGAAATGTCATTCCTCCTCTAATTGCTTTAATGACTAAATGGCCACAGTGTTGCTAGCCTGCTCTGTCTTGAGTCCACTGCCTTCCTGGTATCCAGAAGACCGACAGCAAAGCCAGATAACCAGACACTGTCAAGGCAGCAAACCTCAAAAACTGCTGTTATAGTTCAGGAATTTTCCCTGCAGAGATAACAAACAGAGAGATGTGGGTGGGGAGGGGTGCTGCTTGCTGCTTCCTTCACCGTGTCTAGGGGGTAGGGGAGTCTCTGCTAGACCTTACCCACACTCTTCAAGAATAAAGGCTCCCCCCAGATCCATACTTCATTCTCTCTGCACCACAGGCTGGTTAAAAGCTTCTGTCCCTAGCTAGGAAGAATATGAATTACTGACCACTGGAACATTTTTATATATTAACAGTTGAGAATTGGCTTGTCACATAATTCTGAAACACTTTTTACAAAGGCAATTTGTTATCAAATACAGTATTGAAACGTGTGTTATTTTGAAGTTTTTCTATTTTCCTTCTTGCTGGCTTAAGAAATACCCAGCACAACACTGGGGGAAGGTAGCCAATTGAAAAGACTAAATAAAAGCATTAATCCTAAACCGAATTATTTTTACTAACAGCACAACCTCCTTTGGCTATTAAGTCTCACCAAGACAGACAGACAGACAGAAGAAGAAGAAGAAGAAGAAGAAGAAGAAGAAGAAGAAGAAGAAGAAGAAGAAGAAGAAGAAGAAGAGGAGGAGGAGGAGGAGGAGAAGAAGGAGGGGAGGAGGAGGAGGAGGAAGAGGAGGAGGAAGAGAAAGAAGATGAGGAGGAAGATGAGGAAGAGGAGGAAGAGGAGGAAGAAGAAGGGGAAGAGGCTCGTTTCTCTTGAGCCTTAAATCACAAAGGATGCCAGCCAGCAGCAAAAGTACTTCACATTCAGGCCCCTGAGGGATTCTCATAACAAGAGGTCACAGAGGGAAAGAAGTAGCCTTTTTCAAGAAAACTGGATGACACTTTCCAAGGGAATATTGATTCAAAAACTCACAGTCTGCTCGACATGACCCAAAATGCATCCCTCAGTGTCAGGTGGGAAAATGGCCCTCAGTTCTTTTATGCCTTAAACTAAAAAAGCAGTTTGTACTTAGGACATTTGTCCCTTCCCCACCCCCTAAAAAAAAGAATGAATGAAAAGAAGAACAAACTTCTCATTCATTCAAAACTCAACTATTTGCTATATTGTTATTTAACTATATTATAGACATGCAGAACTAGCCAGGAGACAGGAGCATCTCCTTGAATTGTCTATTAAATGATCTAATTTATCTTATAATATTTTCTTTCTTGAATGATTATTTTTTGCTTTTTCTTGGAAGAGAGACAAGTTGGGGCAGGGGGAGAATTCCATTTACCTCCTCGCCCATCCATTTTAAACCAGACTTAATTGTCCATTATTTCTCCCCATTTCCTCCTTCCCATGAAATATGAGCCCAGATGCTGCCTAATAGGGGTTTAGGCATTTCCCCCAGGTGACATCAATGTTCAAAGAATTCTCCACAAAGAACTCTCCACAAAGCTATCCTGTTTGTCTAGTCTTCAAGAGAAACACTGGTGAGCAATTCACTTGGTGTTTTAAACTCACCCCCTTGAATCATCACTGACTAGAAAAATAGAAGTGAATCCTGTTGTTAGAAAAGTAATGACATAGATAACAGGTTTTAAAATTCTCACCCTGCCGATGGCCTCCAACTAGTAAATATACCTCTGCTGCCATCTTGTGGCGACCGTTGGCATACAACTCTCCTTAACCTTTCTCCTTTCCAAGTTTTTTATCTTTGTTGAGTTACATTGAAGCCTAAAGGCCTTTCCTTCCTACTTGGGTGAGCAAATGACCTGGAACATTCTTTAAAATAGAGAATGGACTTTGTGAATTTCTTGCCCTACATCTGACTCACCCCTCTTTTCACTATGCTTACCCACCCTCCAAAATGAGAGTCAGTCCTGGGGGAAGGAAGAGGTGAGCAGAGCACTGCTGTTCCGCGGACCCAGCTAGGCACAGGCTGGGAAAGCGTGGGCGTCTCTGCTATTTTTTTCTTGGCTTTCATAATCATCTATGGACTAAAAGTCATAAATCTGAAGGAAACTCAATGTTTTTCCTAGACGGTGTTAACTCTTAAGTAAACTCGCTTAACAAGTATATTTTAAAACGCTAACAATTTTAATTCTATGTCTCCAGTTCAGTTCCCCCAAAGCTACTGAGAGACAACAATGTAAAATACTATTCGAAGATGGGCACAGAGAGAACGCAATTAGACAGAATCTTCTAAAATACGGTATGAGCAAGCAAAACAACAGATATGAAAATGTAACATTTCTCATGGAAAAAAAAAAATCCTAAACCCTGTCTCACTATATCTGTGTTAACCACAATGTGTACTTTTCTACTTTAAAAAGAAATCCACTAAGCCTTAAAGCTCAGTTTATTTTAAGCAATATAGCTACACAACATGGTTCCCGTGCATTAGTCCAATGTTTTCTCCCACCATTTATTAAACTCTAACTATTAATATAAAATAAGTTCACTTGTGCACACCTAGAAGCCTTAATACGTACTTCACACCTTGGGGGACACTGCTGTCAAACAGAAATACTAAGTTGAGTCTAGGGAATCTAACGCCTTTGTCCGCAAATAAGTAGCTTAAAGAGTCAGAGGCAAGAAGTTGATTTTTCAGAGCCCTAGATCAGATGAGGGGCTCTTAGACATGTTTTCCTGCAGTGACTCACGAGACAGATGATATCCCCATGTGTACCATACTCCTGTGAAAAGACAAGAGCATCTGTGGATTATGTGTCACTTCCTGCTGTACATTTGTAAGCCTCCCTATCTAGGGAGCCAATTGGAACTCAGAGAATGCCTTTCCCAGGGGAAATGCCTGGGAAGGCACTCAGCCCTGTTTTTTTAAGAAACAAATAATTCATGAATTTTGATTTTTTTTAAAAAAGTCATTTATTCATTTTAATCTTATAATCAATCAAATGTGTACCATTCTGTGAAGCCGCAGTTGAAATCCGCTGGGGTAAGAGAGGGGTACCAGGTTGGGAATTTTAAAGTGATTTTACTCTCTGAAAGAACACATCATTTAATATGAAGTGCTTTTACCCTCAAAGACACAAGGTTCTTTCACTTGTTTTTAATATATTCGGGATATACCTTTCCTCTGAAAAGTAGCTCGTACGAGGGAGAAGCCTGGTGAGCTGTGGGTTGTATTTAGTTGGAATTTTTCCTGTAAACAGACCCGGTTTCTTCACAAGAGTTTACAGCCTAAGATATAAAAGAATTTTCTATTTTCGGAATTTCTGGCCCACCATGTAAACAAGTCTTTTGGTGACTGTGTAATACATGAAATGAGTCTCATGGACACTGTGTGGGCAATGAGAAGCTTCAGGAAAAACACTAACATTTACCCAAAGGCTTTCTAGTTGCTTGTTAGACAATCACAGCACCATATCGTTGAATAAACAGACCCAGGAATATTTGTGAAAGGCAAACATACAAATATTTTTAGGAACCCTAAAGGGTTTTATAACGGTATTTTTGTAGCATTTTGAGGTCAGAGTGCTCAAAGGAAGAGGAATCTGGGAATGTGAAATATATTCTGAAGCCCTCTCTAAGTTAGACTGTGTACAAAGGAGAGTCTGAATCTGCAACAACTATAGCCAAGAGTTTATTTTAGTAGCTGTAGTTGCATCATTTCTATTACCAGTTAAGAAGTCAAGCTAAATTCTACTGAAGTAATCACAATAGATACCTTGCTGGTTTGTCTTTCAAATAAATACTTGCATGAGACCAGCAGTTCTACATTGCCCCCTTGGCCCCAATGTGCCATACTCATAAAGGAAAAAAAAAAACCATCAGCCTGAATTAAATCTCAGGTCAACAAATTAGTTACTAATGACGAACTTCCAAGAATAAGTCAAACCAATATGCACCAGAGAAAGGATGAATGTAAAAACAGGTGTTTTGAACAGGGCAAATTTGAGATATTGTTTGGAAACTTTCTAGTCAATATAAAGCATGTATTGTGTGTACCAAAAGCTACAAGCTTTTGTAAGATAATATAGGTTTCTATTCTCTTCTACTCACCCACAAAACAACTTGAAAATGCTTACAGTACAACCAGCAAAGTCTGTGCTCTGTGCATGATCTCTGTGGTTTATATGGCGAAGATTAACCACTCCACAAGAGAATGCTGTTGTTCACGCGTGAAAGTCTTAAAACAAGAAAGTGACTTCTACCACCCTCCCTATATCCATGTAAAAGATGTCTCTTAAAGATTCGTTAGTTTCTCATTGAACAGATGTTATAAAACATTACATATCTTCAATATGAATAATTATATTATTAATTTAGGAAACTCAAATTACACATGCACACGTGGACACACACAGAACTATCTGAAGATATAACAGATTTTAAAATGCAGTCGTCTTTCAACAAGTATGTTTTGCCCCATGTCTATATTACGTGACTTTTACCAGCAGACAGATCTGGTAAGGCTCAAAAACATCAAGCTAGAAACTAGAAACACAGATCTAAAGGACACAGACACAACTCAGGAAGTCAGGAACAAAGAATGTGGTTTAAAAAAAAATAGAGCAGTGGATAAAAGAGAGTGGCAACCATTGACTCTTGCATCTGGTTCTGGGTGAGGCCATAGGAGAATGTGCCTAATAGCATGCATGCACAAGCATTTGAGAATCTTCAAGATACCAGGAGCAGTTTTAGAAAAACAGAAGAAGGGAGCCTTCCTTTCTACAAGTACTTTTTTTGGGATACCATAAACAAGTTCTATAATAACAACTACTAGAGTAAATGTAAACCAGAGATGGAATCAGGGGGTGATATGTCTGCACACAAATGTACTGTGTATCTGTATGTGGGTGAATATATATTTTCACTTTCTTTTCTTTTGTCCTAGCTTCTCCTCAGTGAACCAACAGCCTAGCAAGCACACCAACAAAGCCAGAGTCAAGGTCAATATTCCTTCGTGACAATTCTCAAGCTTCTGAACTTTCAGTTTTGTGAAACAGGATACGCTATCCCTAATTTATCTTAGAACTCACAGTAACTTCCAAAACCTACAAGAAACCTTGATAACGTCTGGCTCTGGAGCCTGATAGGCGAATTCTCAATGGGAAACAAAGATAAATATTCATACCCTGGGCAGCTATGAAATCACCTGAAAATCTTATCGAACGAACAGATTGAGTGCATTCTCAGCATCTTTGAGTAGTAATGTCAAGAGCCCCATAGGAAACAGGCCCTCCAACAGGAAAAAGGAAAGACTTCTGTTTGTTCATGTCTGGTGTGAGGGTCAAGTTTCTGACGGACACATGGTTGGATATAAGTATTTGACCTCAGCTCACATTAGTGATTCAGATGAAGAGGAAGTCCTGGCATAGCCAGGTCCATCTGGAACATATTCTTGCTTCCAGAACTAGAACTGAGCTCAAAGAAATGTCACTTAAATAAATATAGGTAAATGGCACAGCAAAAGTATCAATTTGGCATCTCTGGAACAGTTGCACAACCAAGTAACATACAACATCCTTCTATTTTTATTTCTGAGATGCTTGAAAAAGCATGTCCACAAGGATTTGTTTAGTTTGCTCATTGCTAAACCAAGGAACCATCTATCTCAAGCACAGCTTGGGTTGGAACCCCATGTGACATGCTAATGCTCAGATCTGTCCCTTTCAATGACACATGGCAAGATATAACGGTGCCTATCAGCTAGTCAGCCTAAAACTCTTTCCCATATACCATTAGCTCACCTTAACTTGCTGCCCACAATACTATCCTTATGACTCAACTTAATGAATGTTTTTCTCCCCACTGCTGTTGTGTGAATATTATGATATTAATCAGAAAGTGATTTACAAGTTAATATATTGATCATTCCCTTTGATGACAGCTATGATAAGACAGAAAAGGGTTAACACATGGCACTCCCCAAGCAAATGCACAAGGAATCCAAAGGAGGCATCCAAAGCAATTCTAATGCCTTTCACAATTCTTCATCCCCATCTTGAACATGACACTGAGCTACAGAAGCCAAGAGGAGAGGAAGATAAAAGATTGCTAGTAACAAGTACAAGAGCAAGACTGCCTGAGGGATTCCCAGCTAAGCAAACCCATCTAAGGTCTATAGGATGGCTGTCAGAGTCTACTGGTCTCTTTTTCATGAGGTCAGTTTAGCTCATGGTAGGTTCTTTCTACCCAGTGAGAAATGCTCACTGGTTACTGAGATTGAATGAGCCCTAGTCTGTGCCTCTACATATTTTATGTGGACTCTGGGAACTATAAGGTTTGGGTTTAAAACTGGCTGTGGTAGTCCTGGGCTGGGAGCCTATAAGCAAGCGGCTAGATTGCAAGCCTGGAATTTTCTCCCTGAGGAATGCAGGTACTATTGAGATGTGCTATAGTAAAAAAGGTGAAGTGCTGAAGTAGATACATTTTCTAGCACACTGTTGAGGCCAGAGAGATACACTGTCTACACTGCTGCTTTTCTCGTTGTCTCAAAGCTCTGTATACCTTTGATACGACCAACTGATAAGTTACTGGTAAGTAACTGATAAGTAACAGAATATAACCAGGACACACTTTATTGAAGTTGCTTATATCAAAAAAATGAGGCTATACTTCTTGACTTAGTCTGAAGGTTAAATTAGAATAGAACCAAAGGTGCAAAAATGCAAGGGTTTTCTGGGACATCCAGTCCATGGATCTATGTCCCATCGAAGTCCAAGTTCCTGCTGATCAAATGGCATCAGAGGAATCAAGCAAACTAAGATGAAAATAGCCCCAGCCGCTTTGAAATACTGTCTGCTCTTATTGCGGGAACGAGTTAATATTGATTCTAGCCCTTGCTCGAGCTAATTTAAAACTTGTGTGTGGTCTCCTGAGCATAAACTAGTTAATGAGACAGGCAAAATAAGGAACTTACATGTGTATGAAAACTGAAGGGGAAAAAAATGAGAAGAATAGGAAATTCTTGATGTGAAATATATGCATAAAGGGAACGGGGTTCCGGGGGAATCTGTGGGAAATACTTGGAGTTCTTTGGCTAAAAGAAAGTATTTAAAACATAAATTTGAACTATCATCACCATCGTCTTCTGAAGGAGCCTGCAGTTTTCAATGATAATCACTTGATCCCTGTGGAGCACTTCTTAAGGGGTCTGCAAGTGAGTACCGCAATAAGTCAGATGTTTTCTTTTTAAACATGATCATAATTCTGTACACTTGATACTTAGGCTTAAGAGCTCAGATCTTCCTCTTCCCCGGTATAATTTTCATCTAAGCATTCCTTAGATAGTTGGATCATTCTTAATGGAGAACCAGCATTATATCCTCTTTGGACACATGGAAATTTAGATAATTGGACCGAGTTGATTATAGCACTAGATAATTTCTCCCATTTCCTTCCACTACAATAAAAAGCTTAAAATATGTTTTTGCCACCTACTATGTAAATTATTTTTAGACTACAGACTCTCCCTAAAGCATCAATATATAAGATAATCTTCTTTTAGTTTTCCCTCAAGACAAATTCCTAAGTCAAACTAAAATCTGTTTTCTTGTCGGTATAAAACTGAAGTGCCCTAATAAAAATTTGAAATGAACCTTCAGTGTTAATAGCTATCATTCAAATTATAATTGAACATTAGTTTTTGCAATAAAGCACTCTGTTTCAACCATGGCATATCACTGGAGATAGAATATCTGCTTCCTAAAGTCAAATACCAGAGACACACGAAGTATTCTTTTATTTTGAAGGCATCTTGTTTGATACTAACCTTCATGTTTTAGAAATGCCTTCAGAAGCGTTTCTTCTCTTAGCTAAACCAAGGTGAATTACAGTTGATACTTTAGTACTGTCTCTTTAAGTGAGTACCTAATTCCAATAGATACTATGCCCATATATTATACCTGTCAAAATTCTTTAAATGCTAATGAGTCACCTTACTGAAAATAAACTGCATGCTTTCTTTTGAAAACTTGAAAGTAAGCACAAGTGGGAAGACGCGAACCAGGAAAGAGAGGAAGTAGAAACGTACCCCAGATACTTCTTCAAGACACAAATAAATGTGCCCTTAATCTCTATTATGCAGAAGCCACTCTTGAGATGAAAGTTCCTACTTCAACAACAAAACCCGCTGGGTGGGGGTTGGGGATTAAAAAGGATGGTATTTCATATGACACAAGCCATTTCCTCTTCATAAATATAAAAACTTCACATTCTTTGGGAATGCTTGTGTGGGGGAAGGGGGGTGTTTCTCTGTAAACTGGAGCCTGAGACTAGTCTGTGGGAAGGCGGGTTTTCCCTGGTGAGAATTGCCTGTCTGCTGTGAAGCCATACAGTTACTCCAAGGGGCACAGCCCAGATACGAAATCTGAAATTTCAAAAATGCGATAAAGCTCGAACCGGCAGCCCAGGGAGGCAAGCAGCTGCCTGGTGACCGCTGATGAAGTGGCTTCTTAAGGAGGTGGGCAGATTGATTCCAGCTGCCGAGCGAGCGCCGGGCAGGGCAGCGGCCGCGGAATGCGCAGCCAAGCGGAGGCAGGACGGCAGCAGCTTCCCAACCTAGGGCCCGGCCAAAGACTGACTCTCTTTGCAGTTTCAGCCTAAGTGGGAGGGGAGCCGCCTCATTCCGGGTAATAGGAACTTCCAAAACAGTCTGGGACAAAAGGTACCAGTGTCATTTTAAAAGTCGAAGGTGACTCCGGGATATCTGAAAGCTATCTGAGATCCCTGTTCAGAAGACAGAACCCATCACCTAAGTAGTATCATTCTTGGGGATTCCTAGTAAGTTATCCCCACTCATTTCAAACTCTGGGGCTTCTGACAGCTTTGATCACCACCACCCCAACCCCCACGTTGTCTGTTTAGCCTGCCCTCACTGTGATCAACACACTAGCCACTAGCGAGTCAGAAATAGTGCAATGGAGAGGCAATAGTGCAACAGAGAGGCGAGAGGGACCCTAGAACTGACCCTGAGGGTACCTATGGTAAGGCTTGCTCTTTAGAAGAACTAGACTCAAAACAAGAGAGCTAAGAGTGTGGATTTTGGAGGTGGATAGTTTAGTAGTCCCCCGAGAGACCCAAAGTCAGACACCAAGTGATCTAAGGAAGAGGAAAGGGTAAGAGGTAGGCGGGCACGAAGGCATGCCTAATGGAATATTCAATATCCTGAGAAATGCACTTTAGGCCCTGCACTTCCAGAGACTAAAAGCCAGTAATGGGCTCTGGAGTCTGCACTTCCTCCCCCTAATGTCCACAGGGCTTTAACTCTGCAACCAATCGATCGGCCTTCTCCGCGAAGGCGGAGAGTGGAGTGCAAAATCTTCCTACTGTGGCCGAAATCCATCCAGCCTCCTCTGAACACCCCGAAGACGCTACACAACTTTGATGTGAAAGGATTTGGCTCTTAAAATGCCCGGGAAGAAGAAAGTAGGGGGCAAGGTGGCGCCTAGAGAAAACTCTGGCCTTCTCTCCCTACCCCAACTTTGTTTTGTTCCCTCTGGCTCGGGTATAAGCAGTTGCCTCTAACCTGCTTTACATGCAAGGTGACCCAAGCTACACCAGCTCCTGGGCAACTAGGAGTGGCACTTCTAGAAGGAACAGAAGCATAGCAAATGAGAGCCTAGAGGTGGGGTTTCGTGGCATTCTCTTGATGACATCATAGCTCCCCTGAAAGTGACCCTGTGAATAACCCTCCCCACCCAGCCCTTGGCTGGAGGCTGGATCTACGCGATGGAGACCAGCCCCCGGTCCGCCCCAACGAGGGTCAGAGCCCTCTTGGCAAAGCTCACTCTCCAGACCAACTCTGTCCCTAAACTGAACTCGATCCCAGCTGGCTCCAGGTCACCCAGAGGCCTGGGTCCCAGGGTCGCCTCTGGGAAGCTCTCCAGACCCGCGGACGGTCAGGGTTCTGTCCCAGCGTGGGCGCCCCGAGAGACAGTAGCCCGCGCCGTCGAGCGCCGGGTAGCAAACTTTCCGCGGTCCTTCTCCCCACCCCCACGCCACAGGGGCGCGTCTCCGCCGAGAGCTAGCCTTTCCCAGCCCGCCGGAGACAACTACAGCACGTGATACACAGAAACAAAAATAAACACTTCCCCTTCCCGGACCGCCTCCGCGAGCAGGGGGCGCCCTACGCTGTCCCGGAGCAGCAGACCCCGATCCTGATTGCTGCCCCCCAAGAGTGTCCGGAGAGAGTGGCCCCTGCCCCGCGACGCCCTGAGCCTACCTCTCGGATTTAGTGAACTTCCGGAACGCCTGGCGCAGGTCGTGAAAGGACCTGTAGGTCTGCGGCTCCGCGGAGATGCCCTGCGCCCTGGTGGTCCGCGGGCCGATGTGGGTGGAGGGCACCGGGAGCACGGACTGGCATTTGTGGAGTTTCCTCTTCAGCTCCTGGATTTCTTCCTCCTTCTCTGACAGCCGCTTCTCCAGTTCTTTGATCCTCTCCTCCTTGAGCATGAGAATCTTCGCAAAGTCTTCCTCCAGTTCGCTCATTTTTATGGTTAAGCCCGATCCCCCTTCTTGAAACTTTTCCTCCCGAGGCGGCGGCTGGGACGGCGACAGAGGAGCGCAGCGAGCTGGGGACTGGGGCGCACAGCCTGGAGCACGGAGTGCAGTCTCGCTCCTGCGATCGCTCTTGCTGAATGGACTAGAAGCTCAGAGGAGAGGATGAGGCGTCTAAAAGGAAGGAGAGAGGCAGAGTGCTAATCCCTAGCGTCTCTGGGGAATAGGTGATTATCTTTCATTGAGAAACCAATTAGAGCCGCCCTTCCTCCCCTGAGACCCCCCTCCCTCGTCCCCCTTTCCCAGTTGCTTGGTGAGAATACGCGAGCGCGCCACCCCACCAAGAGCCTGGTTTTCACAGAGGGTTGGATCAGTGAGCTTGTGCTCACTTCATCACAGACACTCTTCTATGCTATATGGTACCAAAAGAAGGGAGTGGGATGGGGTGCTTCATGACACTTGATCCTTGAAATAGCAACAATTACCATGTGATCTCTCAAGGATGACGCAGTGCTTGTAACTGGATCCTTGGGGTGGGGGTGGGGGGGAGAAAGGAGAGAGAGAGAGAGAGAGAGAGAGAGAGAGAGAGAGAGAGAGAGAGAGAGAGAGA
>JANHMN010000003.1:158252197-158290220 GCA_030674055.1 Rhabdomys pumilio
AGAGAGAGAGAGAGAGAGAGAGAGAGAGAGAGAGAGAGAGAGAGAGAATGTGTGTGAGAGACATTTCATAAATATTAAACTGCCTTTAGAAAATAACCTAAAGAAATCTCTCCGTTTTCACCACGTCTTTTTCCACTATGCAACTATGCATGACTGGACTGGACGTGGTGAGGAGATGCATGTGTGTGTGCACCTATTTTCACTGTGAAGTTCTGAGGTTGAGACTTTCTCTCAAAGAAGAATGCCCTACAGGACGATAGTAATTCTGAGGTTTTTGTAGCATTTAACTGCTAAATTGCTGGGTCACCCTCCCAGTTCAGTTTGGAAACCGCAACTGTATTCATCTTTGTCCCTTATCTGTGCATCTATCATCCGGCTAGTGCTAACGGAATTATTGTAACTCTTTAAACCTGAGTGTTTAATAAATACCACGCTTTAAAAATACCCATCGTACACCACAGAGAGCATATTTTATAAAATAAATCATTGTTTTTCTTTTATTTGGTGTATGGGGGACTTTTCTCCCCTAGGTAATGACAAGAAAATTAACCTATCTTAGTAGATACAACTAGAATACTGAGTTTCTCTTAAAGGAAAGTCACTTTCCTTTAATGAAAAAAATCGGAGTGTAATTTTTCTTATAAAATAAATGAGTATACTGCCTGCTCTGACATAATACAAAAAGAAAAACAATCATATAGTTTGTTTTATAAAAAAAAATCACAAAGTATGTTTTCTTTTGGAAACCCCTGTATCACCCAACACTAGATGTACTTGTCTGATTATACTTGGTTAGAGTCATTAAATGCAACACCTGGATTTCTTGAGGAAAGCAGATACCTCTACCCAGACTGAGTTTTCTGTGGTGATGATAGTTACTTTTCTGTCACTCCTATGTGTGAAAACGTAATCAGCCACAATACTTTTTTTTTTTTTTAGAAATACTCAAAAAATAATGTGTATTTAAAAAATAATACATGCAAAAAATGTTTATCATGTTTAAAAGCTTAAAGCACAGTTTCAACATGACTTATGAAAAATAAAAATAGTTTCATAAAGACCCTTGACAACTCTCCCCAAGTCTTATTCTATTTCCAACAAAGACAATATTTAAACATTTCTTCTGCTTATTAAAGGGATCATTTAAGCCAGGATGCCATATGTATGTCAGAACTCTAAAGTTTCTTCCTGGATTAAATTTACTTTTGTGAGTCAATGTAAAGTTAAATAATGTTGATGCCTGGCGAAAAATAATCTTGTTCATTAGCTTAAAACATATTTAATTTCGATCACAAGGAAAAAGGGATAAGCTGACCTGACCCAATGACCCAATGACCCAATGACCCAATGACCCCATATCCTAAAGGAGGAAGATCAAAGGTTGGAGGCAAAACCAGGGCAGTTTGAACTCAAAATTCCTGGTACCAAGATGCTGGTTTCTCCACCATTCTGGTTCCAGCTTCAAAGCTGAAAACCTAGACGTGGTGGGATTCCAGTGGTCCAGCTGTGGGATGTGGCATTACCCTCGTTTCTTCTAAATCTGTAACAGTGCTTCTCTTGGAGCAAACATAGTAATGAAGCCTTAGTTCTTTTTTAATTATTATTCCCCTTAAATTAAAGGTGAAGGTCGCCATCTAGTGCCCTTAGAAAATTTTGCTCAAAAACAGTCTTCATCACAATGAAGCTGATGTTATTTCTTTAAATGCCTATAGCAATGTCTTCATGCTCCGTGGTCAAGAGAAACAGAAAGTGGAAAGAACATCGTGTTAAGGGGAAAAAGAACTAAGTTTTTCTCTTTTAGGCACTGGGTAATGCTAGCAAGAATGCAGAACAATTTAAAACGTCAATCTTATTTTTTAATTTGTATCCGTGTATAGGTATATATGAATATGTGTGGGTACCTGAGAAGGTCTGAAGATACAAAGCACAGATCCCCTGAAGCTGGAGTTACAGGTGGTTGTGAGTCACCAGGTACAGGTTCTGGAGACTGAACTCAGGTCCTCTAGAAGAATAGTAGGCACTCCACCTCCTAAGAGATGAGGCATCTCTCTAGCCCTCAATGTTTTTGATACATCCCAGCACACAGCTAAATCCTTCTATGCTACCAACTTTAATCTCCATGATGACTCTGAAAGCTCTCACTTCATTTGATGCTCTAAGGCTGGATTTGCTGATGTTTACCCAGATTAGGAAGTTATCCTTGCAGGCACTGTCTAGACTTGCTGCAGACCACATGAATCCCAGTATAGCATGCTTCTGAGTAAAATACATAGCCATGTAGATGTACACATATCTATGAACACAGGAAGAAACAAAGCTAAAATGTCTTCATTTGTGGGAACACACTAAGCGTAAAATCACATATAAACCCAGAGAAGTTTCTACAATCCAGTATTCTAGCCATCAGTTGTCTTATTGAAGTTGTTTTTCTTATGACACTTTAAAGATGGGATTCATATTTCATATAAATTCCAAATGTTTTTATCTAAAAAAATATCTACTGTTAAATGTTATGGCTGTGGTCACCCCACCTCCATTTTCTCTTTTGTATAGAACACTTTCTAAAGAAACTAAAGTTTTATAGGCATCAGGAGTTCTAAGGGGATTCCTACCTTTTAATATGGATCAGTGACACAGGAGGCATTAGTAACAATTTTTAAAGTGACTAAAAGTAAGTCTGATTTTAGTGTCTCTATCTTCTAGAATATATACCTAATTAAAATATATCCATCCCCAAATATTCTACTAGTCTCAGTTGAAACAAATATTTTTACTCCTGGAGAAACACAAATCTTGCTACACTTTGTAAGGGTCTGGACCAAAGGAAATGATCAGGTACAGGTTGGGGAGGTCAGTAAGTGTGGCCTCACACAACCAGAAAGGAAGGCTGAGGAAGTGAAACTCGAGGAAGGGATCACCCCTTTGGAATAGGTGGCAGTCAATACACTATCTCTCTGTTATTCTATACTGCTACATCAAAAACACTTCTCATAGCAGTAGAAGTAGCAATATTTGTGAAAGAATGTTATAATACCATTGGTAAACTAAGACAGATACTAGATTCAAATCAAATGATACACATTCATACTTCTGTTCAGTCATTGCTCAAGCTGGGTGCTTATGAAAGCCTCCTATATTCTCAGCTTTACTCTTCTCATTTATAAAATGAGAAAGGACAGAGGGTCTGTTTCTCCTTCCTACCTCCAGTAGGTTTACAGATGTTATTGTCAGTCTGACCTTACAGACAACAGTTATCCTACAATTTTAACAGGGATTAGAACTTTGAGAGAAGGGTAAGTTTAAGTATGTCTTGTGCCATAAGGAATAAGATATATTCTTTTTGGTTATTAGAAGCTGAGATTGTTTTCCATTTATTCCATGTTATACTGAATTTTGCCTTTAGCATTTTTTTTTTTTACTTGAACCAGCTATGGTCTGGTGACCAAGAATTATGGCCATCCCTTACTCAACATACAACCTTATTAAGTCCAGATTCACACCAACATCCCCATTAAAAAACACATAGAACATGAAGACAGCAAATTAAATGTTGAATTAATTTTAAACCCTTCTAAATGTATCCCATTACATTTATTGAATTTATATAAAGAATCATAATTGTTATGATTTTAAAATATCTTTTTCCACAGAAAAGTATGTATATATAAATCATTTTCACAGTGTGATCTTATTATTGTAAAATCAGTCATCTGCTCAGCTGCCTATAACAGAAGGCTATTGTCTTTTATCTGTGCATGTGTTTTAAAACCTGTTAGAAATTTTGAAATATAAAACTTAAACAGGAAATTGTGGTACTTAATACATGTAAAAGATCAAAAATTATAGTTCATAAGAGACTTGAACCTAGACTATGAACACGGGGCTACCATGTAACTTTAGGATAATTTAATCCCCATGAGGTTCAAGAATCCAAACTGTAAAGTGTATCATGAGACACTAAATGCTCTTGCACCTAATCCTCCAAGTCATTTGTCATTTCTCTCTTAAGTGTAACTCACTTGAATAAAGCATCATGTTGTATGTCCCTTGCTTTAATTCTCTTAAGAGGATAGTCAAATGTAGGAGCGTCTAGGAGGTGGGGACAGCTACAATTGGTTCTCAACCTTCCTAATGCTGCAACCCTTTAATATAACTCCCTGTGTTGTAGTGACTGCTAACCATAAAATTATTTCATTGCTACTTCATAACTGTAGTTTTGCTACTGTTATGAATCATAATGTGAGTATCTAATATGCATCTGATGTATGACCCTTCTGGGGTCATGACCCACAGAGTGAGAACCACTGGCTTAGATAATGGTGGCAATACTCGTTCGTGTTCCTAAGATTTCCCCTCCATACCCCTGCAGCTCGCATGGCATTTCTCATTTATTCAATTAGAATTTAAGTAAAGCAGGTCTGTTATGAGATGTTAGAGCTATAATTGATATCACAAGGTTTTGTGCCTTTAGGATAAGACAATTATTTAGGTGAACCTGATATAATCCACTTCCTCAAATTGGGATACAGTATGACTAAGAGTCAATTAAAAGTAAATTCTTTATTGTGAACTTTGGGGATAAAGAAGGATGTGAGGGATGCAGCAAACACTGAGCAGGGACCTTCTTGTCTTAAAAACACAAGGAGGTGACACAACTTCATGAGCTGAGAAGAGGCTCTGGGTTCCCTGTGAGAACATATCAGGAATGACACTGGAATTTCAGCCCTCTGAGGTGCCAAGCAAAGAACCCAGGCATGTTGTAGCCAGACGTCTCTCTTCTAGACCCATGAGATCATCAGTGGATGCTAATTTAAGTCTCTAAAATTTATGATATTTGCTAGGCGATGGGATAAAACTACTAAATGATTCAGCCACCATTTAAGAAGAAGTCCATTACAAATGCAAGCTGTGCTTTCCCAGTCTTAGGACCTTGCTTCCCCAAAGCATTGTTTTCTGTGACACTATTTTATCTCAAATAGGTACCTGAAAACATAAAACGTTATTATAAGTTATCAACTAATTAAGGCATACTGGGGACACTAAAAATGACTTTTTGAACATGTCAAACTCTCTTCTATAAATCTATGTTTAATGTTGTATATTGTTAAAGCCAATGTGAAAATCCTGCCAGCCACAGATTCCAGGAAAGACAGAGGCCATTTGAATAACAAAGTAAGAGTGTTGCTATAATTGATTTTGTTGGTGGATTAACTCCACAATCTTATGCCCATTAGTAGTATACCAAGCCTTAGCTGTCCTGTTTGTTAAGTGGCAATATGCATCTTTTGTAGTACTCTTTATTTCTCATACAAGATTTGGAATATATTTGAAGATAGTCTTTGTTCATGAGTCGAATATAGTGCCGTAGTCACATACAGAAATCAAATACTTTCACATAATAGGATCTTCCAGGTTCCAATACTAAAGTCAAATATTTGAGAAGAGTGGGGATCAGGGGAAGAACACAAATCCTTTTCTAGATGATTTGATTTGAATTGATTCAGAACTTTTTTTAACGAGGAAAAAATGGACTCACTTGCTTGGAACTTGTAAAAAGTCAATTCTTCTTGATAGAAAATGTTTATGCACAATTTAAAATCCCGGAAGCACAAACAGCTAGATAATGAGAGGCAGGTGTCCCTTTCATTCTATCTGCTGCAGTGGCTGCTCACTGTAGCACTGAGCTGTGAAGCATTCCAGTTGCACACATGCACATTTGTACTAAACATGTATCCATGCAAGGATAGCATCCAATACTTTGCATGGATGCTAGCCTGTTACCTAACCAAGCACTATTGTGTCCTAATTTTCAGGACGGTTAGTCAAATGCAGCATGCCACATCGTCCCTTCTTGTAATAAATGTTCTGTAAAAAGTCAGAGACATTGCTGTACTTAAAGACTGTGGGTCCTTCCTTCTCTTCAGCTTTACTTAGAGTCTCTTCTTTCCCTTTAAATAAGTGAGGTACTTCTTACAGTGCTTAAATACCCTTAAGTTCAGTAGACTTTGGTACTTTAAGAATACAAGCCAAATGTTGCCAGCTGTGCATACTTTTAAGGACGTGAGAAAATAACCCCTAGTCCTCCAGCCTTTTTACCCGCCTTTGTTAATAGAGACATTCAGTCTATGCTCACCATCAGATACTTCTGTTGAACAGTTGCCATGCATGAAACTTAACAACTCATCACATAGCATAAGACACCTTCTATCTTAGCAGTCTCTCAATTTTTATAAATATCAAAATTGTCTTCATCTCTAATCTATTAGACTATTATAGCTGTTAACTGTCGATTATTTCAAATTCATTGAAGTCATGTTGGTTTGTAAATAATTTGGTCAGAATATCTATACATTTACTGTAAAAGTATTTTATAACTTACTTTTATATCTACCAAAAGTAATTCCACAGAACCTATGATGTTTCCGGCGATGCAAAAACTCCCATATTTATGAAGAATGCTTCCAATTGTCATATTGATTTTCTCAGTCTGTAAATGGGAAAGTTAAAAAAAAAACATTTGGATGTTGCCCATAATAATGTTTATGTCTTATACCAGTTCCTGTGAAGTCTCTCTACAGAGAGAGAAAAGCATTACGTCAGCACTCAGCTCCCTCTCTAGGGTATCTTTGTTAGCTACCACCATTCCCTACACACAGTCTGCAGAGAGTAGAGAGGTGGCAGAGACAGGATATTGACCTAGGAAGGCAAGGTCCCCATGACCCTTCATTCAAGACTCCATCTAATCAAGAGAGATCACTCTACAGGGTAGGCAAGCAGACATGACTCAGACTGTGGCTAAAATTGTCAGCAAGAAACTACCAGGAAAACCTTAAGGTGATGTAAGTGGTGCTGGGTGTGTTACGTGTGCCCTGCCAGGGGTGTGTATACATGCCTGTGTATTTTAGAAACTATACATTTTTTTTAAAACTCCTTTCTTTAATTTGGGTGAATCAGTGGAGCCTTTAAAAGCCTCCACTCAAAGCCTTTAGATACTTTCATGTGAAACACAGAAGCAGTGAAGAAAGATTGTAAATGCCACGGTTGCTGAGGGCTGATGGCTATACATCCAGGAGGACTAGCAGGTTCTGCCCCTCCACAGACAAACTGATCTATCTTCTGAGCAAATGTCAAATTAGCATTATAGGAAAGACACAGGAGCTGAGCCGTTTATGCTAACAATCCTTTTTATTAGCAATATTACAGAATTCACATTCTTGCCTTAAAAGGGAAATTAAAATAAATATCTGTGGTACCTGAGCAGATGTCCTTGGTGCTTTTCATTCCTCAGAGTTACTTTTGGTTCTCTCTCTCCAAGCTCAGAGATGCTCTGCAGACATGGGAGGGGCTGAGATGAGAAAGACAGATCCTCTGACCTCGGTGAACTCATAAGAGTTCAGGGGGAGTCGTTCAGGGATAGGGAATCAGGTCTGTAGCAGAAGCATAGCAATAAAAGTGCTATGTTATTACAGAGAAGGCACAGAAAAGCAACAGGCTATGTGTGTACTTCTTTGACACTGTGTGTGTGCACATGGTGGGGTGTACTTCACGTACACTGTGTGCACATGGTGAGAAGTGGGTAGAGCCTTAGTTTTCTCTTTTCTTTTATAATTCCTTTTTAAAATTCATTTTGCATCCTGATCACATCCCCCTTCCCTCCTCTCTTTCCACCCTTACAAATCTTTCCCACCATTGCTCCCAACCCTTCTCCTCAGAGAGGAGTTCCTTGGGTACTACCACACCCTGGTATATCTAGTCCCAGAGGTCTAGACACATCCTTTTCCACTGATGCCCAACCAGGCATCCAATGGCAGAAAATAGAGACTGAGACAGACCCCATTCTATTTGTTAGGGGACACCACATGAACACCAAGCTGTACATTTGGTACAGATATGTAGGGAGTCTAAATCCAGCTCCTACATGCTCCCTGGCTGGTGGCCCAGGCTCTGTGAGCCCCCATGGTCCCAGGTTAGTTGACTCTGTGGGTCTTCTTGTGGTGTCTTTGACCCCTCTGACTTGAGCAAGTTGGAGCCTTAGTTTTCTAAACCTTGGTTTGCAAAAGCAATTCACCAAAAGTCCAAGGCAACAAGAAAGATTATTGGGCACATAGTCACTTTTGTTACACAAAGGATTAGTTTGGTAAACAAAGAACTAGTTGAATTTCTATGATTTACAATTTACCAAAAACTTTCAAAACTCTCTGAGGAGAAGTGTCCATATGCATGTTCTCTGACAGGCAGGGGACAGTGAGGTGATGGGGTTTGCATGGGTGGGACAAGGCCAGACACATGTCAGTACACACAGGGGCCTCCCAGATACCAACTATTTCATCCAAAGAGATCTTGATTTAACCAAATGACATAATTGGGGAATGGCCACAATAGACTGCATGTGGAGCCCTCCATAAAGATATCTGGAAGTAACCAAGTATTAGCTATGGAACCAACAATGTGGTACTCCAGTCCTATTGGACTTTTTTTTCTTTTTGTCGTTTCTTCTATAAAAGCTGCTTGCTCATGGCTGTAAAATCTGTTCCCCATAAAAATTAGGTTAAGATAATTATATTGCTTAAAGCAAAAGATAGCCTGGAACAGCTAAGCTTTCAGGTTTCAATCTGTGTGCTTGCCTGAGAGGAAAGCATATGAAGACCTAAATGACCATTGTTCTACCTTTAGGAAAGAGAGGGTGTATTTTTAGTTTCACAGAAATTAAATATTTTTACAAATAAAGATAAAATTAAGAAACTCTTGATACCCTGTATCACAGACAATGCTTGTGAGCATGTGACATTAGAGTTAGCCATCTTCAGTATCAGCTGCTACAATGAAAGAAACATTTATTTACAATGCAGGAGTTATGGATAATTAGAAAGAGATTGTAGTCATAAAAAATATAAAACACCTTTACCAATAAGAATACTTTTCATATCAAAAACTAATTCTTCTATAATTATAAATAAAAAATGGTCTAATTAAATAAAATTTCCTGAGAAGTAATTGCTTTTTCCCAGACAGATTTTGTGTGTGAATTATATGTAGTTTTAGCTACAAAAGTAGAATGTAGACCAGGGATACAGAATTGATTTAAAGTTCATATTCATTTAAATTCATAAAATCAATTTATAGGAAATAGACATAACATAATTGGAAAAACTATTTGAAAAACAAAAGTTGTTACTCTTGTCCTACCAATTGTCAAGTGTACTACAGGGTTACACTGATTAAGCTAATGCTTTAAACAATAAGGAAAAAGTTAATGAAAAAGGACAGGTGGCTTACAAAGAGACTGACAGCTATATGGAAACATAGTTGATATAAAAATAGCATGAGGGAAGGGGAAACTGATACTAATTAAGGGAAATAGTTATGTGATTTTTAAATGAAACATATCTCTGTTCAAGTACAACATACCTGCATGCTACATGTTAGCTGTAGCAAAACATGCACAATATAAACGTTGCCATTTAAACCATTTCTCAGTGTGTTAATCAGCGGCAGGAAGTGCTACCTGTACCTCTACAGCCACCACTATTCTTGCTCAGAAGCTCCGTGATTCTTCCTCCAGGCACTCAGACCATGATATGCTGCTCTACCAAAGGTCGAAACGCAATTTTACCAACTCATATGGACAGAGGTCTCCAAAGCTGCGAGCCAAAAGAAACCTTTCGTCTTTATAAGCCAATGACCTCAGGTGTTAGGATAACAAGAGCCATGTAACACATATAAATACATCCAAAGACTCCAACTACAGCCAAGAGACCAAGTCATAGATATTTAGGAATAATTATGAAACTTCTATTTTTAATATATAAATATCACAAATTGATTAAACTTTACTAATGAAGAGTATTTTAATAGAACTGAAAATTTTTTTCTTATTTATCCTTCATCCTCATACTATTCTATACCCTTAGGATAGAGTGAGTGATAGCATTCTTCTTGCCTGTGCGCTGTCACCCAGAGACATGTTAGCATCTGTGTTTACCAGTTTTCACTAATACCGTGGGCTGCTGGATGGCAGCCTACTTGGGAAGCAGACAGCTTAATGGATTTTAAAAGTTGAATTTAATTTTCTTTACACACAAAAAAATCCTAGCATTCTTGAGAGACAGAGAGCCATATATATATATATATATATATATATATATATATATATATATATATAATCAGTGACTACATTATTTAATAAGTTGAAGCTATTGTAACATTCATCAATATAAATTAGAATTTGATCAACTTCACAAGCACTGGTATTTTGAGCCAAATGACTCTGTTAACAGAAGACCGTCCTGTACAGTATGGGGTTGTTGGAGGGCTCTACTCACTGGATACCAGGCTCATCTCTCATCTTCAATTACTACAACCAAACATATCTCCAGACATTACCAAGCAACAAATGCTACTCTAGGGATATAGAGTAAATTGAGTTGAGACTCATGTCTACAAATGGATGTTAAGAGTTAAGAAATTTCTCCATTTTTGGAGCATCACAAAACATTGTTTTATCTGGGTTTTCAGATCTTTATATCATCTTACAGTAATCACATGGGCACAGAAGGAAAACAGTTTATGTCACACTGTACCCTCAAAGGGACAGAAGTACGGCCATGGGAATGACAAACCATCTACCATTGTCAGGGCAGCTGATTCTCACCTTCTCTACCACTCTTCTCTAACAGTGTTTCAGGGAACCATACTGGACAATTCAGGTCCTTACCCTTTGATTTCAAGTTCCTTGTCAGAGAGTAGGGCAGCAATAGAACTAATAAGCCATTCCCATTGATCCTTGATCTGAATGCTGCTGCTAATGATGTATGTAGGCATTTACGTTTTCTTAAACTTCTTAAACTTTATTTGAGAATAAGATAGGATACTACCAAGTCTAGCTAAACCTGCCTCTCATTTTTCTAAGATGCCTTTTCTAGGTTGCTTTTTTGTTGCTGATAAAACACCATGGTCAAGAGCAACTTAAGAAAGAGTTTGCTCAGCGTATAAGCTCCAGTCCATTATCATGGGGAGCCAAAGACTGAACTTCACGGGAACCTAAAGACAGGAACAGAAGAAGAGGTCACAGAAGAACACAAGTTATTAGTTTGAGTCCTCTGGCTAGCTCAGCCTGAGCCCAGTGGACCGGAGGAGGCACTGCAAGGTACACTGGAGTCTCCCACTTTAATCAGCAATCAAGAAAATGCCCCCACAGACTACCTACAAGCCAGCCCAGTTTAGGCACTTCCTCAGCTGAGGGTCTTCTCCCCAGGTATGTCAAGCTGACAACACGACTGGCCAGGACAACATCCTTTAAAGACTCATTTTACACAGGATTTTCAGTTGTACTTTTTAAATCTTAACATGACTGTTGTAGAAGTGATACACCTTGACTTCTCTCTTTTAAATAAATTTGTTTGCTTTAAGTCAAAATAAATACCGACTTCCACAGAGACTTGATAGAGATTTCAACTTACAGTCCTCAAAGAAAAAGGAGAGCTTAGCCGGTCATTTAGTACATTTGGTAATGTATTTTCAGATTTAATGACATAGCTTAATGGATGGTGCTTAAAAGTTTTGATTTATTTAGTAGTGAGTAAAATTATACGACTTCTCTGAAAAGTAGAGTTTATATCGCATTTGCAACCAATTCCAGTTGAAGTAAAATACAGAATCAATTACAGAGATGTTTGTGATGGGAAATCTAACATTAGTGAGTTCTTAGTTTTATTACAATAGATGGCTTGACCTTTAAAATAAAGTAACTTCCTGTTCTCATTATTGAATAATATTGCAACATCCTATGTCATTAAGAAATTCTGTTAATAAATACATATAGCATCCTTAGAACTCCCTAGATGTATCACAACCCAGCTATTATAATATAGAGGAGACTCATGTCTTTCTTGAGTTTCCATCTCCTCACATAAGAAGAAATGACAGTAGTACCTTTATTATTCAGCCATCATGAAAATTAAATGTTAGGAGTAGTGGTGACATCAAAGTAGATATTGAACATGATATCTAAGTAGAATTATCATAGTCTTTTCAGGTACATTGCATGAACATAAGTATACTATTTTACAGCTATTCACTACCATTTTAGAAATGTATCCCTCTGATAGATTATAAATTATCTAGTATAACTTCCTTCTCATGGGCATGCTTTGGAAAAATCTTCCCTCATGCTGACTGTGGTAACTTAGTGTGTAACTTACTCTGGTCCATGAAACATTAGCAAAAGTGAAAGACTGAGCCTTTAAGAATGTTCACATATCTGAGGCTCAATCATTTTCACTGCCATAATGTGGGGCACCAGGCCGTCCTGGCCTGTGGGATGATAAGTGGGACATGACCCAGTTATCTCTGTTGTCTTTGCCAACAGGCAGCCAGCCACCAGACATGAGAGTGAGATCACCAGCCCCTCGGTGGCGGTAAACACGTGAGTGAACCCCATCGATGCCACTGGGAACTGAGATGCAGCCCAGGAGACCTGAGCTCAAGATGATGACCCACAGAATTATAAACATAATGGCTGTTGTTTTAAGCCACTTGGTTTGGGAGTGGTTTGTTACACAGCAGAAACTAATTGACCATGTCCCCAGAGAGGGAATATTCATAATATAAAATGCAGCCAATGTTTTACATTTATATTCCTAAGTAAAATACTAGTTTACTCGTATATTATCAAGAGCATCAAATAACTGATACAACTAATGAATTGAAGGCATTCCTATTTGGATCCATCCCATAATGAACATTGGACAGTAGTATTGATGTATGAAGATAGAAGCCTTCAGAGAAACCAGTAACTCAAAAGCTTTTCCTTTTGTGCTCCAACTGGGTAGTAGAAAAATTTTCTGTAGTATACATGTTTGTTCATTTATATACTTTTAAATTTAAGATAGAGTCTGTTTTATGTAGCCCACTCTGACCTCAAAATTAAACTCACTGTACAGAATGATGACCTCAAATTTGTGATCCTTCTGCCATTGAATGCTGGTATTACAGACTTGAGCCACCAGGTCCAACTTCATATGATGCTAGGGACAAAAAGAAAGGCATCACACCTGCTAGGCAAGCACAGTACCAACTTAGCTACATCTCTGGTCCTCTGCACTATGTTTGAATACTCTAAATTCATCAGTAATTTTGATAGCAAGAAGCAAGTATGGGCATGCCTTCTAGTGATAAACATCAGAATAAATTAGACTGACACTTGGAACATTGCATCGTGAAGGGTACACATTACTTACTTTGCATTGCTCATCTCTTTGCAGAGCTCAGAGCTAAGATTTACTTTCCCTTTCTTGACAACATTTAAACAATTGTAGTTCAAACTGTGAAACTGATACATAAATACAGTGATGCATAATTTTCCTTACTGAGAATATAGCCTGCTTTTAAGAGAGTAGCTAAAGATGTTCAAAAACCAACACGCTTTCTTTCCCTTTCTTCCCACTTCCTGTCTAACTCTACTTGAACGGCAAGGCCGCTGTGAAAAGCAGTGGTTATCACCACAAGAACTAACACCTTAGCAAGAAGGCTCATGATAAAGCCTGCCGGCTTCAGTTTGTTCTCTCAGACCACACTACCTGGGGGGGGGGGGGATATGGTATATTCAATACAGTGACCAGAGCCAGAGCAAGAAAATGAATGCAGAATAGAAAATAAACACACACACACACACACACACACACACACACACACACACACACACCTTCTCTGAAGAGATCCCTGTTCTAACACTCAGTATTATATATTTTTCTTTTACTATTATAAGTATCTTGAGCTGGGCAGTAGTGGTGCATGCCTTTAATCCTAGCACTTGGAGGCAGAGGCAGGTGGATTTCTGAGTTCGAGGCTGGCCTGGTGTACAGAGTGAGTTCCAGGACAGCCAGAAATACATAGAGAAACCCTGTCTTGAGAAACAAAAAAAAAGTATCTTGAGGGAAATTCTTATGGTAGGCCATTTTCAGAAGGGTCCATAATTATACCCTTCCCATATCCATGCTGTATTGGGAAATGCCCTCTTCCATTGTCTTGGTCAAAGCCATAAAAGCAAATTTGATAAATGTGATATAAGCTGTAACTTAATATGTACTTATGCATCTGAGGCTTGACTTCTACATATGAAACTCTTTTCTGTTCTCTCTAAGTTCTAAAACATACCTTTAATATATCTTTTATAATTATTCAGTGTTGTGTGCTAGATATTTGCTAGCATTGTATGTAAATGTGGTTATCAAATTTAACCTTATATTCATTCTAAGGTAGGTACAATTTTCATTTCACAGATTTAGGAAGTGAATCTTTAGGAGGTACCATAACTTACTCCAGGTTATTCTTTTGCTATGTTATGGAGCCAGTTTTTGAAGCCCAGACCTCTGTGACTGCAATAGCAATGTGCTTACCCATCAAGCACTGCACCTCCCAGTGTGTTCTTTCCTGTGTGGGCACAATGTTAGTTAAGGCAACAAGCTTAGAAATAGATCTACTTATCAGCATCATAGCATTCTGAACTTGAGCAACTTGCTTTTCCTCGTTGGACTTCTGTAACACGGTTGGCTTTCAGGTTGCCAGAGAGATAAGGATGGCTTCTCAAAATAGTGTCGTCAGATCAAGGTTTAAGCAGCTGATTATTTACAAAGGATGGGCTTAGTGCAAGGGAGACAGCACACAGTGAAGGATACTGAGCCTGTAAATAGCCCACTGTTACCACCCCTTAAATGACAGGGATAGCAGGGAACTTAAGAGGGCCGTAGTCTGGCCCAAGCAAAGCACAATGAAGGGCTGGAAAAGACTTAACTCAGCTGCCATCCCTGTACATTTTCTCACCCTGATCTCCTGTTAGGGATTCCCAGTGGGCAAACCTTCATAAACTGTAAGGAAGGAAGCCCTCTGACAGTTCTTGTGAGTCAGCCTACCAAGGCCAATGGCGGGTGATAAAGGGTTAAAGATGAAACTTAGAGATGCAAATGTATGGTAGGTCACAAGCTGTGACAACAGTAATTATCTGCTTATAGAACTTTACTAATGGTTAAACAAGCCAATGAATGTAAAATACTTTGAATAATCTCTCACTAGTATTAAATACTATTAAGTAATGCCCATTGTGTCTCAAGAATGGGGAACATGAATTGTACCCTAAGGACACTTACCATCCAGTCATGCTCAGATGTCAACTGAGTAGAGCTCTCAGCAGGGAGAGCTCTAACTAAAGCTCTAAGTTCACTCAAGTCTAGAGGTTTTGCAAATGAGAGGTTTTGGTTGTTAAAGTAGGTCCTGGGCTCTTGTTGACAAGCAGCCATTCTAATGAGGGAAGGTATCAGGTCCACAAAGGGTTAATCAGTAACAAAACCTCTGCAGGCCAAAGGTGTGGATGAAATGGGATGTGGTATTCTCCAGGACAGCTCATCTCTTGCCTCAGTCTTCAAGAGCTTTGGACTGGGCCATTCGAAGGGATGATGGCTCAATGATTAAGAGCCATCATTAAGAGCACCTGTTGCCCTTGCAGAGGACCAGTTCCCAGAACCCACAGGATGGCTCACAACAATGGATAACTTTATTTCTAGGTGACCTCACAAACTCTTCTGACCTTTGCATGTACCAGGCATGCACATGAAGCATATAGATACATGCAAGCAAAACACTCAAGCATATAATTAGATCTAAAAACATTTCACATTGAACTTTGGTCTGAGTCTCATATGATAAAGCCTAGGAAGATGTAAGGGAAGCAAAAAAAAAAAAAAAAAAAAAAGAACTAAAACCTTAGATGAGCTGAAGGCTCAAGAGCAGCTAAAAGAGGCACGAGGCCAGTTCTTCTGTCAGCAAGCCAGAGGTATTAGATTTATCAAAACTAAATAGTTTCAAGTCATGGTTGTCTTGAGGGCCTGAGAATCAAGTGAGGAAGTGGGGAATATCTGGATTCCTGGGCAGGTGAATGTTGGTGTTCCAGCTGTGGCAGGCAGGCCAAATTATCTATCCTTCACCCTTTTGTCCTATTGACTGGATGAGGTCCACTTACTCACATACTGGAGGGCAAGTTGGTTTATTTAGCCTAGAACTCAAGTGTTAAACTCAGCCATACATATATAGAATACCTCACTACTTGTCTGGTGCCCTTTGGTCCACATATGTTGACATGTAGCTTAAGCACCGTGATGAGCCCACCAATCAGGCTAGGATGCCTGACCAATAAGCTCCAAAAATCTTTCAGAGATGCCTCATTCTAGCTATTAGATCACCTCCCTCCGAAGCTATAACTGAGACAAGCATTTGAGTGTGTCTATGGGACTTGCTACCTGCTCACTACTCTATCTTTTTTGTTTGTTTTTTGCCTTTTCTGTCATATAGACAGTTGTCTGTCAAAAATACATAAGAGATGAAATTTTAACAACTATAATCTTGTGTTTCGAATCCATTACCTATACCTGTCTCTGTTTCTGTCTCTGTCTTTCTCTCTGTCTCTGTCTCTGTCTCTGTCTCTCTCTCTCTCTCTCTCTCTCTCTCTCTCACACACACACACACACACACACACACACAAGTGTGATAAGTGCAAGTGCCTTTGCATGCTCATGTGTATAGAGCCCAAAGATCCACTGTAGTGTTTAAGACTGGATCCCTCACAGCAACCTGGGACCCACCAATCAGGTTAGGATGCCTGGCCAATGAGTTTCAAGGCTCTTCCAGTCTCTGACTCACCAGAACTGAGATTATTGGCATATGCCACCATGCCTAGCTTTATCAAACTGGAGTCCTCATGCTTTTCCTACGGAGCAAATTTCCCAGCATTCTAAGCTATAATCTTTGGTGGAATAGAACCAACATTCATCATAGCTGGATTTTATTGTGAGAAATCTACACTGAACATGTGTGAAACCATCTCTTTATATCTAAAACAAATGATAGTGATATCTCGTGTTTTCATAAAATGTTTACTTTTTAAATAAATTTATTTATTGACATAACAAATGTCAAGAGATTAGCAGCTGAATCAGACACAGTAATCCATCACATTGTCTGGAACACATTAAGTCCACAGCAAACACCTGATAGGCAAACAGAACAAAACAGCCCTCAACTGACAAAGTGGGAAAGCAGACTTCTCGGTCACCACTGGGAGTTGCTTTTCATCCACCCCACATGTATCAAGAGCAGAGCTACCTAACAGGATTTTCTCTAAAGATGAAGCTTTCTACTGTCTAGCAACTCAGCCACAAGTATCAAGTGAACAGTTGATGTATTTGCCTGCTGCAACTGAAGAAAGAAATCTTAATGCTATTTCATCGGTTTGAATTTCAATGTATATAATCCCAGTGGCTCATGACTGTCATGGAGATGCATGGTTCTAGGAAGATCTCAGCCCCAGCTGCACATTTCAGTCACCTAGGAGCTTTAGAAACATACCAAGCCAGACCCTACTGTTGATCCCTGAAACCACAATCTCTCGAGGATATGGTACAGATGTGGAGTTTAGGAATTGGTTACCATGTCTTCCTTTAATGCGATCTTTTCAACCTCAGGTGTTTGATATCCTAGTAGCAAATGAGGTGGATAGATTCAACATGTTCCCAAAGTAATCTGTGATTTTATTTCCCTCACTTGACCAAATTAAACACTTACACCTCTCTATCTCTCCTGCGTTATTTTGTGAGACAGAGAGGCAGAGCCACTTTTACATTAAGGGAGAATCATGGAGATTAAATGACTAATTTAGTGGTCTCATGATTGGTGAGGAACAAAATTAGAAGTTAGGCGTTCTTTTAACTTTACACTTCTAGCACCGTGTTCTTTTCATTTCCCAGTGAGGCAAACAACTATTAAAGGGAAATGAATTAATACAGTGTTAAGGAAGGAAATTCTTCCCTTTAATTCTGTTTACATTTACTGTTCTAAATATGGAGAATGGAAAACATATTTGGAAATCTATTTAAGAGTCACAATTACTAAACAGAACATGAATGTCTAAGGTTGTGTGTTCTGTTAAGTAGAATTTTACTCAGGAAAAAAATAGTACTTAGATTCAACGAAAGTTGTATAGATACAAATTTTTGAGGGACAATATAAAAATGTAACAAAAACTGCAAACATGGTGATTGCCTTTGACCCAGTAATACTAACACTTGGAATCTCTCCAGCAATGCCACTGGAGATTGATTTGTCCAAGAGTCTACTAAATGATTCATTACAAAGTCATCCAAAGTCTTTGAAGCATGCTTACAGTCAATAATGAAGAGTCTAATATGTAACATACACTACAATGAAATGTTATGTAAAGATTTTAAAATAGGCTGTATTAGAAACAACCAGTGAACTGGAAACTGTTGCTTTAATTAATGTTAAACATTTAAAGTACAAAATTTACATGCAATATGATAGTATATATATATATATATATATATATATATATATATATATATATATATATATCACTTGAAAGGAAGGGTATGAAACAATAAACTCTTTTACCATTCTTCATAGGTGTAAGTTAACATAACAACTCTGAAAATAGTTCAGTGTTTCTAAAAAGGATAAACTTAAATGGAATTTTGACTCAGTATTTTCTCCACTGGCGTGTACTCTGGTCGTTGGCTTTTCCCAGTTAAAGTAACCATAAGTTTTAAAAATTAATTATTTAGTTGTGAGTTGTATTTCACAGAGGAAACTAGTTTGCATAACACAGAAAAAACAGTGTTACTTTTTGATTTTCTGTTAGTTATACACTGTGTGTGTGTGTGTGTGTGTGTGTGTGCGTGCGTGTGTGTGTGTGTGTGTGTGTGTGTGTGTGTGTGTGTGTGTGTAGTTCTAGGTTTTAACAGAAAATGTATTAATTTATGCTGTCCAAAAATAAGAATTTATAGATGATTGATTTCCATAAAAAAAAAACTCTAGTACACACATCACTCACAAAGGAATCTTACCAAGAGATGTAAACTAAATATTTGAGATGACTAGAAACAAATTTCAATAGCCATTAATATCAGCATGATGATAGAATATTTAGCATGTCAGACCCCACCCACTAAATGCTAGCAAAGGCAGAATTTAAAGCTGCATCAACAAAAATTACCCACTACATGTTTTTAAGAGCATTCTTGACCCCTGGAGGCAGTTACCATCTCATTTTGCTAACACCTATTTAAGTTGCAAGTATTCAACAATACTTGTTTTAAAACATATTCACTGTAAGAATAGGAGGTGAGTGTGATTGGGCTGCATTGCATGAAAGTCCAAATAATTAATAAACGTATTATGGTGGGACATAAATGTAAGATGAGTAACCCAAAGGACTTTCCCTTTCCAGGGCATATGGGTCAGGAAGCAGTATAAGTGGTTAAGAAACATCTAATTTATCTTGAATAAACAATTTAACGGTTCCATGTTGGGGTGGCTTCACATATTCTGGGAATGCATAGCTCCAGTCTCTGCTGTGACCTTACAAGCTTTTCTTCCTTTAGTTGTGCCTGTGTCTTCTAGCTTAAGGCTATGTTAAAGTTGCATTTAGGGTCTACCATAGCTGAGCATGATCTCGTCTCAGCAACTCTGACCTAAGAGCATCTTTTCCCCTTTCTCCCAGGTTGTGGTTTGAATATGATTTGTCTTACATCCCACCCTTACATCCTCCCTTGTTTTGATTGCCTGGTCCCAGATTCTGGCACTGTTTTGAAGGCTTGGAGCAGAGCGGGAGAAGCAGATTACTGGGGTAGGCCTTTGAAGGTCACCCTCACACCGATTCTGGTCTACACACTGCTTCCTGTCTGTCTCAATGTCATCTGCTTCTGCTGCCATGAAATGAGCTGCATCGCCTTCCATGCTATGATGAGAAATATTGTGAAATCAAGAGCCAGAGTAAGCCTTTTCCTCCCTGAATTGTCTCTGAGTTGGTTTTGGTCATACCACTATCAGTACCACCACCACCACCAATAACAACAGCAACAAAATGTAGATAACATCGCCAATAAATTCATACTTGAAGACCATGCCTGGAATGTATGCTTCATTTTAGAGGAACTGGTACCACTCACACTATTACACATTTTTGAAGACATGTATGGCTTAGACTTAGGTATAACCCCTCCAACTTGCCTAAATCTATTTACATACCTTTTAAGAATATATTAGAAACTGATCTTCTAACATGGAGAAGTGGAATATTTTTATATAAGAGAAATATACATAGCTATAGTACTATCTGCATATGCAAACTGATACTCGCTATTAATGTTATTTATTCTGTTACCTACTTATACGTGAGAGGTAGTATTAAAATATAGAAGAAAATGAGAGAGACATGGGTTCTGACACAGCTTAAATGTTTAAATAAAATACCTAAAGCATGAATAATTATATTATATTGCATCATGTTTATTGTAAATAATAAAAAACAAATTGTAAACAATGAGAAATACTACAGTGGCTGGGCGGTGGTGGCGCATGCCTTTAATCCCAGCACTTGGGAGTCAGAGGCAGGCGAATTTCTGAGTTCGAGGCCAGCCTGGTTTACCGAGTGAGTTCCAGGACAGCCTGGGCTACACAGAGAAACCCTGTCTTGAAAAACCAAAAAAAAAAAAAAAAGGCTGGCTCAGCCGTTAAAGGCTGGGCTCACAACCAAAAATATAAGAGAAATACTACAGTGTTGCATAATTTGATGCTCAAGGGGAGGATAAGCTGAGGCTGTGCCCTGCATGCTGGTGTCCCTGATTATCCCAAGTCCCGATGTTTTCACTAACACATGTCATCCTCCAGCATCAGTTTCAACCTAACATTGAGCTTTACCATGGCCAGATGAAGGTCACAGCGGTTGTAAACTTATTACTAAATAAGATAGCATCCCAAAGACAAGGACAGGCCCTCTCTATTTACCTTTTTTTTTCTAATAAAAGAGGACAAATTTTCACTAAACAATAGCCCTCTCACATCTCCTTGGCCAGATCTAGGTCACATAACTAACTTTCCTTAGCAAAATGGATGGAACGACCATGAATGGCTAAGAATAATTTAGTATAGAGGAGTCAACCACAAATTTCGAGTACAATTCCCTACTTGTGCACACTAATTTAAGAGCTAAGAAATAATTATATATTCAATGAATATTTCACAAAGTCACTTTTCTTTGCATTGAGCAGGCATTGTAGTCACAGTGACATGTATTTACTTAAAGAAATGAGTCAGTTCTAATTGTCCCAAACAAAAAGAGCAAGCCAGGTGGGTTCAGTGGTAAGCTTTAATATCAGTTAAAAAATAACTAACATATATTTCCTACAAATTTTCCAGAAGATAGCAGTAAATTAGATAATTTCTACCACATTTTATGAAGTTAGTTTTACCATAATGCCAAAAGCAAACAAAAATATTACAAGGAAAGAATACTACATGAGAACATTCCTCAATAACATACGTGTAAAAATCCTCAGAAAATAGAAAAAATAAAATTCAGAAATATGTAAAAAAAAGAATTATATACCATAGACAGTTATACATGGATTGGTCTAAAATTCAAAAATATTTTAATATAATCTGTAACATATTCAAGCTGAAGGCAAGGAAGTCACACAAGTATGGATATATATATGGAGAGAGAGAGAGCACATTTGACAAAATCCAATATTCATAGTCTTGTTAAAAAATACAAAACAAAAACAACCCCAGTAAAGAACACCATACATTCTCAATTTGATAGAGAACAACTACAAAAATACTTATAACTAACATTCCAACTTTAATAAAGGCAAACATACAACTTTTCCACTAACATCAAGAAGAAGGAAAACATGCTCCCTCTAGCCAGTCACCTTAGCACCACACTAGATGCTCCAGCTTCTGCAATAAGACAAGGAAATTAAAAGCATATTAATTGCCAAAAAGAAACAAAGTGCTTGTTCACAAATGAAACAGTAATCAGGGCAGAAATTTCAAACTAACAGCACTTTCCCAGCTAAAATTGAGGTTGTAGGATACAAGTTAATTTAAAAAGAAAATCAATCATTCTTCGAAATATAAGCAATGATTAAGTACAATCTGAAAGTAAAGGCATGTTACCATTTACCTTAGCCTCCTCCAGAAGATAATGATTGCCAGTGTTACAGACTATTAAAAAATGTTACATACAGAAAACCACAAAACTCCGATGAAAGCTGCACAAGCAGAGTTATATAGCTATAATCCCAGCACTTAGGAGGCCATGGGCAGGACTGACTGGATTATGTAATAATGTAAATATAAAACTACAGAATGCCTAGAATATTAAAATCAAGAAATATCTAGTTTGGTCTGTCATGGCCTTTTAGATACAACAGCAAAAGGGAAAAAGGTGAGACGAAGAATTGATTAGCTAAATTCCATTAACATCAAAAGCATATGTTCTGATAAAAGGTTAAGTAGACAGCCACGGAGTAGCAAAATGATTCAGAACACAAATTTAGCAAATGACTATTATCAATAATATACAAATATACAAAGTTTCTTTTCTGGAGACTGTCTTACTACATAGTCCTGTCTGGCCTAGAACGTGCTATGTAGAATAGGTTGTCCTTGAATGCACAGATCTGTCTGCCCTTGCCTCCCAAGGGCTGGGATTAAAGTGTGCCACCACACCTACTCAAAACTTATACAAACTTCTTAGAATTCAACAATAAAAATGAGCAACCTGAAGGATAAATGGACAAAAGTCTGAAACAACAACAACAAAAGCCAACAAGGACGGAAAACACACATGATAAAAGCCTTTCAAAGTCATAGATTGTTAGGGAATGTCAGAACAAAGCAATGAATTCTGGGGTTGTGACTCAGTGGTGCAGAGGATATGTCTTGGTTCTTGATCTCAGCCCCATGCTCCTGGAAATCAGACTCAGGCTCAAAATATATTTACAAATGCCTTGGCCATATAGCTAGGTTCTTCTCTGACTAGATCATATCTTAAATTAACCCATTTATTCTAATCTACATTCTGCCATGTGGCTGGTTACCTGTGCTCAGATATAATCATCCATTTTGCCACATTTTTCCAGGTGAATCTTGGCCTTGCTCTATCCCAGAATCCTCCCTGTCTCCTGGATGTCTCACCTTCTATTTGACTCTTTCCTATAGAGCATAGTTTTATTATTATTATTATTGACAATGATATATCCATATAATAAACAAGATATTCTCTCTACACGGTGGCAAAACATGTGTCTAGCATATTCAAGGCCTTCAACTCCCAGTTCCACCAAACAACAATAATCATGTGATTTACAACTATATCTACTGAGATAGCCAAAGTCCCAAACACTGACAACTTCTAAGAGCTGCAGTACTATAAAACAAGAGAAGCTCTTATTCATTGTTGGTGGCCATAAGAGATTATTTAGCTATCTCAGAAGAAGCTGGATTCAGCACAGTCATAGAAATCAAAATATACACTTATATATACTCCAGCAACCTCACATCTCCATAGTTACTCAAATGTATTGAAAAATAAAACAAACTCAAAACCGAGCTTGTAGATTTTTCACAGTTGCCCTGAACTTGAAAACCACCAACGAATTTTTCAGGAGAAGTATACCATGGATAAGCTAGACAATAAAATAGTATTCAAGGCTAAAATAGATGAGCGACTGAGTCATAGAAACCATGTGGGGGAAGTAGAAACACGCTGTATGAAATAAAGTAAGTTAACTTAAGCATATCATTACATTCTGAAAATGTTAGAGAAGAGATGGCTGGAAGCTAAACAGGAAGAAGGTGAAAGAGATGGTGCATAGACACTCCCATTCTGGGAGAGATGAAAGTCCACTGTGTGAGTATAAAAGGGTAAATGTATACACCTCACACTTGTCAAAACTAACTGACTGAACACACAGAGACTGAATTCCAGTGTCAACTATGAGCTTTTGTGCTAGACTTTCATGCTATCTTTCTTTATATTGCTCAATACTCATCTTCCTCCATGAGCACACCCCCTCCATTCTTCAACAGATTTTCAACAATTGAAGTCTGATTTCTGTAATCCCTGGAAAGAAACTGTGTCCTCAAAGGTCTCCCGTTATCAGGTTTTCACGGGGCATGTTTTAATTTGCCCTTAAAGACTGTAAACTTGGGATATCGATACAGCTCAGTCATTAAGAGTGCTCACTGGTTTTAAAAAGGAGGTGAATTTGGTTCCTAGCATCCATGTAGGTAGGATCAAACTACTTGCAATTCCATTTCTGTGAACTCTGAAGTGTCTGTCCTCTGGTCACTCATGTAAGGGAATTTGCATACAGGTGCGCATGTATAAAATTAATATACATTTTTTTAAAAAAACATAAGTTGGTAGATGAGGGGGAAAGCTACATTTTTTTCAGTCTTTGCTGTCATTTTTAAGCAGCTTGATGTATACTTGGGAAGTGAAGAATGACCTTAAACATCTCTGAAAATTGGTTTAAGACAGTACATTAAAACCATTCAAACTCTTGTGTGAAAAGATACTTCTTGGGAATAATATTATCAAAAAGTTGAAAAACCATCTTTCACCGTACAAAGTGTGAATAATATCACATCACTATACTTGACCACAGTATTTCATGTCTATATAAATATTTATGTATGTAATTTAAACCTTAGAGTTCCCACCCACTCATCCACCCACACACACACACCTTGTTTTCTGTGATGAGTAATCTCAATGGGGGACTAAATTTTCTAGGAGTGGCACACAGCTGTTAGGTGTTGCAGATATATTAAGCCACAAATGTCTATTTGAAGGCAACATTTCTGAAAACAGCTCACCGCCTCATCTGTGATAAGCCCTAGAGCCTTTCACTCATTATAATTAGGTTCAACAGCCAAATAAAACTACGAGAGTTAAGCCTGACAATTGAAGGTCATGTTCAAAGTGGGGGGGAGGGCAGAGGAAACACATGACTCTCTATTAAAAACCTCCCCTCTCCCTTTAATGTCTCAACACACACAATCCATGTGAGTGGCATTTCAGTCCTACAGAGGCCCAAACAAAATCAGCTCCAGGCTGGGACAGTCTCATAGCAGGAAGAAAAATCATAACGAGTGGGCTTCTGTAAGCACCTATGAAGCAGATTAGTTGTAAAACATTTCTAAGTGATACATAAGCTTCCTCCCAAGATTTTCAACAAATCGAAGATGTAATGTACACGGCTCCAGATGAACCCAAATTGTGAATCTTGCAAGAAAATTTTAAAAATATTTTAATTATTTTTTTAACTTGGCGTGCAATTTAATAGGCTTCATCGTACATATTTTCATACATATATGTGATGGTATTTTGTTTTATCTGCCTACTACCAACTCTTGTTTGACCCCCCCACATTGGTCCCCTTCCTCGACCTGAATAACCATTCTCTATGGAAGAAGCAGGGAGGAATGGAGGGGGGAGAGGGGGAAAAAAGAGGGAGGGAGAGACAAGGAGGGAGAGGGAGATATGGAGACACACCACATCATCTTTCTCTGTTCATTTATTGATGGCCATCCAGGCTAGTTCCACATTTTGTCTTTTCTGAAGAACTGGTTGCTAGGGAATTTGTAATTCTTCCTGACACATTTGTGTTAAGCAAGTCTACTGCAGGCTTGCAGGCTATGTATACTATGCTTACACTGTATAATGAAAAGTCGACATGAGGTGCTTTGCCACCAGTGTCCTCTCCAAGATGTTTTAAGTTAGAAGTATTCCTCTTCATTTTTCAGTGAGGAAGCTGGGCTGTTAGACTAATAATCATTCTTGGGGACATTAGTCCAGTGATGAGCAGAGTTGTGATTAAAATTAAAGCTTATCTCCAAACCTCTTCTTCATTCTTATTGTAGGCTAGGGTCCCAGTAACGCAGGCTGGCCTTAAATTCAGTGTGGCCTTTGAATTTGTGATGCTTCTTCCTTAGCCTTCAAAGTAGCTGAAATTACACCTGAGGCACCAGGATTCGGTGATACAAACTTCCTAATTAGATTTATTACTCATGGTTCAGTAATCACAGGCCTTCAACTGCCCCATTTCCTATGTGGCTATCTAACTTAGCATGGATGTAGCTTCTTCTAGCTCTATAAACAGAAAGAGGACACAATGCCAACTTCTACATCCTTATCTTTTTCTTCTCAGCAAGTGACCTGCAAACCCTGTAGAAGGGAATCATACAAATATTGTCAAAACCCACAAATTTAATTACCAGCAAACCTAAGGTCCTCATGCGAAAGGCAAATGGAATTCTAGTTTTCTGAAAACACAACTATCAAAATAAAAATAAAATAGTTATACAAAATATAATATAAAGAGGAATATCTCATTAGCCTCCAAAGAGAAATTCTGTTTGACTACAGAGGACAGAAGAGAAAGACTGTTTTCAAGAGAGAATATTGCTTGGGCAGCTGATGGCATCTTAAAGAGACAATGTTTCTAAAAGTCTAAAATATTGTAACAAAGATACCATATTTTTTAATTTTTGACATAAATATACATTTAAAGTTCATTTACAATAGTAGAAGATAAAGATTTTTATGTATCTTTTATACAGATTAACTAAATGTTATATTTTATTATATTTGTTTCTGTATGTTATCTCAGTATATGTATGCATGTATGTATATACATTGATGTATTTTATTCCCCACTATTTAAAATAAAGTTTAAGTATATATAATACCTCTGAGTAGATTAGTTTGGATTCCCTAAAAATACATACATTATTTGAGGCAGTCATAATACATATCACATCAGGAAATTAGTATTAAAGCAATACCATTATCTAAGCTATAAACTTCATTCTTTGCTTTCCAACTGTCCAATTAAGTTCTTTAAATGAATAAAAGGTCCTAGACTATGAGCTGTATCTAGTTAAATTTCCTTTAATCTTGAATGGTTCCTTAGTCATTGTTGTGCTTCATGTCATTGGTAGTTTTAAAGGGCACAGGCAAGACAATTTGGTTCTATCTGATGTCTCTTCAGGATTTGGATTAGGTTTGTATTTCTGGCAGGAGTCAAAGATGTTGTTTGTTTCGGTCTATCATATTAGGAAACTTCTGATGTTGATTAGTTTCGTTAATGATGATATTACTTTGACCATGTGGTAAAGCAAAAGATTGCACTGTTTCTCTACTATAAAGTGACCATGTTCTTTCCGTAATAAATACAGATCTTGTGAGGATGTATAGTGCCATTTTAAAATGTGATTTAAATCTAAGCAATTATAAAGCAAAATGCTTTGCCTGCTTTTTTCTCATCAGTATAATACAAACTAGCTTCATTGGCGATTCTTCTCAAAACTCAAAATACCCAATGTATTTAAAAAAGCTTATGTATTCAGAATGATATTCAATTATTATATATCTCTTCTATCTCAAAAGTGCGTGTATCGTTTCATGGTTATAGGTTAATAGCCATTTGATGAAAAGTAAGCCATTTCCACTTTTATAACCATCTTAATTGTTTTGAAACTAAACCCTTACTTATCAGAACAATTCAAATGGCAACAGATTATAATTCAACGTAAGACAAGGTCTGTTTTTGTTTTCAAAAAAAAAAAAATGTTTGTTTTGACAAAATGCCCACTGGCATACCTTATCCTACAGAATGGGATATACCTAATCTAATTGACTACAGAAAAAAAGGAAATCAAGATTGGTGGTAATCCAAAATGATTCTAATCTTCTGCTGGGCAAAGTAGCAAAGCATGTGTTTATTGGAACGTATACAGGTAGACTTCTCAGAAATCTTTATACCTAAAAAAGAAATCTATGGGTTGGGCAGTGTTTCCTCTGGCTGCTCCTTTGAGTCTACATTAGAGAGGGAGAGAGAAACAGAATGACTGTGTAAGAGACAATTGCAGTACTCCAGAAAACACATGATGGTTACAAATATTTGAGATCCCTGCAAGAACAAGTCAACAGAAACTAGTGATCCTTTGGATATGAAGAGGGAGACACAGAGAGATGTTGGGACAACCCTCTGGAGTAACTGAATTAAATGGTTAGGTGAGTTGCCAGAAAGAAAGACTAGGTAAGCTGCAACATTTTTATATGCATTGTTTTCAAGATATCCTTATGGACATCCAGACAGTGAGTATTTAGATGCACAAGTGTGGAGCACAGAAGGGAGTCCAGAGAGGATCTCCAGAACAGAACGAGTACTGTCCTACTTTTACGTCAGCCTTGCACAGATGAGGGAGAGCATCAATCAGTGTTTCAGCAAGGTTGTACTCCAGGGCTAGCAGAGGCAGGATAGGCTATCAGAATACCTCAGGCAGCTGGGAAGGTTTTTCTGAGTGCATTTTCTCATTGAGATGTTTTGAGGATTCAAACCTGAGTCTTACACTCAGTATTTTCTTTTTTCTTTTTTCTTGTTTTTTTCAAGACAGGGTTTCTCTGTGTAGCCCTGGCTCTTCTGGAACTCACTCTGTAGACCAGGCTGGCCTCGAATTCAGAAATCTGCCTGCCTCTGCCTCCCAAGTGCTGAGATTAATCAACATTTTCAGTTATCATCTGACTGGTTTCTGTCATGGAAAGCTACCAGTTTGTCTGTACTAGCCTTTGCCTTTACACATGACACGTATCTATACCCCTCACATTCTCTCTACTGCTGTAGTAGCAGAACTCCCAGTCTATGCTTTCTCTTAACGTAAATCACTCATTGTAACTAATTGTTGTGGATTCCACATGCTTTTAAATCAATAAAAACAGGAGAAAGCTACTGTGCCGATAGGAGAAACTCCTAATTGCCAAGGGGAAATTAGGCTCCTACTATACAATATAGGCGAGAACAAACTGTCTGGAATATAGGAAGGTCTATAGGGTGTCTCTTTCTTGCAGTGTATTACTTGATTAAATTTAATGCAAAACCGGTACGGCCTAGGCCCTCCATGAATAAAATCAGCTTCTGCTTGGTTTGGAACTACAGTCAACTGAAGAGCAGACTACAAGTAAATGGGGTCTAGGGTGTATAGTAAGAGGAGCTTGTTATTATGTAGACAACAACTACAGCCGTGGGACCAACTGTAATGATAGGTTTGTTAATATCATATATACCTTACTTTTATTTTACTATGAATATGTTTGTGTGTGTACACATGTAACATATTTACATGTATAAATACTTTCATGTTCTATCTTTCTTGCCCCTTATTATCTAATATGAAATTTTCTGATAGTTTATTAAAAATCCATGTGCTTAAATTACAGAATATCATGAAAAGTGAATGCTCCACAAATAAAAACAAACCTACCCCCGTTGAATGTGGATTGGTGGGTCACATACACACATTGATGGTGGAATAACTCCTAGTACTTGGAAATGAGTTTAGCAATCACATACACTTACCATATGACCCACCAGTCCCACTCTTAGATAATGATCCTATATAAATAAAAACATACACTAACAAAAACAAATTTATATGAATGCTTATTAGTGTGGTAATATTTTTAATCAGCCATGCCTAGAACAACTCAAATGTTCCTCAGTAAGTCAATGCATAGATACATAAGTCAATGGATAGATTCATAAAGTCAATGATTACTCAAGTAATAAAAAGGAATGGGTCACACTGATTCACTCAGCAACATGAACTAACCTCATGTGTTATTATTATTGAAAGATGTATGAGTAGCAATGCCACTACTGTCTTAATCCATTTCTATGACTTTGACACAAATGCAGAACTCCTTAAGTAAAGCACAACTAAGTGGTAGCCCAGAACCAGGGTTGGCAAAGTAGCAGTGTGAGGAAACACGAGAAGAAGAGATTCATTGTTCACTCTCTATCCTGGCCATGTTGATGGCTCAATAGGTTTGTCAAAATCACAGAAGTCCTCAACTAGTAAAAACTGAATTTTAATGTATCCACACTTTAGAGTATCCATTAAAAGGATATTAGTCTCCAGACGGCCCCTCCTTCAGTTTCTGTCCCACACTTTGTCTCCATATTTGCTCCCTTGAGTATTTTTGTTACTCCTTCTAAGTAGGACCAAGGCATCCACACTTGGTCTTACTTCTTCATGAGCTTCATGTCATCTGTGAGTTGAGTCTTGGCTATTTCAAGCTTTTGGGCTAATATCCAATTATCAGTGAGTGAATACCATGTGTGTTCTTTTGTGATTGGGTTAACTCACTCAGGATGATATTTTCTAGTTCCATCCTTTTACCTAAGAATTTCTCGAATTCATTATTTTTAATAGCTGAGTAATATTCCATTGTGTAAATGTACCACATTTTTTTTATCCATTCCTCTGTTGAAGAACATCTAGGTTCTTTCCAGCTTCTGGCTATTATAATGTGGATGGCAGGAAGTACATGCTGACGAGAGCCTGATATAGCTGTCTCCTTAGAGGTCTGCCAGAGTCTGACACATTCAGAGGCAGAGGCTCATAGCTAACCACTGATCTGATCAAGCGTTTCCCAATGGATAAGTTAGAGAGGAGACTGAAGGACCAGAAAGGGTTTGTGACCCCATGAGGAAAGCAACAATACCAACCAACCAGAGTTCCCCAGGGTCTAAAACACCAGCCTGGGGAGCACATAGGGAGGGACCTATGACTCCATCTGTATATGTAGGGGAGGATGGACTTGTCAGGCATAGGTGGGAGAGGAGATTCTTGGTTCCATGAAGGCTGAACACTGATTGGGGGGGCGAGGGTGGGGAGGTGGGAGTGGGGGGATAGGTGGGGGCACATCCTCATAGAAGCATGAGGAGGGGGTATGAGATAGGAGGTTCCTGGGTGGTGGGAGGAATGGGGGTAAGGGGGTAAAATCTGAAATGTAAATATAATATCCAATAAAAATAAATTTAAAAAAAAGAAAAAAAGGATATTAGTCAACGTTTTGCTCAAGAGAACTCTGCTATAAAGAATGGATGAGATTCATTGAGCTGCAGAAGCTTGACACCTTGTGTAGCCTTTAGTCACCTGTCAAGACATCACTACTATCTTTGAAAAGGGGTTATGCTGGTGAAGATGGAGAGAGTAGAATGGTTTTGAAAAACATGATATTAGAAATTTGGCTTAAAGTGAGAAGTAAGACACAATACTACATCTTTTACTTGTGTGTGTATTGCTTACTTGAAGGTCATTTGTCTGGTGAAAATTGGATGCAAGGAAGATCTTACACGGCAGTAGCTCAGCAAGGAGTGAAGTAAGATTTGCAATGTGCCTATGTGTGGACAGAAAGACTAAACTACCATGCTGTGTTCTGTCCAAGTCCTGGTGCTGAAGTGACATAACACGCAATCATTGTACGACTAGCATTTCTAGGAATCCAAAGTAGATCATTAAAAATGCAAAGTCTGTCTTCTCCATTCAAACTATTCCTCCTGGAGATGTTTTCAGTTTGGGACCTGGAGCCTTTGCACATTAATTTGTTGTCTGCACCAAGGTGCAAAACTGATGACTGGAGTTGGAATAACAAGGGTAATTACTTAGCTCCCCAGAGTGGCTTGGATCTCTCTTTAGCTCATGCCAGTTATCAAATCCACTGAGAGCAGCCTCTTCAGCTTAGGGGGAAAATTACAAAGCAGAGAGAGGGACAGATGTTTTCAGCAGTCCCTGAAAACCTTTCCTTAATGGTAGGGCTAGAGTAGTCTTCTTTAATTTTACAACTCAAGGGCAGTAAAGAAGGAAAACATGTCTCTTGTCACATAATATTTCTCAATAGGCTTAATTATATTTATGATTGCTAACACTTAGTATGAATAGTTGGAATTTTATTCTCATTAGTACCAGAAAGGTGATTGGAGGCCGGAAACGCGGAGTTAGATCATTTCTTATCCGTCTCTCACAGCAAAGCTGAGACAAGCTAGGGAAGCAAGGGAACTCTCAAGGCCTCAGATAATACCTAGTCTCAGGGTTCTGTGAGTTCTTTTGATTACTTTGCATCTGGTTTTCAAAAGCACACATTCTTTAAAAAGCATATGCCTGTTTCTAGTCTCTTCCCTGTCCTTGACACCACACCAAATTTATATTCAAAATTCAAAAGGTCTCAATTGATTACGCTGCATGATAATGAATTTTATGTTTCCCACTTATGCTTTATTCAAGTAAATATTTAAGCATCTTTTTTCTTCATGCCATCTGCTTCTATCATATGTGTCTCTCACCCCAACCCCCACACTAGCCAATTCCTCTATTTTGAGTCTCTTAGGAATAGGGATTCCTATTAGAATGGCTAGAGGTTAGAGGCAGGTAGATCTCTGAGTTCAAGACCAGCTTGGTTTACATAGCATGTTTCAGGCTAGCCAAGGCTATCAAGTCAGATCCTGCCTCCAAAAGATAGATAGATAGATAGATAGATAGATAGATAGATAGATAGATAGATAGATAGATAGATGTTAGAAGTGGGTAATCTTTCTTATGGCAAGTGTTTCATAATGTATCTGAGACCCACAAGAGCCTGAGACTCTGAGTGAGCCTGATTGTAAGGATCTGATAGTTTTTCTTGACCTTTTCCTTTTAAAAGTATTGTTCTTTTTGGGTGACTAGGACAAGGATATGAGGCCTAGAGGGATCAATATCACATGCATATAGGCTATGGAAAGGGAGAAGAGGTGCAGTACAAAGACTGGGGTGACATTTGTTCCCTGGCCAGGCCCTGGCTGATTCCCAGGAGGATGAAAAGTTACAGTAGCTGTTTAGTAAGTGTATCATGAAATAAATTCTTGAATAACTTAACGAGTCATGCAAAATGAACAGAGATGTTCTGTGACCAAGATAACTAAGTCTATATCTTCCTGAATATCACTGCCTGGATAACTAGTGCTCCAAAGCAAAGACTCTACCAGCCAGAGGCGTGTCAGTATATGGCTAAAGGAACTCTGTTTTGTGAGAGGAAATTGATACTATATTGTTGAGTATACGTTAGTCATATCAAGACTTGAGAGCATGGCAAGGGTATCTCAGGCAAGTAGGGCTAAGCAAAGTATAAGAGGAGACTCAAGCATTTCATGGTATATGCACCTTAATGTTGCAAAGAAGAGTCATGAGTAGAGCATGAGAAATAACCAAGTCTTACTTTCTATGTCTAAAAGCTGGGATCCTACCCTGAAACACATGTATTGGTAACTCCAACCCAGTGATTGTGTCTACCTGGAGGGTCAAGTGCATAATAAGGGTGGTACACACTATCCAAGTATATTAATTAATGCAACTCAGCCTATTTTCCCAGATTTTGAAACTATGTGTCACACTCATAGCATCAACTGTGTCTACTGTTTTTGCCAATGCCATCCAGTAGGGCTGAAATATGCTAACTTAGCCAACAACATTGTCCTTGCTGGTTACTTGAAAAAGACTGGTAAAGGTTCAGCTGACCCAGACCTTTAATCCTCCTACCTCAGAGCAACCCCCAACTTAATGAGTCTCTTAGAGGCTGCTTTGAAGTTCATCTCCCAGTTAATGACTCACATTGCCAGCTTAGTCACAACCACAGTGCATTCTAACTCAGGCCATAGAGATTACACTCCTTGTTTTCCTGGTTTTCTTTGGATCATCTCAATTTCCACTTGGATCCATTGAAAACACTACGTTTGAAAAGAGAAACATTCCCCATCACTATTTCTCATTCCCTTCCCACTTCCAACAATCCGCCTTTCCTTCCCAAATCCTCACCCTTCTACTCCAACATTATGTCTTTTTGGTTTTGGGGGGTTTGTTTTGTTCTGTTCTGTTTTGTTTTGTTTTGTTTTGTTTTGTTTTGTTTTCTTGATGACCCAGTGAATTTTATCAGGGTTACTTACAGGAACACAGGAGAGAGGTTGTTTACATGAGCATGGACAACTTACCAATTAAAATGTCTGCCCCTCCCCTAGCAACCATCAACCGCCTGTATATGCTCAGTAAGAGGTTGGTCCATGAAATTCCCTGATCTCTTCATGACAGGAAATTGATGGGTACATTATCTTGAAAAGATAATCACAACTGCCATGAGCTCGAGAATGCAATGGTCATGTCATCCCTGGAAGATAGCACCTCACAAAACTCCATTTCATCCTCTGGTTCTTACATCCTTTTTGTCCACTTTCCGAAATGTTCTGAGTCTTGGAGGTGGGGATGGCATCAATGTATCACTGGGGCTGGGAATCAAATGGTTATTCTCAGGACTTTCACCAGTTCTGAGTCTCTGCAGTTACTGCTACCTACATCTAAAGGAGCTGCTCTGACCATAGCTGGCAGTGGCACTAACCTATCAGATAAACATAATTGTTTAGAGAAAATCTGATGAAGCATCATGGATCTTTTGGGATTTTTCTCTATCACCTGAACGCCCTTGTCTTCCAGCAGCCTTCTGGAGTCCTCCATCTGGCCTCTGTCTTCAGTTTGTACCCTGAGATTAGGACACTGTCATAACATTTTGGCTCTCAGCCAAAGACTTTTTTTGTCTATAGCAGTAAGCTAGCTGTCACACTCCATGCATCAAGTTTTCACATGACAGAGAAGAGGAAAGAGGAGCAAGGAAAAAGTGTTTTCTTCCAAGGTCAAAAAGAGGAACCCACTGCCCAAGAGGACACAAAACTGTTTGAATTACTTTTCCTGGACTAAAAGTAAGTCAAATGGCAATTTGTCAGTGCAGAACATGAGCAAGCTAGTATCTAATAAAAATAAATGGGATTGCCATTTAATTAACATGTAAATAACCAGTCTACAACCTCTTCTCCAACTGGGCACAGATGCTCCAAACAATGACAAGTCACTCTTATCAAGGAAAAAGCCAGGAAGAGCTTTGGGGTAGGTCATAAAAAAGTCTTTAACACTTTTAGAATTGAGGATGGTATTGGTAGATTTTATTGATTTGAAATTGATAAACTAGAGATACAGGAAGATGAATACATTTGCATAATGCAATAGGGATGATTCTCATTTTAGACATTCCAAGTTCCCAGTGCCTGTGGTTAAGCCTAAGGTTATGTGTTAGAGGAGATGACAAGGAGCATAGGAGCAAATAGATCTTAGGAGGAAACTGAGAGAGACTTGAGAGCTGCCAAAAACAAAACAACAAACAAACAAACAAAAAACCCCAATGGCACCGGAGTGAGCCTAACAGTGGCAACTCGGAAAAAGCGTAAGTGCTGAGAGGGAAGAGGAACGAGAGTGGAGGCATGGAATTTTGAACACAAGAGAAATCCAGTTCCTGGATGGTGGCATACATAGGAGGGTAAAACAAAGACTAGATCAAAACAGGTAAGATTAACATTATAGAAATATAGAAAGAATAAAAAGGCAGGACTGAGAAGTACCATAGAAAAATCAAATGATATTAAAGTCAAAGATAACATAAAATATAAGATATATAGTATATATTTATAGTATAAATGTAAGAGTTTGATAAGTGGATGAGAGAGAAAGAAATGAATTAGTACACAGCACACACAGAGACACAGAGGGAGGGAGGAGCGTGAGAAAGTGCACATCTTCATAAATACGATTTGAGACATCTTCCAAAGGTTGCAGGTAGCAGACATTTAAGTCATTGTGATGGGTTTTGTGTCTTTTTTCCTTCTTTTCCTTTAGTTCTTCTGTGATGTCTAATCTATTAGTGGATGTATGTGCATTTAGCATTAATTTTAAACCTCATAAATGCCAATTTTAACTGATATCTAACCCTTACTGACTTTGTGATTAACTTTCAAGGTTCACTATACACTATACAAAGAAAAAGGGCTCTAACTCTCAGATATGACTCCAAAGCCCACATTCTACACAAATGAGACACAAGAAGCCATGTGAAAAAAATGAAACTGCACCTTCTTTTATCAATTATGACTTTAATCTTCGATAATAATTTATCTACTTTCCTACAGGCTATCAGAGAAAATATTAAATAGAGGTGGTTTGAATAGGAATCTTGTCAAGAGACAAGAAGAGTGGAAGTAACCCCGGCTCCTCACTCTTAAGGTTGACTCCATCTTTTTCTCCTACCCAAATCCTCTTCTGTGGAGATCTCCAGGCAGCTATACTTAAGACATTAATCAGCCGGTTGATGTGGTTTGAATAAAATTTCCCCATAGGCTTGGCCATTTGAATAGTTGGTCCCGAGGTAGTGGTACTGTTTGGGGAGGTTGTGGGAGGTGCAGCCTTACTGGAGGAAGCACATCACTAGGGGTGAGTGGTACACTTCACTGCCCCTCTCCACTCACAACTTATAGTCTGCTCTTGTTTGCAGTTTACAGTGTGATCTCCCGGCTTCCTGTTCTGGACCTTTGCTGCCACGCCTTCCCTACCGTTATGGGTCCCCTCTAAAATTCTTAGACAAGATAAGCACTTTCTTCTGTAAATTGCTTTAGCTATGGTGTTCTTATCACAGCAACTGAAAAGAAACTGGTGCATGGGTATTAAACAGAGAACCTGCCTGTCAATAGCCTTTGTGTAAATGACTACCATGAAGTGGGGCCAATACTGTAAATCAATCATACACACACTGTACAGGTCATGCTATGCTCGTTGTTGAGAGTGTCAGAATAACATCGTCTTTGATAATGACAGTATGTTAGTTATGCCAACTGAAATATTTGGGAAATAAAATGCTCTAATTCACCATTCATCTTTTTTTTATTGGATATTTTATTTACATTTCAGATGCCATCTCCTTTCCCCATTTCCCCTCCCTAGAAACCCCTATCCCGTGCCTCCTTTTCCATTTTGCTTTTATACAATTTTTTAAAATGTTAATCAAAGGCTTTGTAAGTATGGTAATGCTCAATCAGAAGTGTAACCCAATACCCAACCTAGCTATGTAAACTATCTTTGACTAGTGGAGACACGTGAACTTCTGCCTCCATGCCCCCTCTCTCTTTCTCTCTCTCATTACCTAGCTTCTCATCTACTTCATCTTCTCCTCTCCTTACTCCATCTTTTCCTCTCGGTGCTCCTTTCCCCCTTAGCTCATCCTACATATTACCCTTCCTGTTAAAATAAAACTTTTCTCTCAAAATACAATTAGAGTATAATTATTCCTATTTGTACCAGTGAGGTACAAGATAGTCTTAATACCCAGTCCATCCTTTTGTTGACTAACCAGAACCTCTGTCATCTCTCTTGACTAAAACACTTAGTTTTGAACCTGGCTTTTTCTTGGCTTTAGAATGAATGTCAGCTGAAAACCATCCACTCAGATCTTTTCTCTCAAGGTAAATAGCCAGGATTGGCTATGAGACTGTAGGTCTTCAACACCGTCAGAAATCCAGAATGACTAAGTTAACTGAAGTTATGGGAAGCACTAAGCATAGCTTCTAAAACTTAGCCAATTTATAGAGACCGCTGAACACCTGGACAGCCCCTATACTACCGAACGTTGGAGCATCAAATCTTTTAACTAGCTCACTAGTATAGGAAAATTCTTTCTTGAAATAGAACAAATAATTTATTATGGAATTTTAAAAGAAAAACCAAAAAACTAAGAAAATTTAAAAGAACACACACACACACACACACACACACACTTTCCAAGGCTGATTTACTTTCTCCTTTCTCCTAGAGAAGAAACAAACATTGACAGCAACTAATGCCAGGTCTTTGGAGCTAGTGTGAGGCAGGCAAGTTTTATGAGGAAACTGCTCATGTTTTCCTCTGATGCAACTTTTCCACTCAGATGTTTTATGACAACTTCAGTCTCTATGGACCGACAAACTATATACAAAGATTTATTTTTAAAATAAGCCTCCCTTGGTACAAAATCAGAGCTGTCTGATAATAAAACCATCTGCCCATAATGAGCCAGCTCTGCAAGCTACTCAAGTCTGGAGCACGTAACACTTCAGAGGACTCACAGTTTCATCCTGGGATGCCAAATTTTACTTTCAGACACAAACTCTGAGGTTATTTGTGTGTGTGTGTGTGTGTGTGTGTGTGTGTGTGTGTGTGTGTGTATTTCTGTGTGTGTATTTGTGTGTATATGTGAATGTATGTGTGTGTATGTGTGTGTATGTGTGGGAGTGTGTGTGTGAATGTGTGTATAAGTGAACGTATGTGTATGTGTGTATACATGTGAGTGTATATGTGTAAGTGTGTAGTGAGTATGTGTATGTGAATGTATGTATGAGTGTGGATGTGTGTGAGTGTATATGTGAGTGTATATGTGTAA
>JANHMN010000003.1:158290230-158306859 GCA_030674055.1 Rhabdomys pumilio
TATGAGTGTGGATGTGTGTGAGTGTATATGTGAGTGTATATGTGTAACTGTGTCTATGTGCATATGTGTATGTGTATAAGTATACAAGTGTGTGTATATGTGTGTATGTGTGTGTGTGTATGAATGTGTGTGTGTGTGTGTGTGTGTGTGTGTGTGTGTGTTTTCAGACAAAGTCTCCTATGTAACCCAAACTAACTTTTAACTTACTTTGTAGCCCACCCTGACCTCAAATTCATGATATTCCAATATCAGCCTTTCAAGTAATGGGACTTCAGGAATATATCAACACACCTAACAAATCAAACTGTTTGATGCTATCAAGAGGATGAAGCATTTTGCTATTTTCCCCTACTATTTAACACCCGCAATTTAAAAAATGTCCTAAGTATTAAATAAATGATAAAATAATCATCAACAAAAGTTTTAAATAAGTTTTTATTTATTAAGTAGTCACATGTTATTGTTTCGACCTTCACTGTCAACAGGTACATGTGTACACACAGGCAAAACACTCATGAATATAAAAGAGCCTAAAAAAATTTAACCAAACAAATAACAAGCATTCAAAGAGTAGACAGGAAATAGGCAGTTCGTTACTAGTAGCAGACTTCTAATCATAGCAACTATTTCCTGAACTGTTACTATCAAATTGAGACTCTTGTACCACACCATGTGATGAGAACTGGGGGGGCCTGTATTTGTCTCCCAGAAAAGCAATGAGAAGAGTGTTTAGCACATCAGCAGTGATATTTGAAGATTAAAAATAATTACTTATTATTTTCATGTGTGTGGGTACTTTATCTACATGTATGTCTGTGTGCCACATGGAGGCCAGAAGAGGGGGCTACAACCCCTGGGTCTGGAGTTACAGAAGGTTGCAGGCCACCATATAGATGCTAGGAATCAAACCTGGGTCCTCTGCAACAGTAGCCAATGCTTGTAACCACTGATAGATCTCTCCAGCCCCTGGAGATGGTTTTCAAAAAAATTTCATGCATGAGAAATGGAGAATACTAATAAAGACGATGCTATATATACCATGTGTCACAGCCCCACAAGTCTGTGGTGTATAGTCTGACGCTATAGTCCTGATGGTGAGGGCACACTGAGGTTGCGATTTTGGCCAAGAGCACAAAGTGTGCTAATGGTAAAAGCAGCATTCTCACTACTGACTCTACAGCAGTAACTCACACACACAGTCAGTCATACGGGCGCTTCTGCAACAAACCAAAGAAATGCTGAGAGGCCATGCCTTAGGACTGAGCCAAGGGCCTACACCCTAAGAAGACCGATAACCTGTTGGTTTTTAATATAGAACCAAAGATAACAATTAGAAGGATACAGGTATTTGAAGAGATAGTTATTAGCATGTAGGGGTTCAAAGCTTTCCTCCCTTTTCCCCTATCTCGGAAGAGAATGAGGACAAAAGAATGAACTCCTACAAGATACACTAACAGAGTTGTCCTCTGCATAGGATTTGAACGCCACACACAGAATGTAACGTGGGAGTTGTGAGCATCATAAAAGTAGAGAGTTTTGTTTAGAAATGGACACTGGGGCAAGGTAGATAGAAAATCCTGGGAACAAGAGGAAAGGTTAAACTATATGACCACAAAATCCGCAGTCCAAACTTAGGCAGCAGGAAGAGATTATTAATGATTAGCACAAGTCAACAGGTACAAAGTCTGCCATCTGATCACTAACAAGCCCTTCTGGTTATACTCCAGTGTCGCCACTGCCTGTTCAGATTAGGTGAGATCTACCCGGGAGCTTGGCCTCACTAGGGAATTCAAGAGGGTGGGGGTCTGATAAGAGTGGATGAGTACCAAGTGTTTGGGTTCTACTTAAAGAGATAAGATTGCAAAGGCTCAGGTCCCTTTAAATGTAAAATGTCTCCAGAGCCAGTGGTCACGGTTTCTGAGTTTTACTGGAGTTCGTACATAAAAGAATCGACGCAATACATGTGGACATAATCAGAACAAGACTGGTAGAGGCCGAGAGGATGAAATCCATGTGAAACAAGCGTGGGGAAACAAAAGCTCTTGGAAGGACCCAAACACGGAGAGCAAGCCCCCAGCTTGAGTTTTGAGACTCTAAGGTTGCCTCTACAGTGAGTTTTCTTGAGAGAATGAATGTCCAAAAAAGACCGGTGAGACTGATCATCAAGGACCTATGTTTATACAAACTTATAAACAGCCATGCAGTTTGGCTTTGCAAGGGAGGGAAACATCATTCAGAGAATGAAAGCTTGTTTAAAATGCAAAATAGCTCTGTGCTCCTGGTTGTCTCCTCCCCCAACCCAGCTGAGCAGCAGGAACTTGGGGGTGCCTTTCCCTCTTTTCTTTGCCTGGGGTGGGGGTGGGAGGTGATGTCTCTCATCTCTTCTCTCCTTTCTAAGGACTTCCTTCTCCAGTAGGTCTGGTATTCAACATCACTAAGGCAGATGATCCAATTTATTTTTCCCCCTCCATTCAGCAGAGAACTTGTGCTGGAAACAGTATTTTTGTCAGCAAGCCTCATGTGCTTCTAATTATCCTGGAGAAGAGCTGTAGTTAGATCAAATGCCCAGTCCTTGTCCAGTAGCTATGATTGGGGTTGTGGGGTCACAGCAAGTAGGATGCACTTATCCTTGGAACTGGGGAAATACAACCTCCTAATGCCCTGCCACCTCTGCATCTGTTTCTTGTATTCTGTTTTCAAGCTCATGTCTCTCTGACCAGTCATTGCATCCGAAGTTTCCTAGAGGCTAAGGGCCAGGCCTGTGCTTTATCCAAAATCTTCTTCCTCTTTATTAATCGCTGCCATGTCCACTGCTGCAGTTCCTGGGTGTGGTTCTTGCAGGCAAAGACTAATGGTTTTCAAACATAATGGCTCTTGCATAGACCTCTCTTTTGGAACCCAAGTCTGATTCTCATTGCCAACTTGACATACGCACGTTTATGTCTCAGAGGCATCTCAGATGTTCTATACGTAACATGCCGTCCTGCCGCACTCCTGCCTGTTTCCTAGGATGTGTCTCCTTGTTGAATAACATTCTATGACCATTCAGTTGCAAAAGCCATAAACTTATGAAACCATCATTGATACACCCTCTACTTCCGTTCCATTTCCAAACTACCATCTTACAGTGTCTATCTCATTTTCTCAGCGTATTTTTCCTACTCTTTCAGCTATGACCCTACTTCACACTCTGATTATTACTCTCCTGGTTCACTGCAGCTGTCCACACACTACCCCTGGCCTATTTTGGCTCCTTTTCAATCCATTCCCAGCACTACAATAACAGTGTAAAAGTCTGCTCCCATAATGTCTTTCCTTTAAAACCCCTCCTGGTTTTCTAATCCTCCTAGAACTGAGAAAGCACCTTTCATGTGACCCCACGTCTAACCCAGCACTGTCCACTGCACCTTCATTTTGAATAATGCTCTTTGTTCTAGCTACTTTGTCTTCCTTTCAAAGCCTTGAGTATGCAAGATTCTTTCTTGCTACATTTTTTTTTCAGTGAGCCTACCCTGGCATGAAAAGCTCTCTGACGTATTTGCTTCCTGATAGCTTTTACCAATGGTCACTATTGAGCTTTTACTAATTGCTGTCTCTGCCAGGCTCCTTTGAGATACAGTTTCATGGGCTCACATATTCTTTGGAAAAGCTACATAGAATATATAATTATTATGGGTTTATGTTTGTATTTACTTCCTCCTCAGATTTGAATATTTATTTATATCAGCTAGGGTCATGCCTATCCATTTACAAATCTATATCTCCAGAGCCTGTCGTCTGCAAAGTATTGAAGAATATGTTTTGGGTGGAGGGATACATGGATATATGGATGGATAAATGGATGAATAGATGGATGGATGAATGGATACATGGGTACATGGATGGATGGGTTGGTGGATGGATAAGTAGGTGGATGACCAAATATTTAAGAAGTCATCACTGGCAATATCCTTAGGCATAGGACTGCAAAATGATACACTTTCCTATTGAGGAATGTCATGGTCCATGTTTGGGGCCATTAGAACAAAATACAGGTTAATTAGTTTCTAAACATCACTTCTTAAAGATCTAAAGGCTGGGAAGTCTCAGACACTGCACATATAAACAAAACAGCAAATAGCATTAGATAACTGTTTAAAAATTTGTAACACAAATGTCACAAAGGATTAAAGTTTTGAATACAACAAGACCTCTGATAACGACCACAAAGCAGTGTCCAACAGGCTATACAAACATCTGACTCTGAAATAAAGAATTTCTGCTAAAATAAAAATAATGAGTGATCTCATTAATAACTCTAAATACAACAAAATCCTGCAAAATAAAACGATGCAATATCGATGTTTCACTTCTCATACTAACAACCAATCAAGTAAATGAGAACATTCGGTGTTAGGGGAATTGGCCACTTGTGTAATCTCTGCAGTGACAGAACAACAACAACAACAACAACAACAACAACAAACCTAGTTCAATAGCTCTCCAGCTAATCTGGAAGTACAAGGGTCCAGATTTCAAATACTTGTATCATTCAGCATTTCAAAATGCAAATAAATAATTGAGAAAGTATGAAAAGCATTACTATTGGGGATGACAGTTTCAATGTTTATAACAGCACAACTCATAAGCAAGCTAAAACTGCGATGTTAAACTGGTTAAAACATTTATTAAGTAAATCTAAGTTGTGTAAAATTATACATTCAGGATCATGCAACATGTGTGATTTGCTGGGTAAAATACATATTTTGCTGCATATTTGGTAGTTTTCAAAACTGTATCTACCTAGCAGCACATATTTACAAATGTATACTAGCAAGTCTCAAAAAAAATCCACCCCAAATGGCAATGGCTATTTCTGTGCAGTGAGTCTGAGTGATCTCCACCTCTGTTCTTTCTTACACTATCTTTTTACTACTCGTGTGATAGAGTTGGGTGATTGTAAAATGGGTGTCGTGGGTTTTGCATCACAAGGACAAGTTATTCTTGCATCTGCTTCAAGCTCTAGCCCACTACTTCAGCTAGTATGACGACTCTAACACGCCATCTAGTGCTAAGAATGTGAGATGTCTGTAAAAGAGTCTCAAGTATTCCCATCTTCACTTCTAGAGGCAACTGGAACAAAACAAATACTTCTTTTAAAAGAGACTGAGAATTCCTGGGAGTGCAAATCTTGGTTAGGTCTCAAGTTACAATTGCTAATAAAACCTATAGCTGAGGCTACACTTTCAGTTCAGTAATAGAAAATTGAGAGGATCATAGGCATGTATCCAAGAGCCCAGTGGTTAAATACTTAAACATGTAAGGAGAAGCTGTGGCTCTCCAGCTACATTCTTACCACACAACACACGTGCACAGCTCCATATTACTGTCACCGTCACCATCATCTATACACGTCAAGAATCAACCAGTCTCTACAAAACGTTACAGAAACAAAAGTTCAGAAGGTCCACCCAAAGATTTCAACAGACAAAAATGGTGAGCAGAAGATTTACTCATATCCGTGTCATCCACACAAATCTTTATTCAAGGAAAGTTGATGTTAAGTTTATAGTTTAGCTCAAATATTGTTTGGAAAGAGTTTGGTCAGTGTTACTAAAACCAGACATCAATCAAACAGATATATGTGTGGTACACCAGGACCTCTATGCCTGACTTTTTAAGGCATTTGTAAGCTAACTAGTCAAGCTGATAGGAAATAACAGTATGTAACAATAACTCTGCTTTCCAGAAGTTTATGAGACTTTTTCTATTTGAAAAAAAAATCAAATCACGTATCAGGTAACATATATTAGTTACATTCAAATTTTTCTACCCCTCAAGGACTTATTTGATTTCTAGAAGTTTATCCTGGAGAAGTATTACAACATTCTCAGACACATAGATAACTGATAGATTGGAAACCACCTAAATGATCAAATGTGAAAGTTAGTTAAGAAATGAAGAGCTGCCGGTGAAAAAGAACACTGTCTAGTTTTATGAAATGATCCATCAAAGACTTTTTAGTAGATTTTTGCAAGTAGCAATAATCTCAGGAAAGGATAAAAAAACTGTTGGACTAATTTTGGGGGTTTTGTTTCTTTGTTTTGTTTGTTTCTGTCTACGACAGTAAGAGAAATGTAGAAACTATTCTGCATTGAAGGCAATCACAAAGGCTTTCAACCTGTCCTCTCAGTAACTCTACTGAAAAACAGGAATGGGTTACATGGGGTACAAGCCATGACTCACAGAATTCCTTAAAGCAAGCCCCTAACACATTAACATGCACATAGAAAACCAGGCTCTCCCCTAGTCTTCAGAACAGAAGTTAGAAGACAGAGCATAAGTGTAACACAACAACCTACATTACTCAGAATGAGGACGTTCTAAGCAAGTTCGCAAAATATGACAATAGTCCATCTTCTGTTATGTACCTAATACCCAGGTGGTATTACTCAAACCCTCAACTACAAGTTTTTAAGTCTGTTAGTGTATTAACTGAATAGGCAAGTCTTATTTCCTCTTTTATAAAAGGGGGCAATTTGCGGATCCTATAATGAGTCTTTCCAGCCCTAACTGTCTTACATTGGCTCTTCTATGCCTGTAGTGATTAGAATTACACATGGCCTTGCCAAAGAACTAAAATATGGTTCCATTTGTGGTGGAAATTGGCTCTGCAGACCCCAAACTGGCAGTCAGCCAAGAAGCGGGGCTAAACCAAAAGCGCTGAAGATTGCCTTCCCAGCAGAAATCTTTTGATCTCTCCGTACCCATAAACCACAGCTTCACCTGGCTCAGCTTAATGAAGGTAATATATCCATGCACAGCCTACGTTCATTTACCAACATGGTTCGAATATGGTCTGTGTAGGAGCTGTGCCAGGGTTAGAACAGAGAAAAATTACTCAGAGGTGAAGCCCTTAGTGGGCTTACAGAACACCGAGGAGAACGGAATGGGTAGTAATCGGCAAAGAAGACATGAGCCTGAGAGATGCGTGGAAGCCGGATAGGACGATCTCCTGGGGGAGGCTCTATTTCATGAGTAAATGCAGAAGATGGGGTAATTATTAACTAGAGAAAAGACTAGGGATAGCAGTGCAGTGAGGATTTGGAGTCCCTCTCCCAAATCCAGTGCACCCTAATCCTAGTTAGATGTGGCCTTGGATGATAGGACTCGGGGTGGGGGTGGGGTCACTGGGGCCACGGGAGGGAGCAAGTTACAATTTTAGTCTTTGTCCAAAAGTCAGAGGTGCACTCAGAAATCTCTACCTCGTTTTTCTTCTTCCCACCTTACAGAAGAGCCAGAAGACAGGAGAGTCTGTTGCAAAGATTGCTCTCTGGACTTGCCATGGCCGTTGTTCTCACAGCAGTTGTCGGTCCGCACAAAGGCCTGAATGAGACTGGGACTGTGAACATGTTTGTCATGAGAAGGGAAGGGGTTTATGAAGCCCCATCTCTCTCTCTAGAGCCTACTGGCAGTTAATGGAGGCTCGGGTAAAGGGTGTCGCCCTCTTCCAAGGGGTAGCCACTGATAAGTTGCCCATGTTGTAGCAAACAACCCTCCAGCCAAGATCACGCAAGCAACCCAGATCAATCCAGTTGATCGCACAAGGAAAATATATAAAATCAGGAGGAAGACTTCTTAGGAAGACAGAGTGGCTCAGTGAGAGAAGGAGAGTAGATCCAAGGTGGTAGTGGGATATAAACCTGACAAAAATTCATTATGAAAATGTCAAAGAATAAAGAACTTTTAAAACAAACAAACAAACAAAAAAAGACATTTGAAAACTAGCATCACAGTTTGCCTTATCTTTGTAAAATGAATAGCTTTAGTTCAATGAACACTAAAGTTTATTCCAGCCACGAACTCTTACATTTTTACTTACATGGTCTACTGTTTACTTATGCCTTAGTCATTCGATTATTAGGAGAACTCTCAATGACCAATGATCAATGATCAATGATCAGCCAGCCACTCTTCCTGACAGAAAGTTGAGTAATTTACACAGTGATGTAAGTCTTCCTAAGAATCTAACAAAGCACACCTAGTCAAGAGCTGAGCGGATCAGATAGATCATTGACTACAACTGCTGCTATCTGTTTCCTGGGCACAGAATACTGCCTAATCAAGTGCAAGGGGAATTTCAGCCATAAACCCAACAACCTAATGATTCATACACAAGACAGATTTGGGGTGATGCCGACATCACTCAAGTGTTTCCAGCTCTCTAGCTACAGTCTTTTCTTGTAGCAAAATAGGTCCTAAGAACAAAGAACAAAATCTAGTATCTTATGTCGCTTAGTAAAATATTCTTTGTAGCTTCTATGATTTGCCTTGTTTTCTTTTTGACTCCAGCTAAGTGTTTTTGTGTGGTTTTTAAAGGCACTCAGTTAGCTGCTTCTGCTTATTTCTACCTGTTTTCTAATGTTTCATCAAAAGTAAGATAGCAAAAGGGTTCAGTGACAGCTCAAAGGAAAGTAAACTTGGCTACAGAGGTCATCCTAACATAAATAATCGCCAACTTTATTTTAAAAGATGCCCTTGCCACAGAGACTCAATAGAATTCTTTCAGAACATGAAATGTGTCCTATATGGACAATACATTAAGCTTGGTAAAATAACATTTCATTTCTTCCTGTAGAGTGAGTTCATTATGTATCTCAAACAAGGACTCAGGATTTGAGATTGAATTGAAGGCAAAACAACTTTCTTCGATTTTCAATTTTTGTCTTAGTGCTTGGTTCCTCACTTATTGCTTTTGTTTGGCAAGGGAGAAAGACTATTTTCTCTTTGTTAAAGAATCTAAAAGTTAAAGTTCAGAAAGTGGTGACTTTTCCAGATGTAATGAAAACAGGAGAAATATATTGGCTAAAATGGAAATGCCATTTCTCTTTAGAAGATGGGTGATATTTCAAAATGCACAAAGGACTTTAAACATAAAGAGGTAACAGCAAAGCATGCTGGCTATTCATCTCCAAACTTTGATCATTCTTTCTCTTGGGTGATTTAGATTTTTTTAAAAAAATTCTGCTTGCTTGGTGTGTGTGAGAGAGGAGTGAGGCAATGTATAATTTTGAAATCTAGGCTCTTGTGGAAGGAATAACTGCAAATGATACCACTGAAGATGGTAAAAAACAGCTGCCTATGGTGGCTTACCTGTCAAGACAAATATTGTTTAAAGTTTGGATTTTCAAGTTACCCAGATACCCCCACCATCCTCTTATGTAAGTTACTTAGGCTATAGTCCCCTTTAGATAGGTCCCCATGCTTCAGACTCTTTGGGAAATACATCTAATACCAACTACTTACAGGACTGCTACAAAAGCTGAACTGAGATGTGTGTGGTTTGGAAGACAAGCAGTCACACAGTACACAATTAGTACCTGGAGCAGTATTTGCGGGCGTGTCATATATGGCTAAAACAATGTCTAGCACCATAAATGAAAAACTTTAATGGCAGGCACTATATTGCAGCTCACCAAGTGGAATGAGCAATATCAAATAGGGTGTACAATTTAAAGGGGGATTCTTGAAACCCAGTGGTTTTGGGAAGATGATGTAGAATTGTGATTATGCGATTAAAAATTCAGTATTTCAGGGTAAAACGGTCTATCATCAAGAACATGTGATTCTTCTAAACATTAACCTATACATGAACGTACAACCCACTGAGATATTCACTCTACAAACATTCTTATTTTACTCTCACACGTTAAATATATTTGAGTTTGACACACTCTATGCATCTAGCCACCACTCCACCATACCATCAAAACACAATATTTCAATAATATAATCCTTCCTTTAAGAGAAAAGTTATCACTCCTGTAATGGAATCTTATTTCTGCTAGAAGAAAAGCAAATTTCTTATTTTAGACATGGGTGATGGATGGGAGATGAAGAGTCTGTAATACATAATTTAATAATAATGACCTCATGTACATCTATATATAGAAAAATAACCTGAATGTGGAAACTAGCAAGTACCCAACTCAAGTCTGCTAGAGTAGCATTTGGGGGGTATTGATTTTTTAAACAAAATAAGGGAGCTCCTTGGGCATTTAATGCCAGATTGAAAAGAGAATAAAAATCTAAATATGAGATGAAAGCTATAGGAATGTGCCATCATTGCTATCTTTTTTTTAAAGCTTGATAACCTAAAAGTGGGTTTTGGATTAAGCAAATTTTCAGTTTTGAAAATGTATAATAGAAATTATTTTAATTCCTTCTAACATTAGTTTTATAACCCTAACAATGCAGAATTAAGGATTAAATGTTAAGCTTTATTCAACTGTCCTATGGAAAAGCATTTTAAATCTCCACTATGAAGCCATGCTAAATGTAAGGTGTATATTGTTAGTTAGTTCATAACAATTTCTTCCAGAATAAATTAATCCCATTTGGAAGAGTTAGTCACAGAACTTGTGGTACTTTGTCATTTCCATCAAAGGAAAACTGTGAAAGTTCAGAAGCAAAAAATAAGGACTAAACTCTTGTTGCAATGGAGTTTCTTGAAAAAAAAAATCTAAAATGTTTTAAAATCGAGTTATAATCATGTTTCAGTCAAAGTATTTCCAAAACCATTGGCATCACTTGTGAAAAAATTGAAGAAAACATGAAAAAGACTCACATGGTTGACTACAGTTTCCCATAAGAAGGTGACCCTGCTTATATTCTGTATAGTGACAGCAAGAGACCTTTTCTTCCTTTGAAATGCTATTTGCTTGAGAAGGGGCAGGAGCACCTGGACAACCTGGCAGTCAACAGTGGCTTTGTTCACACACCATGGAAGAAGGTCACTCTCACATGCAGTGCTCCACATTGTGTTTTGTTTCTTACTCCAGACACCAAGCAAATACTTATGAATGCTTATGACTCTGCCCATCAAGGTATCTTCAGGTTTTGAACCTAAATAGGAAATAACTATTAGAAAACTGAAAAACCATTTAGAAGTGTGCAGAAATAAATGGTCAAAAGACAAAGTGATTTCTACTGCCGCTGTCATCGTCGTAGTCATCATCATCATCTGAAATGGAGAATTCTCTAGAAGCTCTCTTCAGTGTATTTTTAGAGTGTCAGATGACCCTTTCACAGCAGTTGCATATCAGATATTCTAAATATCAGATATTTACATTACAATTCATAACGGTAGCAAAATTACAGTTATGAAGTAGCAACAAAAATAATTTCGTGGTTAGAGGTCAACACAACATGAGGAACTGTATTAAAGGATTGCAGCATTAGGAAGGTTGAGGACCACTATTTTTGAGGAACTAACAAAAGTCAAGTAATTAACTACACCCTCCAAAAAGAATCTAATAGAAAAAAATAAAAATTTCTGAGCAGGCAATTCACACACACACACAAGAAATATAATCAACACATGAATTAACTTTATCCTCGGTCATGATTAGAAATACAAATTCCTAATTCTTCCTATAAGATAGACAGACATCTAAGAAATGAAGAACTTTCATATACTGGTAGTGAGGTCATAAATATGTCATTGGAGCACAAACTCTTGGAAGACAGATCATCCATCTTCCCATTCCACTGTTGGAGATTTCCATCTAAAGATACTTACAGAACTATCCTAGATATTAGGGAAATTAATTTCTATAAGAATATTCACTGAAGCACCATGCAGGCTGGAAAAAACTAGATCCAACCCCAAAGTTACTTAGCAGAATAAGGAGTGGACATAATAGCATAAGCATATAATTACAGAACTCTGAAGGCTGAGACAGGAGGATTACCACTAGTTTGAAGCTACCTTGAGCTATATAGTCAGACCTCATATAAAATAGATGATAGATAAATAGATAGATAGACCCCATATAAAATAGATGATGATTGATAGTTGATAGAAAGAAAGAGAGAGAGAAAGAGAGAGAGAGGAAGAAGAAGGAGGAGGAAGAAGAAGAAGAAGAGGAGGAAGAGGAGGAGGAGGGAGAGGAGGAGGAGGAGAAAGAAAAAAAGAAAGAAAGAAAGAGAGAAAGAAAGAAAGACAAGAAGATAGATAAATGGAAGCTGGTTCTAGAAATTAAAGTCTATCTATCCAGTGGACTGCTGCACAGTTGAGGGTAGGGGATTCAGAGGGGAAAGTTGTTTTTGTGTAGAACTTAAGCTACCTGAGCAAATACCTACTTTATATTAAGGCTATCTATTTCAATCAACAGGTCATCATGATGTTGAGTTAAATCTGTGAAGGGTGAGTATTTGAAATTTAGTTGTAACGCAGCCATTTTAAATACTCATGCAAATGTAATATTCAAACTGCTCTTTCACAAAGATGTACACTTTGGAAGAATTCTGATGGTTGCCATAGGAAGTTTAGCACCTGCATTCTATGCCGCTGGAGAAGAGGCTCCTCTGACCCATAATGGTCACCGTGAAAGAGCTCCAGGTTCTCTCTCTAAGGCAGACAAATCACACAACCATTGTAGTTGGGAACATTGTTGTGACAATTGATGACATTGTGGTCTGTTCCCCTGACACCAGGTAAGAAACGGATCAGACATTTATCCTTCTGGGACTGTCCACAGTGCCTCCAGAGCATCTATCCCAGAAGTCTTTACTTCTGCTTGGAACTCCTCTGCTTACCTTTTCAATGGCACGAGCAAGAGTATGAAACAATGTTAACATTCCTGAAAGTTCTCTAGAATGTGTCATGATTCAATGTAGAAGAAAAATAATTTCTTCCAATTCCACCATTAAGCAATGAATTGGCCATTAACTTAACTTAAACGTTACTACAAATGAGTGGCTAGTCATTATCTCTGTCATTTACTGAGCAAATGTTATCAAGTGCCTATGAAGTATCAAGTACTACCCTACATTCTGGGGGCCCAGGTCCTAGCCTAGCAAAGAATCTCCCCTCCTAGAGCTAGGGTTCTAATAGGAGATACAAATAGATATGTAATTGCATGTACATACATTGAAACAAATAAACATACAACTTTGGAAAGTAGCAGAACAAATAAATAGGATGAAAGACTAGAGAGTAGATGGAATTGGTCTCTTTAAGGAGGCAACATTCAGAAAGAGATCTGAAGGTGATGAAAGAGCCAGCCATGCAGTTCTGGCAGAGTAAACCCCCATATCAGACAGAAAAGAACAACCCAGGATTAGGACATATGTAAAGTCGGACCCCACTAAGTCAGTAGATAGGACAGACCAACATCTTGTTTGGATGTTTGTTCTAAATGGATACTTGATAGGTTTTTTTTAAATAGTACTTGCCTCTAGACAAAAAAAAGCCTAGAGATTAAAGCACAAAATTTACTTATTTTGTATTATTAGTAAATAATAACTTTGATTTTAAATTCTAGGTTCACCCAAGAAACAGCAGTTTGAGTCTTTTAAATTTTTATGTGTGATTGGGAAGGGGATGGCAGCGTGGGTTCAGTTCCCAGCATCCACATGGTAATTTCACAACCATTCGTAACTCTAGTTCCAGGGCATCTGGTGCCTTCTTGAGGCCTCTAAAAGAACCAGGCATACATGCACTACACAAACATACATGCAGGCAAAACAATCATACACATAAAATAAATACATATATAGAATCTAAAAGCACAATGACCTGTGTAATTCCCCATTTATGAACTCATCATTAGAAGTGCACTATTTAATAGAACCGTACATATTATTGGTTCTGCCCCACACTCAGGTATCACACCAAGACTTTGGCTTCCTATCCCAAATGTCTATATCTGAATCAAGGCTTTTCTCTGGCACTATAGGAGCAAGCACTTCATTAAGGAAGCAAAGGGGTCCGTAATCCTAGACTCCTGGGACAGCATTCAGTGAATGTTTTTGAATGCGTGTCTGAGTCTTTATGTTAACCACTGGAAAAGTTCACAGACACGAGGGCCCAGAATACTCATGGATACATTGGTTGTTCTCAAAAGTCAAGATGAGGAAACAGTGTTGTCTTTGACAAACGTGAAGGAAATTATCAGAGGTGTATACTGAAAGATGAATTTTCCAAAGAAAAGTGAAAGGTATTCCAGAAGATAAAGGCAGCACATGCCAAGGCCCAACCCCAGGGAAACTGTGTGGTATTCTGGACAGGATAAGAAGTCCTTATGACAGCTCTGTTCAAGATTATAAAATGAGAGAGAAATCAAATCAATGTGAAAATTGATAAAATGTTACCTAACATTATGCCCCACATAGAGTAAATCCCCAACAACTGTTGATTAATTCTGGTTTATCCAATATATCACTGATAGGTGAATAAGTTCTCATATAAAGGACCAGCTTAAAATTTCAAGATTTCTAGGCTGATATAATACAGTGACTTATGTGGGGGAGAAGAGTCACAGACAAAATATAAGTGAATGTATTTTAATAAAACTGTATAAAAATTGTATATGGTCTGTATTTGGCCATGTAGTTCTGTTATCAATTAGGGGCTTCTAAGATTTCTGTTCAAACATTTTAATAAATAACATCTTTATGAAAAAGCTCTGGTGCTCTACTCCTGTATCCTCACTCATTATTTATTCAGTCTTGTAGGCATGACTGGAGTGTGAGCCCAAGGGCATTTGTGATAATAGCTTGTGTCTCACCATGGCTGTGCTGTGCTCATACCGCAGGTGTGAAGCATACTGTATCTGTGTTTTAGAAGAGTAATGTGGCACCAAAAGAAGGCCAGGAACAAAGCCAACTTTTCCTTCTATTACATTTCCCAATAGTATAAACATCAATGTGAAAAACAAGAAAGTAAACCAACACCATCACAGTCCTTACAGTTCCAGGGTCACATAAAATTAAATGTTCTCATAGTTAGGAAGTGGAAATACTTAAAGTATTCTTCTGTTGATGAATGGATAGTAGAAATGTGTGCATACACACAATGGAGTTCTGTCGATCTACAAAGGAAATAAATCATTCAATTTTCAGGTAAATGGATAGAACTAGAAAATATTGCATTTAGTAAAGTGACTCAGATCCAGAAAAACAAATCCCACACATTCTACTTTACTTGTGAATTCTTGCTCTCAATCTTCAGATGTGAGTATAGAGTCTGAAATAACCACAGAAATCAGGAGAGTAAAAGAAAGCCACTGAGGCAAAGGGAAGTTCTAGAGAGGGAAGAGCAGGACACAGGTACTATGAAGGGAGGATTGGGAAAATTAGAGGAGGGGTTTAATTGAGGAGGAGGGAAGGAAGGCAATACAGAAGGATATTAAAGGGGACAGATAAACAACATTAAGAATGTTTGAAAAATACATAGGATATAATATTTTATGTTTACCAAAATTATAGATATTTTCAACTTTTTGATCATGGGAGTCCAAGAGATGCTCCCCAAACAATGTAGGCTATTTCTCTTGCCCTTGGTTCCCTACCAGAAAGGGAAGGGAATTAAAGGTTAATCAATTAAAGGTTAATTATTAAAGATTAATACCATATTGCTGAATACCCCATATATTTAGGACATGGGACTTGAAGGAATTGACTTAGAAGGACTGACTTAGAAGCCTCCTTCCTAAAGACTAGCTCCCATAGCATCAGAGGATGCTGTGTAAACTGGCAAAGGAAAAATAGTGATCAGTAGTCTTACTGAGATGTAAAGTCTATGAATCACCGCATAGGCCAGCCTGGCAAGGCAAAGGTGAAAGCACTATCTAAATCAACTTAAGATCATCCATTAGAAGGAACTTCATGCCTGGTACTGTAACCTATCCAACTATTCATGCTTGGTAAAACCGTGAAACCTAGGTAAGTACCTACTACCACCACTTTCCTAAACCAGTGTAATTCCTAATCACACTGTAAATACTTATTCTATGTCTTATCCCTCATCCAAGAAGAAGGTTCTTTGTTTGCAGCAGAAGAAAGCCATTACAGAAAGCCACAACTGGTCAAAATCCAGAGAATGACTGAGATTCTCAACTCTAAACTGTTACCTCTATAACACAGACTCTACTTCTAAAGCTCAGGGAACATCATGGAAGAAAGGAGAGAGAAGGGTTCCAAGAGCCAGAGACCCAAGGTATTCTGCTTTGACATCGCATCTTCTATACAGGACAAGGAAGCTATGCCAATGAAATGTCACTAACATACTAGCCTCAACAAGAACTTAACCTTGACAACACCAGCAACAAGTGAAGTAACAGCACTGCACCCTTAGATGAAGAGTTGTGGTTAACTAACAACTGCTGATGGACAGTCTTCCCCAGGATGATCCACTAACTGGTTACATATCACCAAGTGGTCAACCCTAAAAACATATGCATATGGACAACACATAATGGGCTCATCAGTTGTGTGTGTGTGTGTGTGTGTGTGTGTGTGTGTGTGTGCGCGCGCGCACGCGCGCGCGCGTATGTGTGTGTGATGATAATTAAGCAAAAAATGAGGAAAAATGCATTATTCAAGCTATAAAGCACACACAATTTCTTCTTCTTCTTCTTCTTCTTCTTCTTCTTCTTCTTCTTCTTCTTCTTCTTCTTCTTCTTCTTCTTCTTCTTCTTCTCCTTCTCCTTCTCCTTCTCCTTCTCCTTCTCCTTCTCCTTCTCCTTCTCCTCCTCCTCCTCCTCCTCCTCCTCCTCCTTCCTCTTCCTCTTCCTCTTCCTCTTCCTCTTCCTCTTCCTCTTCTTCTTCTTCTTCTTCTTCTTCTTCTTCTTCTTCTTCTTCTTC
>JANHMN010000003.1:158310992-158374804 GCA_030674055.1 Rhabdomys pumilio
GGCAGCAGGCAGCAGGCAGCAGGCAGCAGGCAGCAGGCAGCAGGCAGGTAGGTATGATTTTTTGGGGAAGTATCTTAGAACTTAAATCCTGATGCACAGGTTATACTGACCTGGCATGAACCTTCGAAACCTCAACCCCCAGTGACACACCTCCTCCGACAAGGTCACAGCTCTTAATTCTGCCCAAACAGTTCTACTAACTAACTGGGGGTTGTGTGGCAAACATGGGGGTCCATGGGAGTCCATTCTCACTCAAATCACCAAACATGTCTTTTCCTCCTCTTTTTCATGAATGAAGTTTGAACAGCAAGAGAGAACTTTATAAAGTGTTAAGCTACAGGCCAAGGACTTTTCACTTAAACAGTTTTTCCCCTAACATTAAACAAGCAAAAAATGACTTGAATGACATTAGCATTTCTGCTACCTTTAGTGTGTAGAGAAAGAGGGTAAAGTGGTCCCCAGGACAAGAGTAGTCTAAATTGTCCTGGGTGTGGCATAGTGATGCATAATTTTTTTTAAAGATCTTGTCTTCTCTGCTTATAAAACCTTTAATCTAGGCTGAGAACAAAGCAACAAGTTTTAGTAGTATTATTAGCTGCTCGGTGCAATCACATGTTCTAAAATTAAAATTCTAAAATTACTAGTACAGAATTTAGGACACTGCTTAGATTTCAGGTCAGTGCTCCCTCCCTCCCTGATTTAGAAAATTTTCTCTAAGAAAAAAATAAGCCGCCCAGATTTCTGTACGAAGAAGACAATTTTGAATGGGATTCAAGCAGCGGTGTGTGAAAAATGAGTTATGTCTCTTAAAGAAGATACATACAGTTTGGTCTACTAAAAGGTTATTCTTATATGTTTGTTGGGTGTCAGTCATTTCAGGAATGTGTACTGAAAATGACATGAGAGAACATGTAAAGAAAGAAACAGAAGCTGTAATACTTTAGCCAAACCAAGCCGAGAGCTGACAAGCTTTCATGTGACGGCACACACTTAGATGTGATAGATCATTAAAAGATGTTTTGACATCCAAAATGGAATATATTTTATAAATTGATAGAGTTTAATTTGTTTCCACAAGGACTTTTAACTTCAAAAGCCTCTCTGGGCTGGAGGTGCTGCACAGAGGTGTGGAGAAAGAAAGGAAGCCTGCCATCAAGAAAGAGTAAATGTATAACAAGGTGGTCTTTGGGAATGCCTGGTATTTTAGGATCACACACTATTAGGCATCTGGCGAACTTTCCCTGCCCCCTCCCCCAAATCATAGAACCCGGCTTTCTATTTTTTCTTTCTTTCTTTCTGTCATTCTTTTTAGGTTATACAATCTGTGATGCCATAGAAGACAGAGCTGCAAAGTGTTTCAGGGTAACAAAGAGGTGTGAGATGAAAGGTAGCAACCTCAGAGGTGTGGACTACTTCATATTAATATACTCATTCATGGATCTGATGCAAAAATTCCCAGAATGGTTTCTCATTCAACCACTTGGGAGTGTCCCAGCATGAATACCCACTGATCAGGGAACAACAAGGCTGTCCCTGAGAGATACCAGTCAGTCTTTTAGATAGATCTTTCTCACTCAAACCTTTCATCTCTGATTAGAAATTAAATTAATCAAAAGTAGATTTTCTTTTCTCCCATTCTCTCCCCCAGGAGAGAATTCTACTCCTTTCCCCCGCCCCCAAGCTGAGGACTGAACCCAGAGCCTTGTTCTTCCTAGACAAGCACTCTACCACTGAGCTAACTCCCCAACCTCTAGTTTCTATTCCTGAGTGTAGTTCATTATTCTTTCTCTACCAATGGCTCTTTTAACTCACCTTACACATGGCTCAATGTAGCCAACACCCAAACTGTGTATCATAAAATGTAACCTTCTACACATCCCCAACTGGTGCCAACTTGGTCCTTCAGTCCAAATATGAACAAGGGATAAAAATGAGGAGTGGGCATAAGCTAGAATTTGATTGGTTCTGCTATTTTCCTGAAACCAAGCCATAATATCTTCTGACTGACCAATACATAGGCACATTATAGTCAAGGCCAGTTTCCAGTTTCAATTATCTGAGCTCCACGAATATCAAGTCACACAAATAAATGTACAGGGATATCTGAGTATGTTTTGAGTAGAAAATTTTTTAATGTTTGTACATAAGAGAAAAGTAAAGTATCTTTTCTTGCCACATAGTGACATCTTTAGCCAACCCAGCCTCTATGCCGTGCCATAAAATACATGACGATCTTTATAAAACATGGCTGGCTCTTCCTCTCCTTCTCTCTTCACTTGTTGTTTTCCCAGGCCATGCCCATTTTATGTCACTTGCTTGCCTCCCACATGTCCTTTCTTCACCTTCTGTTTAGACTCTCAGCTGTCAGAGCTGAATGACTACTGAAACCAAATGAAATTCACACAAGTCTGCTCCTGAACAGGATGGCACCACAACTGCCCACTTAGCTAGCAATCATGACAAGAGGTGCTCATGTGATCCCCATCTGCCCAGTACTTTGTGGCCGGAACATTGAGTATCATAGAGACAGGTAGGCAAAAAGAATGGGTACTTACAAATGCTCTTCACACTGCATACAAAGAGGAGCCAAGGGCTCTAGACTGTCCCCTCTTCAGCTGACAAGATTGGACCAGCCTTGCCTCACAATCATTTCTATTCTATAGTTGCATTGTCTCTTTAAATTTACCTCTTTCTCTGTCTCTATCTCTGTGTCTTTGTCCTATTTCTCTATCTCTTTGTCTTTATATCTCTGTCAGTCTGTCTCTCTCTGTCTCTCTCTGTGTCTCTTTCTCTCTCATTCACACACACACACACACACACACACACACACACCACTTCATTTTGATTCCCCTCTTCCTCTTTTAAGTATGTTAGCCCCAATTTTAACAGTTTATGGAAAACCAAAAAAATCCTCCAGGTGGTTAAATTCCTTACTTGTACATAATGCAGTGCCCCAAAACTCTGCCACAGAAGATATAAAATAAAGTTTGTTCTATTATTAAAATTCCCCAACTAGCCTATGAGATTATTTCACAACCTCATCTTATAGTGATAGACTTGATGACATGGAAAACTTGAAAAGTGATTCTTTCTTTCAAATGAGCTTTTGAGTAAAGAGAAATAAAGTGTAGAGACGGTGAACAGCACAGAAGGAATTATCAACCCGGCTCTCACTGGCACCTTTGCTGAATCTGCCACTGACCAACTTAATGAGTTTTGAAAATGCTTAATTCTTGTGTGGCTCAGTTTCCTCCATACTGGAATGCTAATTAAAGAAAACATTATTGATTATAAAGAGTCATTTTCTCCTCTACCTCAGCAGTGTAGCTTATCTCTCATGATGAAAATATAAACAACCATTATCCTGTCCAGCTAGACCTTTGGCACCTAAACCATTAGCTAGTCTTAACAAACAGAAAGTGACTATTCTACCTGAAGCTTTCTGGGAAAGGTTTACTTAAGGATTGAAAATAAGTTCCCTACTATGCATCTTTGGAAGTTTTCATGCCTAGTATAAATGCCATTCTGCAATTAGGGTATAAACACTAAGAAAATTATATAGACTCTAGGCCAAAGTCCAGATGTATGAGGGAGTGTGTCTCTGTGCGTGTGTGTGTGTGTGTGTTATGTTTAAATATGTATGCATTCTTAGAAGCCAGAGGTTGACCTTGGATGTTTCCTTATCTTATTCTTCTCCTTATTTTTGAGACAGAGTTTCCTACTATGGCCCACCAACTTGGTTTGGCTGGCAGGTCAATAGATTTTCAGGATCCTCCTGCATCTCCCCACTCAGCACTAAGAATATAGGCACAGGACACAGCAGCTGGGTTCTTGTTTGAATGTTAGGAATCTAAACTCAAGGTCCTCATAACTGCAGAGCAAATACTTCACTGATTGAGCCATCCTGAATGTTGTCAGTGTATTGACATTTTAAACTACTAAAGTACAAGCCCAGTCATCATTTTTTTAAATTTCTATTTGTTGTAGAATTCCATCATTTGTAAGCAAAAGTGTTTATGCTTATTGAATAAACCCCACTACCTGTAATATGTGTTCCAGCTTTAGATGAAGCAGTCAAAGGCAGCCCTGCAAGGTGAAAATTATTTCTTAGAATCAACAGAAAGGAGATTTTTATAAAGAGAACCTCGAGAAGTTAGACTTTAAAATAAAATAGTGAGAGGCTGGTACAGTGTGGCAGGAAAGGCATAGAGATAAACACCAACATCTCTTGCCATTACTCCTCAGTTGGTAGAAGGGAGGGACACCTACAGTGCACACCTGCAACACATACCTTTCATTTCAATACTTTCCATCTCTTCCTATTTCCCCGTATGGGGAAAGCAAATAGAAGAAAGTGGATAATAAATGAGTAACAGAATGCTCACATATGTCACCTTTGGGTCACAATGTTGGAAAAGACAGATCTAAAGTTACTATGGAAAAGCTGCTAGCTGCTGCTGACTTCCTAAATAGACCATCTCTGCTGGGTGAACCCAAACAAGAATCCCTCGATGTCTTACCTCCCCTGGTCCTTCTTGAGGTTGAAGCCTATTTCTCCAACTTTCCAGCAGTTTCTGGAGATTATGCCCAATCTATTTCAAATATTTTTTCTACTTTTGATTCATTATCAAAATATTTGATAGCCTATTATCACAACCAAGAAACCAGACTTCTATAGACTCAAAATAGTGACTCTAAAGAAATGTGTCGAGAATTCAGATATCATACAGATTTGAAAAAGAAATTCAAATGATGGCTAGTGTTCACAGAGAACATATACACAAACTCAGCGCCCCTGGTACTGTCCAAAGAGAAAGTTATGTCATTTGAGGTGCTGGGAGAACCAACTCCAACCTCCATGGCCAGCCCTCTATGTGCAGAGGCTCCTTAAAGATATTAGAACAACTGGCTATTCATGACTTTAGAAAGCATTCTCATCCCCCTGCATCATATTTCAGAGAAAGCATTGATCATACTTCAGAGGTGCTTATTTAGTGAGGCATGTGTGTTCGAGGACTAAAACTGAGTAGAATGTGACCTTTGCTGAGAGTGACACCTGCAGAGTTGGCTAGAATAAAAATTTTCCAATTCATTGTAGACTTAACTCCTTATCTCTGAGTTACCACACTTCCTGCCATAGTTTTCAAAACAAGTCACAGAATTAAAAGAAAATATAGACAAAGGCCTATCCAAACCAGGATAGCAAGTTAATTGTAACCTAGAGCTTTTGGTAAAAAATATTGTGAGCAAAATGTAAGTTAAAAAAAAACACTATCATTAAAAACAGGAATCAGAGTTATTTAGATACAAGATTAAAGTAAAGGAAACTATTCCTATATATTAAAGAGAGTGGAAGATAAAGAGTGAATCTTTAAAAAAAAATGAAGTCCCCAAATAAACAAAATCAACAGAAAATAAAACAATATAAATTGAGGTTATGAACCCAGAGTTACAATACAAAATTACCTGGGGGTGGGGAGATAATATATTTACAGTTTCCTCCTAGGAATAGAGAATCACATTCCCCAGAGAGACCCAGTGACCTATATTATTAACAATGATCCAGTTTCCTTGCCAGGCTGGGGAACTGCTGCCCTAAGAGCTATTATGTCACCACTAGTTAAGGCCCATCATTGGGAACACCTGGTATATTAAATGCACATTATTGGTCCCTACCTTGGCATGACCAAGCATCACCTGTACAAGTCATGGGTCCCAGGCCTCGTACCCCAGCAAGTTCTCTGCAAGGTACTTCTGCACAGTCAACTTTGGTAAGTAATGTTCTGTACATTTCCAAATCACGGCATATAACTGTCACCATGTCTGGTGTTTGCAACCAGAGGTAGCTAAGGCTTCTTTACATGAGATGCTAGAAGTAACAGCTAGGATATACCAACACTCCTAAAAAATTCTCTAGATTGATCTTTATCAAACTGCCATTTAATTCTGTTATTTCACCTTCCAGGTTTCTGTTAAGATATTGATATAAGTACTAAAACGAAAACGTATTACCCTGCTTGAATAAATCTTTGAGAGAAGATGAATGAGACAGCCTGTTACTCACAGGGACATGAAGGAATTGGAGCCAGGACAACTGGCTTAAAGGTCAAAGTGAAATCTATTTTCTGAGTCCACAGATACACTGATGCAAATATATTTGAAATTTTTCAAACTAAGTAGACTTTCCTTCATTTACTCTGCTGTCTCTGCATATGTACTTCTGCGAAGTAACTTCCAAAGATTGAGACTCATAACAATACGTTTATTCTATGAAGGGAAGAATAACCAAGCAGGCATATCCATATATGCACGGAAAGGAATCTGTTATCCCTACAAGAAACCGACTATCCACTTCCTGCTTCTGACCAAGCACTTGGAAGGCCTTGAAAGAAAGAGGAACATCTGATTATGGCCTTCAAAGGAGCATTCTAAGACAATGGCCATCACAGCAGAGAAAAATTTCCAACTGTCAGGCTACTGATACTCTGGGTGTGAGCCTGTTTCTCAGTGCAACCTCCTACATGGTCCACCTTGGGTGGCAGAGGTAAAACTAAATGATTGGCAGATACTAGAGAAGAAGCAGCTGCCAGAGGGAAAGAGCAAAAGAGACAGAATGTTTAAGTCATTCAAAGGAAAGAATTTTCCCCTCAAGATACTAAAGGGAGAGGTCCCTCTGAGGCCGGAGCTATGAGTGGCTCATACTTGGCTGTGTTAGTTACATTTCTGTGGCTGTAATAAAATGCCATGACCAAAGTGATTTATGAAAGAAAGAGTTTATTTTAGCCTACAGTTCAGAAGAATTCACAATAGTGGGGAAGGCATAGTAGCAAACAGCTGAAACAGGAAGCTGAGAAATCACACACAAACCTAAGCAGAGGGAACAAACTGGAAGAGAGATGAGACTATAAGCTCTCAAAGGCCACTCCAGTGACATGTTTCCTCCAGGCAGATCACACATCCTAAGGGATCTGTAGCCTTTGCAAACAGTGCTGCCAAGCAGAAACCAAGTGTTCAGACACCTGAGCTAATGGGGGGTGTTCCTTATTCAAATCATCACAAGTGCTGAGGAACAGGTGCCAAAAGCCAGCAGAGCCACTAAACATATCCTAGTCAGCTGTGGAGTCCATGTGACCTCTGAGGTAAGAATCTAATCTACGGGATTTTCAGTGCTTAACCCAAAATATAGTATGGATACTTACTGACTCCAGTCTCCATCCTGTCCACCTGGATTTTATGAGTTTTAAAAGAACAGCAAGACAGGTACAGGAGGAAATGAGACCTTAATCCCAGAGGATAAGAAAAAGACAATTACTTCATCTAAGCCTAAGGGACTTGGTGGCTGACCTTGCTGTACCATGAGCCACAGTGCCAGCTACCCTTTATCTCTGGACTCTACAACATGGCTCCAGATGTTGTGTGAGATAATGGCCTGATTCCCCCTAAGAGAACTTCCAAATGCTAAGGACCCTCCAAACACTCACTTACTCAAGATCTCTGGTTTTCAGCCCACAAAACCAAGTTGTAGAAAAACCCAGTTGCTGTATAAAGGCATTAAAGATGTGGAAAATAAATTCAAGCTATTATTTTTGGCCTGTCTGACATAGGATCAACATTACTACCTGCAGCCTAGCTAGAATACATTTTGAAGCACTTGAAGCTACTTAAGTCCGTATGCTTTTACTCAAAAGTGATGAACAGACATTTCCTACAGAGACTGGTAGAAAGAAACATGTCCTCCCTGCCCTTCTGTCTCTCCCTTGTGCTGTCCTGATGTGCTGGCTGCCTCCCAGGCTACCTGATTTAATCAGAACCTAAAATTGTCACTGACCTCTTTTTTACACCACTGCTGGAGTCAGCTACTATGAGTCTAGTGCTGTGGAAGGGAGGTGGTGTGTGAAACGAGTTTAGCCTATTCTGCTTTTCACATACGAACTTTGTGAATGGTACCTTGTGCTTCTAGTTACTGCCAGAGATGGTAACAGCCTGTAATGTAAGCATAAAGGAAGACTATATGAGGGTCAAGCTAAGAAAACAAGATTCTCTTCTGTGAATGTCTTCAAAACCGTGTCACTCCAGATTCCTGCTGAGAACACAATAGGCTGAGAACAACCAGAAAATATTGAATAGACCTGATTCCATTCAACGCTTCTGAAATATCAACATTCTACTGATGAGGAGAAGTTTTGCCACAGCTGGAATATTGTTCTGGGAGCTTCTGACTGGGATTCAATGTCTAGTGTTTTAGACAAGGATACAAATAAAAGCACATAGTTCTTAGCCTCAGGTTAAATAATGGTCTGGTTGAAAGGAAGCAATTGAGCCTATTTGTAAGATAGATCAATAAATGCTATGATGGGGATCAGTCCATGTAGTTTAGGGGCCAGACAAATAGACAGCCCACCCAGAATAGTTGGGCTCAAGATCAGAGAGGGAGTCAGGTGGGATGGGGAGAAGAGAGGGACACTACCCATAATCCGGTGATTTCTTGTGGTCCAGTAATCATCTTACATTGCCTCATATTCTTGGTCAATAAGATTTAAGAAAACATGATGATATACCTTGTGCTTCTTGAGTACATGAGATGCACTCTTCTGCCCAGACCCATCAAGAGGGGGAAGCTTTACAGGGTCATGAGGTTTACATAGTTTGCATAAATGCACCTGGAAGACACTGTGCTAAGTGAAATGAGCCTGACACAGAAAGAGAGGCACTTCGTGCTCTCACTTACATGTGGAAGCCAAGATAATCTCAAAGATAAAAAGAACAGACAAAGGCCTAGAAGGATCTTGGATGGAGCTGAGGGGATGGAGAAGAGAGTTAAAGAGTACTAGAATATACTTGACAGAAGTTCAAAAGAGTTAAATGGTATTGCTAATAGGAGTTCAAATGTTCTCAACATAAAGGTATGATGCACATCTGAGTGACAGATATACCAGTTATTCTGATCTCATTGTCATATTTGATTACCATGTATCAAAATTTCAGCCCAAGTCCCATAAGTAGCTGCAATCACTGAATGTCAGCTTTAAAAGATGTTAATACAGCTAGGGAAAAGGAAAAATGTAAAGCAAAACCTTATTTATTAAAATGTTCTTCAGCTCTGCACTAAGAATTACCTAAGTACTATGTACTTAGTGTTAAGCACTATTTGAAAGCCAGAAAACAAAGCATCAGGGCCACACACAGCACTGTACTGCATGCTTAAAACCTGCTAAGGCTTTATGTTGAGGTCCGTGATCTACTTGGACTTGAGCTTTGTGCAAGGTGATAAATATGGATCTATTTTAATTCTCCTTCATGTGGACTGCCAGTTAGACCAGCACCATTTATTGAAGATGCTTTCTTCTTTCCACTGTATGTTTTTGGTTCTTTGTCAAATATCAAGTGTCCATAGGTGCATGAGTTTATTTCTGGGTCTTCAATTGTATTCCACTGATCAACGTAACTGTCTCTGTACCAATACCGTGTGGTTTTTATCACTCTGGCTTTGTAGTATAGCTTGAAGTCAGGGATGGTGATTCTCTTAGAAGTTCTTTTACTGTTGAGAACTGTTTTGGCTATCCTGGGTTTTTTCGTCTTTCCATATAAAGTTGAAATGTTCTCTTTCCATGTCTGTGATGAATTGTGTTGGGATTTGATGGGGATTACATTGAATTTGTAGATTACTTTTGGTAAAATGGTATCTTTTACTTTATTAATCTTACCAATCCATGAGCATGGAAGATCTTTCTTCTGAGGTCTTCTTCAATTTCTTTGAAAGGAATTTGAAGTTCTTGTTGTACAGATTTTCCACTTGCTTGGTCAGAGTTACACCAAGATAAATTATACTATTTATGGTTGTTTTGAAGGGTGTCGTTTTCCTAATTTCTTCCTCATCCTGTTTATAAGTTGTATAAAGGAAGGCTACAGATTTGTTTGAGTTAATTTTATACATTGCCATGTTGCTGAAGTTGTTTGTCAGCCGCAGTAGTTCTCTGGTGGAATTTTGGGGGTCGCTTATGCATACACTATCATATTATCTGCAAATAGTGATACTTTGACTTCTTCCTTTCCGATTTGTATCCCCATGATCTCCTTTTGTTGTCTAATGGGAAAGAGCTTTGTACTCATTGGCACAGGGGGAAATTTCCTGAACAGAACACCAAAGACTCAGGCTCTAAGATCAACCATTGATAAATGGGACCTCATGAGACTGAAAAGCTTCTGAAAGGCAAAAGACACTGTCAATAGGACAAATCGGCACTTACAAATTGGGAAAAAAAAATCGCTAACTCTACATCTGACAGATGGCTAATATCCAAAATATATAAAGAACTCAAGAAGTTAACCTAAAAAAAAAAAAAAAAACCAAATAACCCAATTTAGAGATGAGCTACAGAGCTAAACAGAGAATTCACAAGAGAAGAATGTCGAATGACTGAGAGTCACTTAAAGAAATGTTCAAGGTCCTTAGTTATCAGAGAAATGCAAATCAAAACAACCCTGAGATTTCATCTCACACCAATCAAAATGACTAAAATCAAAAACTCAAGTGACAGTACATGCTGTCAAGGATGTGGAGAAAGAGGAACACCCCTCCGTTGCTGGTGGGATTGCAAACTGATACAATCATTCTGGAAATCAATCTGGTGATTCCTCAGAAAATTGGAAATAGTTCTACCTGAAGACCCAGCTATACCACTCTTGGACTTATATCCAAAAGAAACCCCACCATATCAGAAGGATTATGTAATCCACCACATTTGTAACAGCCTTATTTGTAATAACCAGAAGCTTGAAACAACCCACATGTCCCTCAACTAAAGAATAGATACAGAAAATGTGGTTCATTTACACAATGGAATACTATTCAGCTATAAAAATGAGGACATCATGATTTTTGCAGGCAAATGAATGGAACTGAGAATATCATCCTGAGTGAGGTAACTCAGACCCAAAAGGACATGCATGGTATACACTCACTGATAAGTGGATATAAGCCAAAAAGTATAGAATGTCTAGGATACAACCTACAGACCATAAGAAGTGTTAACAAGCAGAAATGCCCAAATGAGGAGGCTTCAATCCCACTTAGAAGAGGGAAAGCAGAGGAAGAAGGGACCTGTATGGGAGAGGAGAGAAGGCATGGCAAGGAGAGGCAGGAGAGAAGCTCAGAGGGCCCAACTTAGGATCCACCTCATGGGGGCGCACCAAGGTCTGACACTACTATGCTATGATGTGCTTACAGATGGGAACCTGTCATAGCTGTCCTCTGTGAGGTCCTACCAGCAGCTGACTGAGACAGAAGCAGATACTTATACCCAACCATTAGGCTGAAGTCAGGGACTCCTATGGTTGAATTAGGAGAAGGATTAAAGAAGCAGAAAGGGAGAGTGACCCCATAGGAAGACCAGGAGTCTCGACTAACCTGAACCCCAGGGAGCTCCCAGAGATTGAACCACCAACCAGGAGCATAAACAGCTGGTCTGAGGCTCCTGCCACATATGTAGCAGAGGACTGCCTGGTCTGGCCTCAGTGGGAGAAGATGTACTTAACCTTCAAGAGACTTGAGGCCCCAGGGAAGAGGGAGTACTGGCAGGGGGATCACCCTCTCAGAGGGAAGGGAAAGAAGGAATGGGAGAGGAATTGTGGGAGAGAGGACTGAGAAAGGGCAACAACTAGAATGCAAATAAATGAAATACTTTAAATTTAAAAAAAAATTTAAAAAAACTGCTAAGGCAGAGATCTTAAAGAGTTTTAATAATAAAACACAGAAGAAAATAGAAGACGTGAAATACTAGTTACATCAGTTTGCTCTATTACAGCATCTTCAAAACTCATACATATTGAAATATCAAGCTATTTGCCTTAAGTTTATACAAGAGTTACTTGTTAATTACACCTGAATAACATTGTTTCTTAAATGGGAAAATCCAGGGTTCCTTCATGTGATGGGAACCTTCTATATATAATTGGAATTTTACAAGACCATTTACACACGCTACCAATGACAAAGCACACAACAAGGCACTGCCTTCCCTGATTAAATTTGCCTTATTTTTACAAAGCCTCTTTTGGCTTTTCTGTCTAGCCTCCCCCTAGAGCTAGTACTGTTGTGGCTTCAGTGAGTCCATCCTCACTGTCTGTCACACGACCCCTTTCTGTCTCATCTTGGGCTTGTACTACATCATTCTGATCACGTATCTGGTACCATTTCCTAAGTGTAGATACTATCAGGGCTCCTATGTGCCGCAGGGCCCTGAAACCCCTGTGAAAGAGCTTCTTCAGTGTTTGGACCCACATCTGTGTTACACAACAGCCAAACAGATTGTCTGCACAGGCTTCTTGGAAAGAGGGACTCCATCTCTTTTGCTTTGGCTGATGTTGCTACATTTTAATTTTTTATTTAATGTTATAAGTGCATTGGTAAATATTGCAGCAGTATAATATGGGCTCCTACCATCCCAGGAAAAAAAAAAACAGTACTTCCAGGATATTTACTGTGTCCATTGAAAATAAACAGTAATATACTTTACAGCTTTCTGCACTTAACCTTTGTCAGCTAACATTTCAGAGGCACATATTAATTGATATTTCTCATTATTCTTAACAGCTCTAAATATTCCACTATAAAGTAACTCCACCAGCATTTTATTAATAAACAGGTTTGTCAGCCCAGTGCCTCTACTAATAAAATGACTCATGTTTTAGCTCCATTCAGGAAAAAAAAAATCACAGTGATGCTAATTGTTCACTTTGCCATAGAAAAGGAACCAATAAAAGTGTGAATATTTCAAGATCCATAGAACTTTGATCAACATCTGGATACAGTATAAATTTTGTATGATAGCAAGGTTGACGTTTGTGTCTATTTTATATTTGATGAAATTACTGAATTCCAAAATCTGATTCACAATGTAGGCTGATGAAAAACCCTACTTCCTGAGAGTTTCCTCACCTCTTATTGGCTCTCTAGTAAGATGTACACTTGCGTGGCTAACATTAATTATTCAGGCACCTGTCTTAAACATCTGCTGTAAGTACCCTAAAGATGGTATTTAGGTGTCTGTCTTCTGTTCTACCCAGTGCCTAAAAAGGAACGTTTTATATAACAGACACCAAGTACGTATTGAATCTGTTTGATTCACTTGTATATGATGGCTAATCAGCTAATAAAATACTTACTGAGTGAATAAATCAGCCACTTCAGCATCCCCTTAAGTATGACCTGAATTTGGAATCTGTCCATGAGATACAATTTCTGACAGCTTTGCAAGTTTAATGGCTCTTCTTCTGTCATTAAATTCCTTCAGAATTGCATACAGCAGTGGCCTAAGGCCAAAACCCTAATTTATTCTCTTCTCATCTTTGCCAGGTAAAATTAAGACACAGATGTTACAGTCCAAATACAACCTTGCAAATAAATGAGATCCAGAAATGTGAATCCTAAACGTATATTGCCTAATACAGTCTCTTTGCCTATGTATGTGTGTATGTGTTGTGTGTATGTATGTGTGTGTATGTGTGTGTTTGTATATCTGCGTGTGTGTTTATGTGTAAGTGTGTTTGTATATTGTGTATGTTTATGTGTTTGTATATATGTTTGTGTACATGTGTATATGTTTGTATACATACGTATATGTGTGTGTTTATGTGTATGTATGTGTGTATTTGAGTGTTTGTGTGTATATGCTTGTATATGTATGTATATGCATGTATTTATATGTGCATGTGTGTGTTTATTTGTATATGTGTAAGTACATATGTGTGTGTGTGTGTGTGTGTGTGTTTACCTATAATGAAGGGTCAGTAACTTTGTCACAGATGTATATTTCATTGGACAGGCATAATTGGTTCTTTACAAAAAGCAGTGATCAGTGCAAGAAAATCTGAAAATCTGTGTGTACTGCTTACCAAAAAGTCCTGAGGCTCTTAGAAGATGCCAGGGCATGTAGGTTTTAAGTTGAATGGGACACATATTTCTCATTTTGAATGTAAAGTCTAATAATGATGGGATCAGTGCCAAATGTACCATTTTTCCTTGATCTAAATAAAAATTCCTAATGTTTCCCATGGAGAATGCCAGCATTCTAAGTCAGCATCTCATGCAGTAAGCTTGGTCTCCCTGACTCTTCCTTAATAGTCACTGGATTCCAGTTCCGCTGGTCCCTTCATGTTTCTAACTTCTCTATATTTTGTTCTTTATTCTCAGCAGTTCTCTGACTTTGATATGTGTCCTAGTCACCTAGTGAGCTTGCTCCAACAGATCCTTTTGTCCTGCTCTTACAGTGGTGATCAGCACTTTCTCTCCTGCAGCCTTGACAACATCTGGGAGCTTGTTAGAAAAGTGCAAAGTCAGGCATCCCCAGACTCTGCCTTCCAGTAGCATCCCCAGCAGACTCACGTGACTTCCAGGCTGGAGCCACCCTCAGCTCTGCCCTCCTCTTTCTGTCTCATGTGTTTGTTTCCTTGATTGTATCCCTTCTTGTCTGCTCAAATACACCCATCCCCTAGCCACTTTCCTTTGTTCCTCTTCCTTCACTGAGCCTGAAACACACAAGAGAATGGAGTCAAACAAAACTAACACCATTGAGTTTACATAGTCTTCAGTAAAACAATGAATGAAACCAACACAGAAAAGCAAACAAACAAACAAAAAATACCAGCAACTGGGTGTGCTGGTTTGAATGAAAACAGTTTCCATTGGCTCATATATTTGAGAACGTTGTCCCCAGCTGAAACCATTGGGGGAGGATTAGGAGATGTGGCTTGTTGGAGGAAGTGAATTCTTACAGGATACAGGCTTTGTAATTTCAAAAGCCCACTCCATTTTCAATTAGTTCTCTCTGACTCTTGCTTGTGGATAAAGATGTGAGCTCTCAGCTACTGCTCTCCTGTCATTCCTGCCTAACACCATGCTCCTTACCTTAGTCATGGAACCTTTGGTACCACCAGTCCCAAATTGCATTCTTTCCTTTATAAGTTGCCTTGGTCCTGGAAGTTTTTCACCAGTTGAGAGTAACTAAGACACTGAGATAAATGATTAAAGAAATAAACAGAGGAATAAAGAGGAGGTGGCTGCTCTTTGAATTATTATTACTACTACTACTATTATTATTATTATTATTATTATTATTATTATTATTATTATGATTATCATTATTTCTAAGCATTTCTGGTAGGGAAACTCATCTAGAACAATCATTTATCATGAAGACTCAACAAGGCTACTGGCTAAGCAGTAAGATGAAATCTCTAATGCTGAGTTTCCTTCAAGATGCAGCCATTAGGCCATGAAAAGAAACACCATGGGAGAAATGCACCTATTGGCATAGCCACAAGCTACTTAAGCAGATCAAGGGAGTGGTGAGTTTAGGGCAAGATCCCACCCAGCTAAGCATAGGTACAAATATGGTGGGTAGTGCATACCTTTAATCCTAGGAGACAGAAGCAAGCAGATCTCTGAGTTCAAGGCCAGCCTGATATAGAGCAAATTGAAGTAGAAAAAAATCTTAAGTCCAAGAGTGGTGGTATGAGCCTTTGATCCCAACATTCAGGACACAGAGTCTTGCAGGTCTCTGAGTTCAAGGTCAGTCTACAGGTCAAGTTCCAAGACAGCCAAGCTTAGGCAGTGAAGGATTTGGCAAACAGAAAGCTGGTGATGATGTAATAGAACAAGGAGGGCATGTTCCTGGCATGTCCAGCAAGCAGCAGAACTCAGCAGTTTCAGCCATGTGGCTCTGGCTTTAGAGAGGAGTTAGAGAAAGGACTGAAGGAGTCAAAGGGGTTTGCAACCCCATAGGAAGAACAATAATATCAGCCAACCAGGTCTCCCAGAGCTCCTAGAGACTAAACCACCAACCAAGGAGTACACATGGAGGGACCCATGGCTCCAGCTGCATAAGTAGCAGGGGATGGCCTGTTGGGCATCAGTGGGAAGAGAGGCCCTTCATCCTGTGAAGGCTCGATGCTCCAGTGTAGAGGAATGCCAAGGTGGGAGGCAGGAGTGGGTGGGGGAACATCCTCATAGAAGCAGGGGAGGAGGGATGGGATAGGGGACTTGGGGCAGGGGGAGAACCAGGAAAAGGGATAACATTTGAAATGTAAATAAAGAAAATATTCAATAAAAAATAATAAGATAAAATAATAAATAAATAAATAAATAAATAAATAAGGATAGGAGACTACTGGGACAATTGGTGCTAGTTAGCTGAAGCTAAGAAATTAGTGGTGATTAAGAAGAGACCAGCATCACTGAGATGAAATCTTCTGGGAAGTGTTTGCTGAGAGCACAAAGAAGTTATGTTCTAGAGATAGCCAAGGTTGTATCTCATGCTGTAGCTGTACTTGATAATGTGTGAGAATCACCCAGGTGGTACCGGTTTTAAAGACATGAAAGGGTCATGAAGAACAGCAGAGACTTGGCACTGTGAGAGGCCCTGGAAGACCATTGGTGAAGGCATGGTCTCAGTTGCACTTAATGGCTCAGGACTGAAGGGGTCATCCAAAGGAGTTGAGGCTTGGCACCATAAAGAGAGCCTATGAGAGGCTATTTGGTGAAGCCTAGTTACGGTGAAAGGCTCCAGTGTATTGGAGATGTAGTACCACAGGATGTTCACTAAGAACTGCCGTAGCAGTGGAGTAGAGTCAACCAGAGCCTAGAGTGCTACAGGGGGCAGAGCTGGAGAAGTGAGCCAAGCAAGCCCTTTGGAAAAGCCCAGAAGGTCATGTGTCAATCCAAGACATTGGAACAAGAACCTGTGAAGTTGAAATTGACTTGGGGACCCTACGATGTTAAAGATGCCAGAGCCTTGGGATACTTGCCAAGGAAAGCTGCTAATAGGAAATGGAGCCAGCCCAGCAGAAAGAGGTTTATTGCAGTCAACAAAAATGAAAAAGGAGTTGGAGATCTGAAGACTGCTTTGACATCAGACATGGAGGTGCAAAGTTTGGAGTTAGCCCAGCTGGTTTCCTGTCTTTCTTTGGGTATTACAGTTAAGTGATTGGATGAATCTCAGAAGAAACTTTAAACTCTGGGCTTTTAAGATTGTTGAGACTGCTATAGACTCCGAGAACTTTGGAAGCTGATCTAAATGTATTTTTTATTATGCTGTGGCTAGGAATGGCTCCCATATACTCACGTGTTTGAACAAGCCTACAGGGGCCAGGGAGTGGAATGTGATGGTTTGAATATGCTTGTCCCAGGAAGTGGCACTATTAGGAGGTATGGCTTTGTTGGAGTAGGTGTGGCCTTGTTGGAGGAAGTGTGTCACTGTGGGGGTCAGCAGTGAAATCCTCCTCCTGACCACATGGGAGCCAGTCTTCTCCTAGTGGCCTTCAGGTGAAGAGGTAGCTCCTCCTGCACCATGCCTGACTGGACACTGCCATGTTCCCTCCTTGACAATAATGGACTGAACCTCTGAATGCGTAAGCCAGCCCCAAATAAATGTTGTCCTTATAAGAGTTGCCTTAATCATGGTGTCTATTCACGGCAGTAAAACCCTAACTAAAACACCTCTACAGTGTATATCCCTCTCAAGCTGTCTTTAGAGCACCCTGAATACAGATAGGAAGCCCCCCATTTGATAAATAAGAGTAAAATTTTAGAAATTATGACCAGCCCTGCCAGAACTCAGACATAGGCTGAAATCATTGTAATTCTACTACTTTCTTCATATGAATTACTTCTCTTTTTGTCTGATCAAGATCATGTCCTTAATGAGATAAAAATCGTTCATGGAATTTCCTTAGTCACAGATACATAGAATTTATAAAGGTCAAAGAACAGGGAAGTTAAAATCTAACTCCTTGTTAAGTATATATGTTTAAGGAAAACAAAATAAAACAACAAAACAAAACAAAAACAAGCAAACAACTCTTGTGCCATGAAGCCCTCAGTCAGATGTTTGAACTCAGAAAATCTGCTCAAAGTAGGTCTTGCTGAATTGTGTGCCTCTAAACTATGCTTCGCAGGACTGTCCCCTTACAGCAAACCAATCCATTAAGACAGAGCTCATTTTCCAAGCTAGCTGACAGCACTGGGCTAGGCTGTAAGATTAGCTGGTTCTATCTTCTCACATTGCTGTACCGTGAAGCATTAATGAATCAGGTATAATCTCTACAGCCAGACCAAAAGATCTCTAGAAACAAAAATCTAGAATTTTTGTAGCTGGCCAAATTTAATACAGCCTGGATGACATTTTCAACTTTAAGCTGCCTTCCTCGCCAACTGTTTCACCTCAGGATAAGACAGACTGGTGGTAGTCTTCATTCTAAGCACATTATCGTGTGGTTAGTCATACTTACAGGTGATTTGTGATCCCTGATGTCTCTTGTATGTTCTGTCAAATAACAAGATAATGTCTTTCCCTTTTTTTGTCTGTTTTAGTTAAGGTTTTTATCGCTATCATAAAACACCATGACAAAAAGCAAACTGGGGAGTAAAGAGTTTAATTTGGCTTGCACGTCTATATCACTGCTTACTATTAAAGGAAGTCAAGACAGGAACTCGAACAGTGGCCAGACCTGGAGGCAGGAGCCGATGCAGTGGCCATGGAGGAGTGCTTCTTACTACTTTGCTCTCCATGACTTACTAAAGCTTCTTTTTATTATAGAACCTAGGACCACCAGCATAGGGATAGCATCACCCACAATGGGCCAGGCCCTTCCCCATCAATCACTAATTAAGAAAATGCTCTACAGGTTTGCCTATAGACAGACCTTATGGAGGCATTTTTTAAATTGAGGTTCCCTTCTCTCAGATGACCCCAGCTTCTGTCAAGGAGACACAAAACTATCCAGAACACTTTGTCACTAGTAATTTTTTTTCTGGATAATGAAACTCTATAATTATATCATGTTTTTCTTCAATAACCTAGCTAACATCCACAGTACCCTTTTATGCCAGACAATAGATGAATTGCTTTTTGTAATTCTATTAATTAATCCTGAAATACTCTATTTTAGAAAAACAGACATTATACATTAAAACTTTGAAAATCTAAATGGTGTATAATTCAATGGTAGGTAACCTACCCAACATGTGTCAAGTTCTAGGTTTACTTTCTAGCACTGCAAAAAAAATTGACTATGTTATATATAGTAGTGTGTGTGTGTATGTGCGTGTGTGCATGCGTGTGCGTGTGTGTGTGTGTGTGTGTGTGTGTGTGTGTGTGTGTGTGTGTGCGCACACACACACTCACTCATACCACAAAGAGCTGGTAGAATCGGGGGTCTAAGAAATGTAATTTCATTAATGAATTAATTTCATTAAGATTTCATCAGGAAGTAGAGAAGGTGAAATTAAATAATCAATAAATCTAGCCTGAAAGGCCAAATGCACCCCACCTTCCTCACCAGGTTCTTAGCATTGCTACTACACACAGCATTCCAGTGTGATCTCATTGTGAGCACAAAGTCCAAGGTCTGAAGACAAAGTTGCTTTTTTTGTGTTTTGTCATTGTGTTTTGTTCAAACTGAACCTTTCATTAGCTCTCATTATTAGCTTCTTTCTGCAACCCAGTTTCCTCAGACTGATGATGTTTCTAATCTTCTCTCTCTGTGAACTGGAGATCCTGACTTTGGGCTTCCTACTTTCCCAGAACTTTAGCTCTACCCAGTGTGAGAGCCTCCTAGATGCTCATCCCACAAAGACCTGGTAGAATCTGGGGGTGGGGGGGTAGCTTAGAATGAAATAGCTGTAGGCTTTCACTGCCGGGAGGCTGCTGTGTCCGGCCCAGTGCTCTGTGATCTGAACCTCTGGACCTCAGCTGCCCCTTTGGTAATGATTGAAGGGTATGGTGATCAGCTAGTGGTAACAGACAATCGTAAAACAGAGGCCAACTGTTCCCATTGTCATTTTTTCCTAAAGCCAGACAGCACTTAGTTGTGCATCAAAACATGGAGCCAAGCTGTGTTCTTTTGATGCTTAGTCCAGTAGAACAACGTGTTAAGATGAGACTGATGAAACTAGAGGCCAGGAGAAAAAAATAAGAGGGCATAAGGGGACAGTATACTTAGCCATAAAGTCCATCTGTTGGATTCTCAAAGCCCTCTGCCCCAGTCACTACCTGGCAGGTATATTCTGCAGCCACTGACTCTCACTGAAGTCTTCACCCCATACTTGGACCAGGAAAGGCATGCAGGGAGCCGTCCACAACTTCATTTCTAGACCCAACTCTGTGCCAGCACATGCAATTTAGTCTCATTAAGAGTCTCACTACAAATCCAATTTACTTAGCCACACAGTTTAATTACACGAGCATTGTATAGCTATGCAAACAAGGTGTTTATATTGCCTTTCTATAGGCATTCTTCTACTGAAAAATTATTAGTTTTAAATTATTTGTTAAAAACAAACATAAATATATACATAATCACACAGAGAGACAGAGACAGACAGACAGACAGATATCCATCATATCAGGATCATCACATCTGTCTTCTCATCTTGTCCCATTAAAAGGCTCTTAGGGGCATTGTGCTTTATATCTGAAAATATTCAAAGGTCTGTTATCAAAAGCTTCATTCCTAGCTTATGGGACTATTGGCATATTTGTGTGAAAGAGAAGAAGAGACAATATGGATTCTATGGACATGAGCCCCAGCTAGAGGATGCTAGGTCACCTGGGTGTACCCTCAGAAGGAATGTGGGCCTGAGGTCCTGTCTCCCTGTGCTTCAGTGGTGTCCTCTGCCATGCACTACCATTGGCATACATTGTGCCACCCTGAGTCCAAAGCAACAGAGACACATGACCAAGAACTAATCTTTTGAAACCGTGAGTTAAAATAAACTTTTTCTATGAAAAAAATGTGTGGGATGTAGGAGTCGTTCTGATGCTGTTTCTGGTCCTGTTTCTCAATTAGTTCTTGATCTATCAGTAAAGAAGACATGAGCCGATTGCTGGGTGGAAGGAATAGGCAGGACTTCTGGGTCCCTGTAGGCAAGAGACAGATGCAGGAGAGAGAGAGAGAGAGACAGAGAGAGAGAGAGAGAGAGAGAGAGAGAGAGAGAGAGAAATGAGGAAGAGAATTCACCATGCTTTAGAAAGAGAAAAGCCAAGCAATCATGTGTGATCTCAGGCAGAGTGACCACAGGCCACTTCTACAGGTGGATGGTTGGGAATTGAGTTTGGACTACATGTAACTGAGCATCTAACGCTGAGGGCAGGTGGAGAGGCGTGGAGCTAAGAGTATTGATAAGGGCACGCTTATCCAGGCAGGACATAAGTAGAGCCCAGCAATTGTGCCAGTACAGCAAGCTAAAATTGAACAACTGTGTGTGTGTGTGTTTTTCATTCATGGATCCAATATTCTCTGGGTATGGGGCTGGTAGTTTAGTTCATTCCTGGAGCCTAGGTGGGGTAGTAAAAGCTACAGGCTATAGTGGAGTTATTTGGTCACAGTGATGGAAGGTTGACTCATACACCTGGAGCTATCATCTCCTACAGAAAACTGCCAAATGGACCAGCCTGAGGCTGTTGTCCAGGTAACATCTGTTAATTAAGTACAAAGCAATATCCACTAAAATCATGGCAAAAGCAGTCTAAGAACTAGTCGCTGTTGTTTTTCTCACAACCAACCACCATTATGGATGCTGTAGAATCATAGTTCTCTGTGTTAAGTGACTAGGGAGTCCAGCTTGTCTTTACCAGTGTCTCCTCAAATCCATGAAGCATCAAACTATATTATTACAATGGGAACTTTTCTATTTCCCTTTTAATCTTCCAGGCCCACCCTTGGACATTTAATGTGTTGATGATCAAGTATGATACAGCTGTGCTTAGACTTAGCTTTCCCCCTGAGTTCCCCACCATTTCAAAACAATGCATCTCTTTTTGCCAACATTCACTAAAATTAATTCAAAGAAAAAGATAACAGCATGAGGAAGAAGAAGATTATGGGAAAACTTCTCAAGGAGGTTCCTGAAACCCAAGATAGGCTTTTCTGTGGGCTTATTTTCTTTCTTTCTTTTTGTAAATGTCACTTCCCTCCTGTTCCCTCCTTGCAGAGTTCTTCCCCTAACTTCCTCCCCTTCACTTATAAGTGGGCAACCCCCAACCCTGGTATTCCTGACCCTGGGGCATCACATTGCTACAGGATTCAGCACATCCTCTCCCACTGAAGCCAGACAAGGCAGCCCTGTGTTACATAAGTGCCAGGGGCCTCAGATCAGTCCCTGTATGCTCTTTGGTTTGGTGGCTCAGTTTCTGAAAGCTCCCAGGGATTGGGGGGGAGGTTTCCAGGACTCAATGCAGGTGATCTTAGCTGAAATACCCAACAGTGAGGATATGGAACCTGAAGAGACCACTTTCAGTGGTCAGACAGGACCTCCCCAGTGGACAGATGGGGACATCAACTCATCTGTAAACTTTTGACCCCAAATTGCTCCTGTCTAAAAGAAACACAGGGACAAAAAATGGAGCAGAGACTGATGGAATGGCTGACCATTGACCAGCCCAACTTGAGATCCATGAGCAGGCACCAAAACCTGACACTATTACTGACAGGAGTCTACCATGCTTATCCTCTGAGAGGCTCTACCAACAGCTGACTGAGTGAGATGAAGATACTTACAGCCAAACATTGGACTGAGGACAGGGACCCTTATGGAAGAGTTAGGGAAGGACTGAAGGAGCTGAAGGGGATGGAAACCACACAGGAAGAACAACAGTGTCAACTAACCTGGGCTTATTTACTTTACAATAAAGAGAACAGGCATATGTCTAAAAATGTCATAATGCAACCCAGTATTTGGTAGACTAAAAAAACTAATAAAATGAAATTCAAATGTCTTACTGAGAGAGGAGAGAGGACAGAGAGAGATAGAGATAGATAGATAGATAGATAGATAGATAGATAGATAGATAGATAGATAGATAGATAGAATTAAAGTAGTACATAGATTAAAGGCCCAAAGACATATATTTTCTGAAATTACTAGAAAGAAATAACATATTTGTTAACTAGATTTGTTTCTAAAGTTGTTTATTTTACAAAACTCAGTGTTCATTTTTGAGCTTATTGATCTCATAAAATAAATTTTTAAAAAGTGACACAAGGGCCAGCTAGTTGGCTGAGCAGAGAAAGGTGCTTGCTGAGAAAGCCTGATTACCTGAGTTCAATGCCTGGATCCCACAGTGGAAGGAGGGAACCAATTCACAAAAATTGTTCTCTGGCCTCCACATGCATGCTACTGTGCACACACACACACATGCACACACATGTGCGCACATATATTAAATAATTAAAAAGTAATGTTTTTAACAATAAAGACTGTCTAGAGGAAATAAATATTCTTCAATGTGAATGACATTAAAACCTCTGAATCTGAGGACATTTGTTAGCCAGAGAAGTGAGTGACCATAGGAAGGAGCAATGATTGACAGGAACAAGATTTTCAACTCAGGTTTAAAAGACAGGATCCTCGGAGTTCTCATTTGCTGCGTGCATTCTACATATAGTCTAGACTTTATATACATTCTCATTTATTCCCCAATTTTGTGACAATGAAATGTCATTGCAGGGTGTGGGCAAACCAAATACAGCTAGAGGTGTGTGTGGAGAGCACAGTGAGTGTGCTTTGAGTCAACTGAACACTAGATGGCTGTAGCTACAAAACCACTAGTTTTTCAAAACTCTAAAATCCTGTCCCAGACTACTCTGAAAACAGACGGATTCTGAGCCTCTCAACCAAACTGTTATCTCCCATAGCCTGGCAGACATCAAGAATAGCACAGAGACTTTTCATCTGGACTGTTAGAAGTTTCCAAAAAAAAGAGCACAAATCCTCGAAGTCACAGACGTTGCATTGACAGAGCCTGGCAGGAAGCTCACATAACCTATTTCAAAGATATTTGACTCTGTACTTGAATTGTGTTCTTTTCAAGTTACAGGCACATAGCCAATGTATTTGACTAATTATTGTGATTAATTATTGTGATAATTACTGTGACTAATCTGTGAGGAAGATGGAGGCATTTTCCTCATGAAAGCCAGGTTACGATGACTCTGAGAAGGGGCAGAAACATGATACAGCCCCTAAGTCAAATGGTCTGGATAGGAATCTCAAGTCTAACTCTGAGTTCCATGTCCTTTCTATGTAGTAAGTAAGAAAATGAGGTAAGTTCCTGCCCCACGTCATATAATGGACACAGCACTTCCATTCTTCAGAATGCTTCTGGTTAATTATATACCCACACCCACCTTCTACACATCCCAAAACAGAATGTCAAGCTCCTAGAAAGCTGAAATAAATGAAGAAAGATTTCACTGAGATGAGAGAAGGATGATGGCAGGGAAGGAGATTTCTCATATTAATAGTTGATAGTCCTTGGGTTTTGGATCATGTTTCAGGTTTTCCAAAGCTTAATGCTTTATTTTGCCAGTAAGAAAAAAAATCAATGATTTTTAGTATAAATGTAACCAAATAATGAGAACAGGATTTAAAAAAATAAAAAGCCAAGGATCACTGCATGAGAGATTGAAGACAGTGGTTACCTAAGAAGCTTATCCGACTCAGACCACCTCTGCCAGTTCCTTTCTCTGTGAACATCGTCATCCCAGCAGATAGCATCTCCACCCAGCCATTCGAGAGTTTTTCTCAAAGGTCTTGGGTATCCCTCCCTTGGCCCATGTCCTTTTTCTGCCTCAACACTCCTCATTGGACTGAATCTCGTGTATTTCATGGCCAATTCAATCACTTTCACCTCAGCAGTCATCACCTGTCACCTCTCCTCTGGTCTTTGATGCCTTTGTGTCTGAAATCTAGAAGATGAAGTATCTGAATAAATTCATAAACAAAATAATTCTAAAAATAACTGAAGGGGTTGTCTGAATTTGATTTCTGTTGCTGTACTACTGGCAAGAGGCAACTTAGGGCAAGAGAGAAAGTATTTACGTTAACTCACAATTTGAGGTAGCAGTCAATCATAACAGAGAAATCAAGACAGCAGGAAGTTTAAATAGCTATCCCATCCCACTCACTGTGAAGAGCAGAAAGAAATGAGCTTGTGTGTGCTCAGTGCTTAGCTAGCTTTCTCTACTCTTATGTAGTTCACAGCCTCAAACCAGAGAGTGTTGCCACCCACCATGAGGATGGGTCTTACCACATCAATTAAAGCAGTTAAGACAATCTGACAGAGACAAGGTATGACCATGCTCAGCCTGATTAGACAATCCCTCAGAGTCTAGGTTGTGCCAAGTTGAGAATTTAAACAATGGGGAGGGGTGGAGTGGTGTTTTTTCACAATGATCCTTTTTTTTTTTACTTTATACTCACAATATGAACAATATAGTTGACTGCACTCCTTCCAACTCTCCTGGAACATCCCATTGTAACAGAGTGACATTGGAAATTTATAAGAGTCTTATAACATAACTTCTAATGAGCCAGCTTTGACTCTGTCATCAACCTCAGTTTCTTTCTTCTATTTCTTTTCCCTCTACTGCTTCCAAATGGCTCCGTTCATCATTTGAACATGCTCAACTAACTCCAACCCAGACTCAACCTATGCCATTTGCACCAGCTAGAAAGCACCCAAACATACACACACACACACACACACACACACACACACACACACACACCTACATATCTATCAGGTCCAAAGGAAATATCTTATATTCTAGAGAGTTCTCCTGGGATACCTTTGTTACCCAACCCCACCTTGCATTTGATTCTTATGTTTTACGTATTTATAGTAATGATGTAATCAGTTTGCCAATGGGGTGCTCACTTTATGTATCTGGTCTGTTAGCCATAAAACACCAAAAAGCTAGCCCAGTATTTTGAAATTTTAAAAGAAAATGGCCAATGATTAAAAGAAAATTTAAACCATAATCAGCACACATATATTTATATGACAGGCATATTTCTGTCTGAGAAATTTCCCTAGACCATCACTTCTCATTTGAAATAAGTTATTACATATCTAATATAAAAAAGAAAGTTCTTATAGGCATTACTTACCCTTCTTGTTTGTTAGAATGTTTGATACAATATTAGTTCTACAACCTACTAATAGACTCAACTCTTTCTGCATCTCTGTCTCTGTGTCTGTCTGACTTCTCTCTCTCTCTCTCTCTCTCTCTCTCTCTCTCTCTCTCTCTCTCTCTCTCTCTTTCTCTCTCTCTCGCATATGAGTATACATTTGGGTATGCATGCATGTATATGCAGCCATGTATGGAGGTCAGAGGTCAACATCAAAGTGTTTTTCTCTATGACTCTCTACCTTATTTTCTGAGACAGAGTCTCTCACCAAACACAGAGTTCACTGACTGGCTAAGGTAGCTGGCCAGTGAACTGGGGATCTACCTTTCTCCTCTTCCCAACCTCTAGAATTGCAGTTATGTGTTCAAATTTCCATAAAGGTTCTGGGGATCCAAACTCATGTCCTCATGATTGTACAACAGTGATCTACCTCACTGTTTGAGCCACATCGCCAGCCCAACACCACTTACTTTAAACAGTTACCATATTAGGGAAGCTCCTAAGAAAAGTAGCACTCCAGTAATTTGTAGGATAAACTAGTGAGAAATTGGTATTTTTCCAAGCCCTATTTAAGCTGGGGCTGTTTTTACAAAAGATAGGCAAATGTCATTGTGACAATAGTGAATTTCCATGGTTAGACAGATAGAATCAAGGTCATGCATTGAGCCCATTCTGGTCTGGCAGATTCTTTGTCCCAGGACTGATCCACCCTGAGTGAGTAGCCCTCCTAAAAGAAGCTGCTTGGAGGTGTGTCACCCTACTTCTGGTCAATATATCCCTACTGTTGGAATAAAATGACTTGGAAAATAAAGATAAGTAACCTAACAATGGTACCCAATTCATTATTGCCTCTGGCCCTTGTGGATTAAATGTGGATTGTGGTTTAACATCAACATATCCTACCATGTGAAATGCCAGGCTTAATCTAGGACAATGGACTTTTTTATGTGAAACTGTTGGAAATGGAATGTTTGCTTTCTCCCTAAATTTCATGTTAAAATGCTAAGCATCAATTCAGTGGCATTTGGAAGCAGGTTCTTTTGAAGGTAACTGGGTTAGAGAAAGTTGAAGTGGAAACTTAAGGGTTCTTTGAAAAGTTGGTTGGATGGTGTTTTGCTGGGGCAAACACATGAAGGAATGTTTAGCTGAAGCAAACATACTGAAAAGATGTTCAACTAAAGCAAGCACATGAAAGGACATGTAATGAAGGATTCTTTGCTAAGAACACCCATGTGTTAGTCCACCTTACACATGTGTAGTTGAGCTACACTTGTTGAGACTCCATAGAGAGAAACTCACCAAAGAAACTTCTGGTAGTGTGCTGTAGCTTTTTTGTCACTTCCACAGACACAGGATAATTGGCAGAGTGATGTCAGCTGAGGCAAGACATGTGCTGGGGCAAGACAAGTGAGGACATGTGATGTTTGGAGAGTATAACTAGGACTCTACAGAGTGATAGAGACAATGCTTGGCTTGCTGGTACAGCTAGTTGTGCAATGCTTATGTGTCTCAAGTCTACGTTGATCTTTGCTTCCATAAGAGACAGCCGAGAATTTCTCTTCCCATCCCTCCTGCTGACTCAAGCTGAAGCTGAGGCCTGGCTGTCTCTGCTAGGTCATGTCACTGCTGTTGCTAGTCCGACTCTACTTAACTGGACTGGTATATCCATGAAGTGTTTGTGAGTGGACCGAGCTGCTGCTACTAACCTGTGAAGTGAACTGCTGATTTCCAGACAACATAGACAGGGCTTGTTCCAAAGAACCTTTGTAAATAGGTCCACTTCCGTATCCTTTCTTTTCCACTGCCTCTGGTGTGTGGTAGGCTAAAAGGGAAGTTAAAGCATTTAAGAACCATCAATAAAAATAGGTGTTGAAAAAATTAAAGTTACAGCAGGTCATGAGCATAGAGCCTTGGAGAGTTTATATACCCTTCTTAGAAAAAGGTCTCTGGCCACCGAGATGGTCAGCTAGTCTGTAGCGACCACTCGCTGTGTTTCCAGTTCCGGTTCGCTCGTCCCTGGAGCTGCTGGTTCCTTTACAGCCTTAACCACCAGGTTGTCGGTGGGCCTACCTTCCAGTAATCCAGTAAATCAAAACTCTAGATGCTTAAAGTTAACCAAATATATATATATATATATATATATATATATATATATATATATATATCAGCAAATACTCAATACACAAGACACCCACACAATTAGAATTGTTATCCCAATTATCTAACCTTGATATGAATAACTGCCTTTGATTGCTAGAGACACGAGGGTATACATCTGCCACCATCTCCCCTCTCTCCTGTTCCTCCTCTTCTCTCCCTGTGGTTTTTTTTCTCCTCCGAACCCCTAGCTCTGCCTCCCTCTTCCCTGTCCAATGACAGGGCTCTGCTGCAAATACATTGGGCAGAAACTTTCTGCCACATCCTCTGACCTCCACACATGTTGTGGCATGCATATGCCTGTACACATACATAAACAACAACCAGATAATTTAAAAATATATTTAATTTTTTCTCTCTCCATGGCCACATACCAAGAAAATTCATGCATGGACATAATCAGAAAAAAGAGATCCTGTTGGCACCTGATTTTGAGATTCCAGCCTCTAGATCCCTGAGAAAATGTGCTCTGTTGAAGTCAGTATGTAGTGTTCTGTTACAACAATCTACATTGGGATGTTAGTTAAAACTGGTTATCTCTTACTCACACTGGCTCCACTTGGATAAATCTAACTGCTTGCTGCTGTAAAAGTGACATTCATTCCATGAGAGGTCATACTTTGAATTTTAAATTTGTATCTTTTTCTAGTGCTGTGTCTCAGGCTACTCTCCAGAGATGCTGAGTAGTAGCACCAAGCCACAGCAAGCCAGTCAGTGGACAGTCAGGACATAAACCAATTCCCTACACTGCTCAGCTGTGCCACCCCAGGACTTAGCCAAAGGAAGAGCACTTTAAATTTGAGATACTTTCAAATAAAAGGAAGGTTGATAAGAAATAATCCCATCCATCTATCTGTTTGTCTGTCTTTTTATCATCTATCTTTTTATCTACCATCTATCTCTTCTGTCCTCCCTCCCTCCCTCTCTCCCTTCCCCTCTGTCTCTCTCTGTCTCTCTGTCTCTCTCCCTCCCTCCCTACCTCTCTCCCTCCTTCTCTGTCTCTGTTTCTCTCTGTCTCTCTCTCTGTCTCTCTCTGTCTCTCTCTCTGTTTCTCTCTCTGTATGTGCGCGTGTGTGTGCACGTGTGTGTGTGTGTGCGTGCGTGCGTGCGTGCGTGTGTGTGTGTGTGTGTATGTGTGTGTGTGTGTGTTATGTTTTCCTGTCTCCACCAACTATGTAAGGGGCCATGCTTTCCATTTTTACATTTTTTTAAGTACTCATTTATCACAGCCCAGCCACCTACCACACAATCAGGACCCCCGGCTGCCAGGACCTTCAGTTTATCAATATCAACAATTCTTCGTAGAAGCAGACTCAAAGTAAGAATTTTTCACTCACTGGGGAGCCAGACAAGCCTTGGTTGAGCATCTCCTGGGAAAACCAATAAGGTTCTTGGTGAGCAGATCTATTCCCTAGAAGAAATAAATAGAGAAATTTAGCTTCAAATGCCCAAATGTGAGAAACAGTGACTGGTAACTCTAGCTGTCGCTCCATAGCACAGCTCCAGGGCAAATCAATAATTCTAGAGGTGCTTTTGATAGAACAGGTATGTACTCACTGGAAAGTAATATAAGTAAATCAAGAGTAAGGCTGTAGGCAGAATGACTACTGTAATAAATAAAATAAACAAAACCTTTAATCTTCTCTCTAATCATAGGTACTCATCAATGGTGGCATCCCTTGCTCATTTCCATTCTGCTATAGATAAAACATCCCCAAAGTTGGCTCCTGGGAAATTGAACTCTTCTTATTTGACCTGAAGCATATGGAATGTATTCCTTAATTCCAGTTTTACAGCCTGTGTTTTACAAGCCTTTAACACAAAACAAAACCAAAAATCAGTCAAAAGTAGAGGATTTTGTTCTTTTTATCTTGTAAATAGATTTTTAAAAATTCTTCAAGGTTTTTTTTTTTTTATATATAGACTCATGTTCGTGCTGGATAAGTTAACTATAAGGTTTACATTTTTACAAAATACAAGGTATCTATTCTTTAAGAAGCACTGTGACTACTGAGATTTCAAGCAATGAACAATAATAGCACTGGCTCTTATATAAGAGCAAATGCTCCCTCTTCAAATCTGAATGAGCAGTTCCTACTGAGTGAAATGTTTTCTCAACCTGATCTGGCCTGAATTCAGCTACTTGGTTATATAAATGCTTTTTTGTATTTTCTGTTTGAAAGCCAGTGTTTCTCTACATACTTGACCTAAAACTCTACACTACTCTCCATGTAAAATCACAATAGAAAAAGTGTGGCACAATGACACGTTCTCTTAGATTACCTTGCCCAGTATATCACATTGGCATAGTAAATAAATAAGACAACAGAAAGTAAAGCTTAGTTACCTAAAACGGAATGAATTCAACCTTAATATTTATGTTCATAAGCTAGATTCAAAATCATATTGACTGACCCTCGTGGTTGTAATACAAAATACATTTTCATTTTGTAAACAAGGCAGGAAGACAGATTTGTAGCTTCTGGTCAGGCCATAGTGACCCAATTACCTGGTCAAAGGGCTGCGTGGATGCAAGAGACAGGGTCTGTTAAACTTTAACTTCTGGGAATTGTAAACCAAACCTACAGCCACTGAACCTTTGGAGTTTGATACGGTGATTAGAATATAACCAAAGTGGCATGCTGAATTCGCCATAATCAAGAAACCTTTTCCGGGTGGGGAATCTCAGAAATTACACAGGTATGGCCCATGCTTTTTTATATTTTCTGTCTCAATTCTGGGTTGTTGTGTCTGTTAGATTGCGTGGAAACAACTTATGCTCTGCACTATCCCTGAACCTAATTCAGAGAGTTATCATTCGAGTCTTATACTAATGAAACCAACGAAAAAAGCAAAGCAATGTATTGGACTGATCTTGTCTTCACAATCGGGGATAAATTCCCATGATATACTTCTTGATTAGGTATGCTTCCAAAACTTGTGGAAAGTGGAGTCATGACTGTGGGCTCACAAGTGGAACTCCCGTGCTGCAAACCTAACCTTCAGCTAGCTATCAGGGAGAGCTGTGCTTCAACTGTCTGTCCTGATCTCCAGGACCTAAAAACAGAAATGCGATTAAGAAACGACATAGTTTCTCATCTCCAACAGCCTGCTGAGTTTTGTCTGTCAGTCCTGACTCCTCTTATACTTTAGACTCCACCTACCTATTCAATTAGCTTCTGTGTGCTACCACCCTAGGGAAAAAAAATAATCAGGATAAATTCTTACTATTTCTTCTGCTATCAGTCTGCAAACTGAAAATCATATCCTAAGCTATTTGCTTTTGATTCTAGCAAGGAAAGAAAACATTATGGGAAAAGTGTTTGGTTTTGAGTGTGTTAAATCTCAACCCCAAGGTGTCTATTTATTAGATGGCTTTCACAGACTAAGCAAACAGCACAGCACATGTATTTCCGCAGTATCATGTTTCTCACCCCTAAAAGATAACTAAGAACCAAAATACAGTGGTTCTAAAGTAAAAAATAGATCAGGGCACTTTCTGTCCTATCTGAAATCTCGACTCTCTGCCTGAAGAGCCAGCATTGCTTCACTATCAGTAAAGTAAGCCACCAAGGGACTCCGTTAAACACGTCTCTGTACAGATGGAAGTCTCCAAGGGGATAAACACTGAGAAATCATTTGCGCATCCTAGGATATTAGTTTTTTGTAAGCCAAATATTAGTAAATTTCCACTCATGTTGTAATTTAGGAGAATCAAAATGAGTTGGTCTAGCTTGAAGCATAAAGTGCTAAGCAGTGTGCACTGTCAGGGAACGGAATCTGGAAATAAAAATGAAGTCACTTACTTGTCCAAACAATTAGGGATCCCCCTGCTGATACAGAGAAGTAGACATACCTTGTTTATTTTTAAGGCCATGTTTTCTGGAACAATAGTGGTACTTCTCAGCTTAAAAGACACATACATCATGCTGTTCCAATTTACTATGCTTTAAATATAGGGGAAAGATAAAATAAAGTTGGCTAGAAACAGGTTGTTTTAAGTGACACTCACAGAACACAGTAATGGATCCAAAATCATGGGTAGCCATTTTTAACTAGACAAGTTAATTTGTGATGTTTCAATATCAACATTACCTCCACTGCACTTGGGGAGCATAGGGAATCACAAACGTGACTCCAACAGTCAATGAAATAAGCTGAGTAAGACAACAGAAAGCAGGTCTTCTTACCATTTTGGTGCTCTTCAGTATAACAGCAATAGTTGTTAAGTATTAGATTATCAAGCACATGTCTAAGCACATGCTATAAATTTAATCTCATGTTATTCTTGGAACACCCATATGAGGCCAATACTATCACTATACCATACTAGTATATATCATACTGTTATTAGATTGCGGTGCAGACAAATTATTTAACAGGCTTGATGTTAAAGGCAAGTGACATGGTGAGGTTATGCAGCAGGTGCTCTACTTGCAGAGCACATGGGTGCTCTGTACTCAGTCACTAGGATTTGCCATGTGTACATGGGTGTCTGTCATTGGGAGTAGACAAAAGAACAGGTAATACGGTTTCCTAACCTCTTCTTCTTCCAGGAACATTTGTCTGTCAGCATCTCTCCAAATTTTTACTCATTAGGCTACAGGCTAAGAGTAAAATACTTTTAAAGCCCATACCTATTATTTGCAATAAGCAGATCAATTGAAATCACCACACTTGGATTGATCTCAACCAAACCTCCCAAGAAATCATATACATTCATAGTCCTCCACCGAACAAAGCCACGCCCAGATTAAAAGCTTTAAACGTAATCACGGCAAGAGTGTCAGACACTCCTACAGTCAGAATCGGCTGGAATACTTGCTCCCAGCCTTCCTGGCCTGAGAAGCTGTGCAGATTATTTGAGTTCCCGAGATCTCCGATTCCTCAGATGTGAAATGGATGTGTGAAAAGATTGTTAAGCAGAGCGCTGGTTGCTCAGGAGCCAGCTAATCCCTTCTACCATGTTCTCATTAATAAATAGGTTTTTTTCTCCAGAAAAAAAAAAAACTCAAATTGTCCAAATTTGCCACCCACTAGCTTTCTCAAAACAACTCCATTAAAATTGAAAACTATATAAATAAAGAAACTCATTATTTACAAAAGCCATTGCACTTCTTTGGAACCTGTACACACACACACACACACACACACACACACACAACTACAGGATGAATTTTATTTTAGAGCCTATTTCTCAAAACTACTATTAAAAATTTAACATGTCTGTATTGACACCCATAGTTTCACACTCTGACATCCTGACACTGTATATGTTAACTTTATTACAAAGGCAGATGGTTTAAAACTTATTTCAGTAACTATCTAAAAACTCTGGTATCCCTTAGAATGCTGGGTAATACTTTGGGTACTATTGCCCAAGGGCTTGCATTACCACATGTGTCTGTACATGACTCAGAAAGTTCAAACAAGACATTATTGATCGACAGAAGATAAACACCACTTTATCTTATCCATAGACACAGTAACTAGGTTTCTCTCAAGTGCAACTCCAACAGTCCAAACTCTCCCAGGAAAGGTAGTTGGAAGAGATGCCTCACTCCTGTGGGTGACCTTGCATATTCAACATCTAAAACCCATCTGTTCCTTAGCTTAAAACTGCAGATCTACTCAGTTATCATTAACAAATATTTACTGCCAAATGGATCAGGAAAGTTGATTTATCATTTTAAGCCATCAACCCTATTCCAACCAGGCTATAAGCTTTTAAGATTATTTAGAATTTTATTTTTCTAATTGTGTCATTTTTCCTCTTCCCTTTCCTCTTCCCAACCCTTTCCAAGTTCTTTTCACTGCTCTTTCTCAAATACATGACCTCTATATCTGTAGTTGTTTATTCGTGTGTGTGTGTGTGTGTGTGTGTGTGTGTGTGTGTGTATGTGTGTATGTGATGGGAAGAGATAGATAGATAGATAGATAGATAGATAGATAGATAGATAGATAGACAGACAGATGATAGATAGAAGTAGATAATAGATATAGATAGATAGATAGATAGATAGATAGATAGATAGATAGATATTCTCAAATATATAAATATAATCTACTCAGAACATATGGTATTACTTGTATAAATATAAGATTGATCATTTTAATTTAATACAACCAGTTTTAGTTGAGTATTTTTGATGGATTCAAACAAAAGGCTAAAATATAGTCACACACTGGTGGTTGGTTCCAGGGGATTGGGCACAGGACTTCTGTGGCACCCAAATCCTCATATAGTAAAGTCTCCTATAGAAAAACGGTGCACTGTTTGCATATAATGTATGCACATTCTTTCACACACTCTAAGCTCTCTCTGGGCTACTTCTTGTCCCTTGCACATTGTAAACACAAAGAGTTTTCATATTACGTTGTTTATATCTTATTCAAAATAAATGTCTGTTTATGTTCAAGGCAGATGTATTTCTTTCAAATATTTTTAGGTTTTTTAAAGAATTATTTATGAATTTTATGTATATAAGTACAGTGTAGCTGTCTTCAGACACACAAGAAGAGAGCATCAGATCCCATTATAGATGGTTGTGACCCATCACATGGTTGATGGGAATTGAACCCAGGACCTCTGAAAAAATAGTCAGTGCTATTAACTTCTGAGTCATCTATCTTTCAGACATTTTTAATCTGTGGTTGGCTGAATCTGTGGATAGAGAACATACATGAAATCTAGAGGTCCATGTATGTCTGTTTATGTAAAAATGACTGTCTTCACTAAACTATGCTGACATCCTCAGCTCTCTATTTTGATATTTTGAAAGATATCTAAGTGAAGCATTTTCTTTATGGATTTATGGAGGAAATTTTATGTGTATCAGTATTCACAATCATGTGAACATATTCCAGGCTTGCTTGTTCTACTGGGGATTATTTTCTAGCGATTCTGAGAGGACATAGTCATAAAGATATAACTCCCTGTACTTGCAGAGTGTTCTGTCAGTAGATAATATGTCTAATGAGAATTAGCACACAACAGTTTAATCAGACTGACTATTTAAATAAGCAAATTCCATTATAATTCTTTAAAATCCTATTTTTCAATTTGATAGTAATGTCTTTATTTCCTCCAACAATTAGGAAATCACTATTGTATGAGATGCTGTATTGATTTAAAAAACACTAGGTCTGAGTATGGCAATTATTTACCCTTGTACCTTATTACCATGGCATATTCTAGTTTATAAGTGTATTTAGGTCCAGAAAATTAGCTCACCAGGTAAAAGCACGCACTGTGTAATCCAGAACCCCAAGTTCAAGTCCCAGAACCCATAATGAGAAGCAAATGAAAGCAAGTACTAACTCCCCAAATTTCTCCTCTGGCATGTACACATCCATACCCATACTCATACATTGTACACATGCATGCATACAATAATCAACAATCAATAACAACAACAACAACAATAAATTTATAAATTTTATGGATTAAATTTGTTCATTGACAATTGTGTATGTGTGTGTGTGTGTGTGTGTGTGTGTGTGTGGTATATGGTTGCTTCCAACCTAACCTCTCTTTTAGAAAATATTAGTGCAAATTCTTTAAGAATTTTATACACTGTAATTTTCATCATATTGACCACCAACTTCTCTAAGATCCATTCTCACCTTCCCATGACCCTCACCTTTAGGTCCCTTTTTATTAGTTTAATGACTAATAATCCATCAAATCAAGTTTGTGCTGACCATACACATCTCAGTATGAGACTAGCCACAGAAGGTTGGTCTATCAGAAGCCATATCTCCTCTTTTACAATTTTATTTATGCATTTATTTAGATATTTTTGAGACTTTCACAAGTACTGTATTCACATCATTTACCTTACCTACCATCCTTTCAACTACCCTCCCATGTCCACACAACTTCCTGTTGAACACAACTTCTTGTTCCATTATAGTTACACACACACATACACACACACACAGACACACACACACACACACACACACACACACACTTACAAATACAGGCTGCTGAGTCCCTTTAGTGCTGCTCATATGTACACATGCTTAGGAGGGCTGGCGACTTTGAACTAACTGGATGATCCATCAGGGATTTGATCCCTGGAGAAGACTGATTCTACCTCTCTCGTTAGACATTTTTTGCCTATAGCTCTTTGTCTACGGATGGAGGCTTGTGAGATTTCCACTATCCACATAGGCATGTCAATTCTGGTCTTGTTTAGATGCCATATTTTTGAGATTTCATGAGTGCATCTTCCCTCACATAGATAAGAGATCTCATCCATCAGGAGATTCCTTGGTATTCTGAGGAGCCACATTCTAAAAACAAAAACCTGCCTCTCCAAGAAGCCATCAACTGTACATAGTTTCTCAGTTAAGGGTGGGAAGCTCATGAAGCTCTTCACACTCTGTACTAGAGCACTGACTGGATTGATCTTGTGCAGTGTCTAGGTCTTCGTTATGTTTTATTCAGGTATCCACAGCTGCTAAGTTCATAAATTCAGCAATCTATCATGTCACTTTTTTATTTTGATCTGTCTCAACCATTTTCTCTTACAATCTTTCTGCCCATTTTCTAGAATGGTCTCCAAGTAATGAGGAGTATGTGTGATATAAATGTCACAATTGTAGACCCCACTCTATGGTCATTTATTCTCTGTACTGTCAGCAGATGTGAGTTTCTACACAAACTATTGTCTAAGCACTACAAAGCAGAACTGTTCTGATGAGGTTTGAGACATGCACTAATCAGTAAGTAGAAAGATATGACTTTAGAGGGAAGTTTGATACTATGTCAGTTTAGCACAATAGTAGTATCAGAGTCAACCCTCAGGCTTATGAGGTCCCTAACCACAGGTTCTTGGCCAGGTTTGCAGTACAAAGCATGAGTTTCATTTTGTGTGGCAGGCCTTAACTCCAATCAGAAAGTGGCTGGTTGTAGGAAAAAAATACATAGCTGGGGAACTGCAAGGTCTCTCATGCAATGCTGTATGTAGTTGGCTGAGAACGCCCTGGGTTCCTCCAGCTGTAAGTTAGGCCCGGCTGCTCACTAAAGGCTCTGCTGTGGCTCCACAGCCCCAACACACGAGGAAGTACTTGGGTTTCCAAAACCAGTTTATTGGCATGGCGGATGGTGGATGGATCTGGATGTGCGCCCCCAAAACCCAGGGCGGACCTGAGTTAAATAGAGAAGGGAAGAGGGGAGAGGGGCTGGGGAGGAATGCTTAATTGGCTCCACCCTCTGGCCTTCAGGTACCTCATTAGTATGTAAATCTCTCTAGGGCCTGGGGCCTGTTTATCACGCACACCTGTGTATGTGACTGAACGGTGAAGGTGGAATGGAGATTAGACCTCATGTCAGGCCCAACAGCTGGTTACACCTATAACATTTATGCCACTATTGTACTGTGTCTTACCATGCCAGACATCAACGCAGTTCAAGGATTCCAAGCTAAAGTAAGACTCTGGATGACTTTTTCCCTCAGTAGGCTTCATAAAACCTTCCAGTACTATGAAAGCATTTCAACTGGGAGGAGGCTTCCTAATCAGTACTGACGTGATTCCTTTATGTTCTGTATACAATGTATATGATGTCAGCAGCAGAAAAATTATCCATTTCTGGTGGGCAACTAAGACTAATGCCAATAACCTGTATTGTTTGTTAGGTCTCTGGGATACCTCTGATCAACAACTCAAGGCAAGGTATCTCACCTAGTACTAGACTTTGGGGGAAAGGGTAACCTGTGGCTTTTGAGAGAGCATCATCCTCATCCTCTTCTTCATCCTCTGTGTAGAGTAACTCCAATTTGACTATTTATACAACTACATAAATATGCTTGTATATGTGAAGGTTATAAAATGGATTCTTATATGGCTTTTTAAACACCTCTAGTGTTAACTATCCTTCCTCCAACCCTCTCATTGTCCCTACCCCTTTTGTCTCCCTAATTCTAGTTCTGATAATCTTTTTGTCACATTCAAGTCACTTTGTTGTGTATGTGACCCACTGTGTTTGCCCACTAAACATTATTATGATGCTGAGTTTGGAAATAACCATTGAAGTCTAGTGAACTCATCAGTGTGAGCACAACTGAAAACAGTGGTTTCCATTCTCCCAGAATCCATCTGTTCAGAAGAGAGAAATAGGGTTCTATGAGCTTCCCCATCTATTACTGATTATTGGCAAATACAAATTATTGTCTTATGAATGTCTAGTGCAAGTAACTGTAGCTGCTGTGACTCCGTGATTACAATGGCCATGTCATTTCTAGAGAATAACATTTTGAAGTTCTTCTCCCTATATTCTGGCTTCTTTATTCTGCCCATGCCTTCTTCCAGAGTAATCTCTGAGCCATAGAGGGATATAAGCCTACGTTTAGTAATGAGCCTTCAACCTATCATTCTTAAATTTTTGGGTAGTCATGAGTCTCTTCATTCACTGCTATTCATAGAAGAGAGAAAGTTTTCTCATTAAAACCAAAAATAGCATATGTGTGTGTATAAACATACATGTGCAAAAGGCAGTTCAGCGGTATGTCTATTTATCTAAAGATCAGTAGTAAATTGGCCTCCAGGACCTATGACTTCCTTAGACATGATAGTGTTGTTTTTATTTTAACCAACATTATAATGCCAAGCATGAATTCCCTCTTGTGGAGCAGGCCTAACATTACATCCTGGAATCTTGGTTAGCCTGTAACAGTCACATCAGTATTGTGTGTATGAGCATATTTTTGATGGGTTAATATAATAACTAATTCAGTAGGTAACTGAATAAGACGATTGATATATTTTCTCCCCTAGTAGTCTAAGTAGCAGTTTCTGGTACCTTCAAGCTATCCAGCAGAATGGAAGTATCTAGTTCAATTCCAACATATATATATATATATATATATATATATATATATATAAAGATGTGTGGTATGATCAGGAATAGAGTCCATCTAGGTTTGGTGGCCAACCGAGATTAATGATAGGAGCCTGTACTGTTTAAAGAGACTTCTGGAGGCTTACTAACCAGTAATTCCTGAAAAAGTATCCCACACTGGATTGCATTGTTCTTTAGCAACCTGCTGCTTCTGCAAGTAGCAGTAACAAGTAAATATTTTTAAAGTATTTTATACCTAAGAATTTAAATGAGTTTAATATCAAACTTTTTCATACTCATTTTAGTATGTTCTGGCTTGAAGCAAATGAGTTATGATTTATCATTCCATGGGTTCTAGATGGTTAAAGAAAATTTTACCTGTTTGTGCAGAATACTACTGAGTCACAGGTCTTCAGCTATTCTAGTAGATATCAACTGACTTATCGAACAGTCAGAGGCTAAATGAAACGATAAAGTAAGGGTACATCAAGATGAATGGAAAGCCTGTTCCAAAGAGGCTCCAGAAGATAGCATCCCTAAAGCAAACTGAGACATTCAGTTACTGTGGAAAATGCAGTGGAAGAAATGGAGGCATAGACAATCATAAAATCTCCTAGCAGACTGTTGGGAGAGTGCAAAGCATTGCAGACAGATGTAATTGCTCTCTGTTTCTAACAGTGTTAGTAATCTTCCCTTTCAATGTTTTATTGGACTTCTGCATAGCACTTACCTACTCCACTGGGGCTGTTAGCATGAAGCAAACAGCCTTATTAGATGTACTCAAACCCCATTGATTCTGATTATGTGTTCTGGTAGTCAGGAATCTAAATCTGATACCATGAGGGAATGAACAATGTTGGCAGAAGAATCTTCTAATCCTCTTTCTTGAAGCCGCATAGCAGGACCCACACACACACTCCCAGCAGGATGCAGACATTTACTCCTAACCAATTAGAACCTCCAAGTTGTAATTATGAGAATAGTGGTATTAATAATAAGTTAACTTTAATATTCTCCCATGGCTCTCCCACATGCTAGACACTTTGGTGAATCAGTTTAATCCTTCTATAAAATAGATACTATTATTATATCATTTTTCCAATAAAGAAACTAAGGCTTGGGAACATCAAGAAACAAGAACAAGCCATGCCGTGTGCATCAGCTTGCAAACTAAGAACAGATGAGTGATTCTAAAAAGCATTGCTCCTTTGGATGGGAAGGAAATGGAGATCTCTTAACAGAGAAAAACTAAGTAAATGTCCCAAGAATAGAAAATGTCTTTTTTTAAAACAGTAATCAAAATTCAAGACTCGAGCCTTCTACTGCGCCATTGCTTTGTATTACCACCCCACTGTACACATCTCTAATTCAGCCTGGTTCTCTGCAAATTCTAGGAGACAGGCTAATAGGTCCTCTAGTGTCAACAGGACCTGTCTCTTCATTATGTCCTCTCTATGATAAGATTCACAGACAAACTCAGTTAATGGAAACTCAGCTGTGACTTACAGACTGAGAGGTTCAACTCACAGAAGAAATGTGTGTGTGTGTGTGTGTGTGTGTGTGTGTGTGTTTGCGTGCAAGCAAATATATAGTTAACAAAGTAGCAGGACCAGCCATGAAACTATGACTGAACACATGAAGCAGTTGTCATAAAGGACTTGACTGCCTCACATTCGAATTCTTGTAATGTTTGGAAGATAACAAAGAATCTCCTGGGAAACATATCCTTCTCCCAGTAGGAAGAATAACAAGCCCTGTGTGTATACAGGGAGTCCTGGATGAGACCACCTTCATTTGGGACTTTAAATGAAGACTCAAGTGCTGCTAACTATGACTTCACCACCTGAGTAGAGTGTGATTCACTTAGCATTAGAGTGAATTTTCTTTCACATGTTTTCTAGAGAAACAAATTAGTTGGAAGGCAGGCTGAATTCTAACACTCAAAGCCTAAACAAGACCAAGCATTTACAAAGCTATGTGGGAATGGTAAATAGGGAAGGGAAAGTTGAACCATGAAGGAGAGAAGACATGGAGGGGAGAGTAAAATAATAGGCTTGAAGCAAGTGTCTATGTGAATAGTTAACTTATTAAACAATTCTGGCTACTTATTAGTCAAGGGGGCATCACATATACTAGACACTGACCCCAGAATGTCCCTCACTCCCTTGCTGTATCAAATACATGTTGCATGTGCAGAGACCTAAACTGGAGTCACCCTGAGAATGGTATTATGTGGTCCTTTATGATACCTGAGTGGGAATCCTTAAAATGGGGCTAGCATGAGCACTTGTGGGCTGGACTGATCACCTGAATTTGATATCCACATCCCACAAGGTGGCAGAACAGAACAGATACCTGATAATCATCTTCTGACTTCACATACATACCATAAGGTATGTGCACCTAATACACTGATACAGATACTCACAGAGAGCCACATGTGTACACACACATACACACATACACTATATAAATAAATTAAATTCAAAAAGCTCAGTAAAGAACACTGGCTGTTCTTCCTGACGACCCAGGTTCAATTTCCAGCACCCACACAGCAGCTCACAATCACCTGTAACATTGGTTCTAGATGAACCAATAACCTCTTTTAGCCCATGTGGACACCATGCACTTACACAGCGTGCAAATATACATGCATGCAGAATACTCATCAATATATAATTTAAATTAAAGCAACCTATAATATCTAAAAACCCATTTTATTTACCTTTCGGAATTAACACATAAAATTAAATATGTTCTATAATAATAAAACTCTGTATTATCTCAGAATTTCAAAGGATTAGATAAAGTCCGATAATATATGGTGCTGACATGGCAGAAGAAAATAGTATGTTAAAACAAAAAATTCTAGTCTGAGAATGCCTAGGTTCATAGCCTAGCTCGACCAACTGACTTTGGGTCAATTATTCAGATTCTACTAAAATCAAGATTATTTTTAAATAACATAATCTATGTGAATTGCTTAAGACAATACCGAGCAGGAGTAAGCCAGCCTTATACTGTACAGCTATGATCATCACATTTCTATGCTGAGAACACAATGCTTTAGAAGCCGAAAATGGTTAGGAGAGAGATAGACCATGAGATGAAACATTGAGAGTAGATTTTAGGGTGCAATAAGGAGACTGCGAAGTTCACAGAATCCTCACTGCCAGTTTGCAAATGTGAGCTTGGCACCCCCTCACCAGTTTTCCCAAGGGATAAGTATTCTCTAACACTGACAAAACTTCCTGATTTTTTTTTTTTTTTTGGCATAGAATGACTTGAAGGATCTTAGGTAACCATTAAAGCAAGCAAAGTAGAAATATGAATGTTTATATTACTGCACAAATCTCTCAGGCTTTGCTATTGACATAGTTACATCCAGAGAAACCAAAACCACTCAGCAATCAAAGCTACTTATAAAACTTCAGGTGCTTGTTTAAGAAGAGGACTGTTAGTCATCTAATGTTAGTCTGAAAAAACACAGGCATTAAACACATTATCCTGTTCCCAAATCCACTGCACAAGCATAGAAACTTCATGAAGAGCATACCCCAGAAGAGAAAACTAAATGTGGAAGATAGGGTGGAGGTGAGGGGGCTAAGTGGGTCATCAAGACCTCATCGAAAGAATTACATATCTACTAAGGGACACCAAGAAAATGCTTCCTTCTATGTGGGACAAAGTGGTGCCCTTCTGCAACCAAGAATGCTAGTAGCCTGTCTTGTTCCAACACTGTCCTGAGCAATCTCCACTCCATTGCTAGCTCCACCTTAGTTAGCAGCTGACCCTTCTTGTGAACAAATACACAGGGCTGATCCTCCTGTTGCAAGAGATACGTGGATACCAACTTCCCCATTGGGAAGGGTTGCTGGACTCACCCTTGAAGAAGCTGAAGTTATTCTAACAACTCACACACTGAGAATTGACTTAATTTCATGTACCGGCACTTCCTCGTGTAAGTTTGTCTTCTTCTAAGTGCAATGTTGTATGCAAGAATGACTTTACCTCTGAAACCAAAGAAGTTTTAGAACTGTCTCTAAAGTTTGCAAACTGAGATTAAATGATTAACATTTTGTTGCAGAGTTTTTCCTAAAAAACTGTATCCTGTTAACTATGGTAAACTGGTGGTTTCCTAAAGGCAGTAAAATTATTCTATTCTTCTTTTAACTTACAATATTGCTCATTTGTAGAATGAAAGAGGCCCCTCACTAGAAAGAAGAAGGAGGAAAGTCAAGTGAACACTGAGTGCCCTTTGTCAAGCTCCAGGCTGCATAGTCATACTCACCCTACCCTGGTGAATTGCTACTGTCCCTCTGTAGAGAAGGCATCCCTAACCCAAACTCAGAATGAAGAAACAGCTTAAGTAACTTGATCCAAATTTACAAAGTATTAAGTGGTACAACTCCAGCCTTCAAGTATTAGTCAATTGAGAATGATGGCATCATAATCATGAATAATAATCAATATTGTATGAGAAAGTCTGGATTTTAATACCATGCAACACAACCATAAAATTTTGTAAAGCAGAATAAATTGTGTCTGGAATAATCTGAGAGGCTACATGTGCAAAACTGATTATTATTCAGTTGTGGAAATAGTGAATTGGGATAGTTGCAGGAAAATGAATAAGTACGGGAACATAAACACATGTTCTTTCTCATATGTGAACCATAGCCTGTAATGTAGACACACATAGAAGCAGACCAGTGGGTGTACTTGCATTTAAAAAGGAAGCCACAAAGGGGTAATGGTAGATGATAAGGAAGGCCAGATTGCAGGCATAAGGACACACATGTCATGAAAGAAGATATAATGGTAATTGTTCCTATAGTTTCCACTTTCAGAGTTGTTTTCTTTTATGTTTGATGGATAAATGTATAAAAATATGATTGATAAAGGAGGTGTAAACCACTAACCACAGCTCTGTATCATCAGAAGAGCCACTGTAGCAGGACAGAAGTTTACCGAGATGGAGAGTTAGGAAATCGTCAAGTATTAATTTGAGTTGCTATGTGATGTTTTTACTCATGAGTTCATTGTAATAAATAACTTCAGTAAATACAAATAATAAAGTATGGGCATTAACCATACATGTAATCCCAGCATAGGGATACTAAGGCAATATTAATCCAGTGATTACAGGATTCAGGAAAACCTAGGCTGCACATAGACTCCCATCTCAAAGCAAAAGTGAATTAACAAATAAAGCTTTTTGAATTGTCATCTCTGTAACAAGACACACAATTTGACCCGTGCACTTAACCACAGGATAAACTTCAAAGAAGTGGAAAGCTGCCTACACTTTCTGATCCTAGAACTCTCTCTCATCCACCCCAATTCCCTTACAAAACATGTGCAGTTTCTACCTGTTAACATTTCTGAACACTTTTCTTGGACTAAACATTTTTTTTAAGCCACCATTCCTGTCTGAATTTTCAATATTTAAAGAACAGTAATTGTGTTTGAGTATCTCCATTTCATTGTTTCTGATCTTCCTGTCTACGCTTTCTGAAAGATTTTTATCTCCAGGCTAATCATAAAGGAAAGGAGAAACAGACAGCATGTGTTACTGTCACCACCGGCCATGAAGCCCTGGTGTATAGACATCCACAGTCATCATTGCCAGTCTATGAGCACAAACCTATTCACAAGACCTTACGGAGTGGGTATGACCTTGACTTAATAGTAGACTGAGAAAGGACAACATCCAGTAAGAATATGTGTACCTAGGAATCAAGCATAGTTAGGACCTTGACTCACTCAACCTCCTATCCAGGATACTGTACTACTTACTTGTTAAAAGCCTCTAAGGTAGGAATCCACAGAATTACTTGGCTCTTTCCTGTCCTTTTGGACTCACATGAAAGTTTCCTGACTTGACCTATTCTTTCTCTCCTCATAGCTGTTTCCTTCCCTCTAACCACCACTACCAATTATCATTTCATACTGCTAATATTAATATCTTTATTCAAGTATTAATAAAAATAATTTCTGGTTGGACTTCATCGAGACTGAGTTCAACCCAAATCAACTGAGCCAGATCTAGTAATGATCTAGCAGAATGAGAGTATTTCAGATCGCAGTCATCCATTGAAAGTCACGAGTATGTTGACAACACATTAATAGAGAAACTGTGGCCTCGTTTTCTCTCCTGTCATCTAGTTTCTACCTTCCTTCTAAGTCTTTCTTCTTTACAATACATTTTTTATGTGTCTACCCTATTTGACAATAATGATTCATTTGTTCTCTGTTACTTTGTTTGAACACATATGGTGTTTATATCAGAGCTCCAATGAGCTATTATTAACTCAGTTGTATACTGCTGTTACCAAGAGACCATTTATATCATTTCTTGATCTTCGCTACAGATGAATTGAATCACACACACACACACACACACACACACACACACACACACACACACTCCATACCACATACCATATACAAACACATACTACATACACCTTGAGAAGGAATAACACTTAAGAAGAGATGACTCCAAACAGGAGTCTGTTTTCTTCAAAGGTCCCTACTATCTCCTATGTGTCATCATCTGGCTCTACTGAGGTAACTCTCTGGTGAATAGTAAAGGCTAGTATGCATCATGTTTAATTAATGGTACAAGGATGAGGCCTTAAAGCAAGTAACTAAAGTCCCATTTGAGGACTTCATTCAGGCTAGACGCAATCTCTGTTTGAGCAGACAATTTCAGCGATGTTGTTTCTGAGAGTAAGATAAAAGAACAGGAAAGTGAGATTCAGTGTTGTGAATGGTACGTGCTAACCTTTAACACAGGTAAATCTCAAGCGTCCTGCTTTGAGATATAGAGAAGTTAATGCTTCCTCTTCTTTTCTTCTCTTGTATGATTTAGTTTCAAGCTAAATCCAATAGATTTAAAGACCTTCTCTTTGATAGCTAAAGGAAGTTTCAAACAGATAAGAGGTGAAATGTCTTTGAAGCAGAAAAAGCCTATCTCTATAATACCTATTTTAATGAGACTATTACTTAACTCTTTTTTATGGGATATTTTATTTGCATTTCAGATGTAATCCCCTTTCCCCATTTCTCTCCTCACCCAGGAACCCCCTATCTTATCTCCCTCCTCCTGCTTCTATGAGGGTATGTCCCCACCCACCCTCCCACTCCCACCTCCCCACCCATGATTTCCCACACAGTGGGGTGTCCAGCCTTCACTGGACCAAGGACTTCCTCACCCATCTATGCCTGACAATGTCATCCTCCCCTACATATACAGCTGGGGCCATGGGTCCCTCCCTATGTGCTCGCAGGCTGGTGGTTTAGATCCTGGGAGCTCTGGTTGGCTGGTATTATTGCTTTCCTCATGAGGCCACAAACCCTTTCAGCTCCTTCAGCTCCTTCTCTCTAACTTCTTCATTGGGAATCCCATGATCAGCTCAATGGTTAGCTGTGAGCATCCACCTCTGTATATTTCAGACTCTGGCAGACCTCTAAAAAGACAAAACCAAATGTGGAGAAAGAGGAACACTCCTCCATTGTTGGTGGCATTGCAAGCTGTACAACCACTCTGGAAATCAGTCTGGTGGTTCCTCAGAAAATTGGACATAGCACTACCTGAGGACTCAGATATACCCCACTCCTAGGCATATACCCAGAAGATGCTCCAACATATAACAAGGACATATGCTCCACTGTGTTCATAGCAGCCTTATTTATAATAGCCAAAAGCTGGAAAGAACCCAGATGTCCTTCAACAGAGGAATGGATACAGCAAATGTGGTACATTTACACAATGGAGTATTACTCAGCTATTAAAAACAATGAATTCGAGAAATTCTTAGGTAAATGGATGGAACTAGAAAATATCATCCTGAGTGAGGTAACCCAATCACAAAAGAACACACACGGTATGCACTCACTGATAATTGGATATTAGCCCAAAAGCTCGCAATATCCAAGATACATCTCACAGACCACATGAAGCTCATGAACAAGGAAGACCAAAGTGTGGATGCTTTGGCCCTTCTTAGAAGGGATAACAAAATACTCATGGGAGCAAATATGGAGACAAAGTGTGGGACAGAAACTAAAGGAGGGGCCGTCCAGAGACGGCTCCATCTGGGTATCCATCCCTTGTGCGGTCACTAAAGGTAGACACTGATGTGGATGCCAGGAAGTGCATGCTGACAGGAGCCTGATATTACTTAGCTCTTAACTAGAAACATTTCTAGTAGACCACAGACTGTATAATTTTAAACAGATTTTTTTAAAAATAAAAATAGATGATTCTAATTACCTAAAGTTTGTCCTCAAACAAACAAACAAAAAAAACCCTAAATATCAGGATTGCTTTGCAAAAATGATGATCAATTCACCATCTGATTATGTTTAATTTTTCTCAAGAATTCTGGTAACATTTTGTAATTAGATTGTAACTTAGTAAAAAAAAAATTATTTTGGCACAGTAATAAAGTTAAATAAAAATTAGAAAATATATTTCCTCTTCAATAGGCACGCTTTAATGCCTTGACTTAAACCAAATTTGAATAAATGGACAAGTGAATACACATATTAATCCATACATTTGTATGTATGTGTGTATAGAGCATATACAAAATATCATGTCTATAAGATACCTGCTTATTATTTTTTTCTCCAATAAACTCTAAGTCAATAGCTCCAGTGGTTCCCCCATGCAGTTTTGTTTTGTTTTTTTTTTTTTTGGTAAATATTTTATTACTGTGCAGTTTCTCAGTACTTGGGGTTTGTTAGTTCAAGTAACTCTAGGTAAGACCCCAGATGATTCCAAAACAGATGGTGTATGGATTTTAAGCATGAGGGAGCAATAACAGAAGTATTAATGCCCCGAAACATCTTTGCAAATGCTGTCTCTTTAGACACTTGTGCTTTTCAGCATTGATTTCTAAAAATAATGAAATGTTATCAGCAACTTCTTACCCAAGAGAATCATCAAAGACACTGCAGCAAGAATAAGAGCAAGAGACACGTTAAGGAGAACATCTGACCAGAGAGAAGAAGATCCCACTCTCAGGGCAGTCACGTTTAGTGTTGTACAAGGTTCTGTAGTTTCAGTGACCCAACATCGCACTATCTCATCGGGTATTTGGTCCATAGTTGACTTTTTTCTGTCTGACTTTCTGTAGTCTGGAAGAGCTAAAGAGCTATGGAAGAAACTTAATGTTTTAATTAAACCAAAGAATAAAGATAAGTACAAAGTCATATTATATCCTGCCAAATGATATGGCCCAGGGTAAACCATGAAAGCGCTACACTCTGCTGGAGAATCTGGATAAGAACTGACCAGTGTATAACACAGGGGTGACAATGACCACATGTTCACACTGGACCACAGGCGAAGGAAGTCAGAACCTGGTCCATGTGCACCATCCCACAATCCACTGGGCCTAGTCAACAGAATTGATGCGATAGATATTTCCAGTGCAGACCAGACGCTAAACTGCATCATGTTCTAGTTAAACAAACCCATGTGTCCCTGTGGAGGAGACTGCAAACTCACAGCACTGTTCTTTCTGGTTTCCCACTTCTTCCTATTTCTCTCAGCTACACTCTGACAGAAGCCGGGGATATCTGCAATCTCTTGAACCTTCACCCACTTTCTTTATAAGGAAAGGAAAGCTAATTAGAAACATTTTAGTAATTAAAGGACATTTAGCTTCAGATTGTCTGTTATTTGTTACCCACGGCATCATGGGCACGTCAACTAACTTCTCTCTTTCTGGGCTTACTGCTTTCTCCACTGATAATAGAAACGCTAACACCTACTTCATAGAATTGGTATGGGGATAGAATAAGTTGTGTTTAAATGTAAAGCATAGCATGTAATACATGTTTAGTACGTGTTGGCCTTGTGTACTGTTCTTACTTATCATCTTACATTTTGCCACATAACAGCCAAAAAGCAGTAACAGCATTTTAACTTGTTCACTAAAGGTTTCATGTGTAAGCCTCATGGCGGTGGTGGTGACAGCACGTACCTTTAATCCCAGCACTTGGGAGGCAGTGACACATAGATCTCTATGAGTTCAAGGCCAGTCTGCTCTACAAAGTGAGCAGGACCTCCAGGGATACATAGAGAAACTCTGTCTCAAAATAACCAAGATGATGATGATGATGAGAGTGTTGCTGTTATTATTGTTGTGGTTTACATTTGGTAATATTATTATTATTATTATTATTAAAATATTATTATTATCACATGTAAATTATAAGTTTTTAAGTTATCTTTATTCCTTTTGACCCACTAGTCCTTTGTTTATCCGTTCACTAGTTTGTGAGGCTCTCTGTTAATGATTTAAGCATGGGGTTTTGTTGTTGTTGTTGTTGTTGTTGTTGTTGTTGTTGTTTGTGTCTCACAGGTATCATTCTTATCTATTATTTATCTGTCAACCATTTGTTTTAGTCTCTGCCAAGGTTGCATTACAATTACATGTGCTTGTGATTTTTATGTAGTTAAATCTGGCAGTCTTTTCATTGTGACTTTTTACACTTACTTTGAAAGACTCCATCCCACAAGAGAATGAGAACATTCTCCTGTGTTCTGGTAGTTACGTAATGTCTTTAAAGGTTATCTCTTTAATCCTCTTAGAACTTGGACATAGGTTATTAGGTGATAGTCCAACTTTATCTCATTCTCAAATTGTCCACAACCTCCCTATGATCTGAAATAACACCTATTGGCAAACACCAATCTCAAAACAACTATGGATCAAGGCTTTCGATTCTGTGACATGGATTTTCTGTTCTTGGGAGTGTTTAATTTCTTACTGTTGTTAAGCTGGCTCCAGATCATTCCACGTGTTCGATAAATCTTGTGGAAACCATCACGTTTTTTTTTTCTGCCAGAAGAATTACGGGATTAATTTCTCAAGTTTCAAAATAATAGAAACTAAATAGAAATAGCAATACATGATAAACTGTTACATCGTAGACTTTTTCACTTAAACAGTTCTTTAGGGCTTTTTGTTGAACTCAATTGTTTTCTTCACATGATTTTAGACACTTCTTATGTTTATTCTTATTATTTCCTTTTACTGGTCAGATTTTCTCCTGGCATCTCTTGTTCTCTTCGTGAACATTTATCCTTACCCTTGCAGTGCTCTCTGACTAGCTGCAATACAGTATCACTAAACTGTAGCTACATTACCCTGATGTGACACCTTTGTCACCATGCCTTTACCTATACAAGGAAACTGGGTTCTATTCCTAACTCACAAAAAACTTCATTATCTTTAATATAGATATCATTTTACTTAGTACCACTTGTTTACTATGAAAATGATGCATGTTTTCCATTAGTGAAGAAAATTAAATTTATAGAATCCCCAATACTCAATAATCTTTGTGTCTTATAATGATGTTGTCTTGTAGTCGTGGGGCTGTGCTGACAGTTCATATGTAAACTCAGATGTGATTTTTTTTTCTACTAGTTTTCTGAATTATTATATATTTGTGTGGTTTTTATCAAAAATGGGCTATGCCCACACATAATTTCATAAATTTCCATAATTTTCCATTCTTCAAAGGGCTTTTTGTAATAAAACAAGTATTCCTTTCTGTTTTGCATATTCATTTTATTTGTTTGTTTGTTTGTTTATTGTGTATGTGTGTGTGTTTGTGCATGTAATGTATGTATGAGTACCCACATCCAGAAATGGGTGTCAGATCCCACTGGAGTTGGGAGCATCCTGGCATGGGTGCTAGACACTGAACAATGATCTTTTTGAAAGAGTAGTAATTATTCTTAACCACTCTTCAGCTACAATTTCTTTAATAGTGTTCAAAATATGCCTAATTAAACTATCTGTTTCAAAAAAGTTAAAGGTTTTTCAGTTCAAGAAACAGTTATTAGGTTATATAAAACCTTAATTTATCCTTTGAACAAATTTGCAAAAAAAAAAAAAACAACATACTTTTCTAAGTAAATATCCAACACACCATTGCATCTATTTTTTGTTTTTTAAATTATTAGAAGCTATATACTCATTTGTAAGAAGTCTCAGGCTTATGATATGGACTCTCTTCTCATTTGAGGAATTCACATGTATCTTCCTGGTCATAAGGCCAGCTGCAGTCTAGTTCACACTTCTCTCCTGTCACCTGTGACTCTTAGTGTCCAGTCTGTAGAACTTTATTAATTCTACTTTTGTCTCTGGTCCTCATTGGTCCACTGGAATTCTTTCCTAGCTTCTTCTCTTGAGTGCTTATTTACAGTGATTTGTGTTTTCAGTAATTTTTTTTTCAGATTAGGCTTTTTGACCCAATTTTATGATGAAAATTCTATTTTGCCAAGTAGTCACATAGTAACAAAATTATAATTTTTATATTGTAAATTTTAGAAGCCATATATCATAAGATAAAAAAAAACATCTATCTGCCACCCAGTTTAACCAGTTAGCCTTTTATAATCAGAAAACTTATGAACATAAATTTAACGTAAGTGAAATTTGACCACACACTGTTTTTACAATGTATTTTCCAATTATATTCCTAAAAAGTCTACCTCACTTGTGACTTCTTTGTCTAGACTATCAACCAGTATTGTACCACTGTTCATGCAAATGTCTCCTTGTCAGTGGTTATTTGGGCAGTGTCTAAGCTCCCTTGCAAGTACTGTGAGAGTTGGAAAAGAAAGAAAGAAAGAAAGAAAGAAAGAAAGAAAGAAAGAAAGAAAGAGAGAGAGAGAGGGAGGGAGGGAGGGGGAGAGGGAGGGAGGGAAAGAAGGAAGGAAGGAAGAAAAACCAGTATTCAGAGAGTTAAAATAATAATAGAAGAACAGAAGTTGAAATACCACTGTGTTCTCAACCAATACAGAACTTACTACCGAGATTTTGTTAATTATAAGTACAATTAACATAGTCACTTAAAACAACTTTAATTTCTTTATTTCAATATTACCTGGGACCAAATAAATGCATCATACATTAACTGATGTCTTAATAACAGGAAGCTTGTTCTGATTAATTAACTGATATAATTTTAAAATAATGATGATGCATTAAGACTTTTAAAATACTTTTTAGCTTTTTAAGTTAAAATATAATTACATCACTTTTCCCCTTCTCTTTCCTCCTTCCAACCCCTTCCCAGAATCTCCCTTTATTCCCTCTCCAAACTCATGGTGTCTATTTCTTTAGTCCATGTAATCACCACAAAGACCTTTGGAATGTGGGCATGCAAAAATTTTTTTCTATGCTTCATGGTGCAAACTCAAATGAACTATTGCTTTCATTTGTAAACATTTTTCTAAGTCGTGTTTTGCAACTAATTTAGACTTCTTTTATTGAGCAATGCAAGGCAATAATTACTTCTCATCATCAAGAGACTCTTATCACAAACCCTTCATTTCTGTGCAATGTGGAACTCTGTGAAAGTTCCAGGATATACTTTATAAGGCTGAATTTCTTCTCAAAACGACTTGTATATGTCTTACAATGAATATGCACACCTCACTTATACCATGCAAGACTGGGCCACAATACAATATTAGAGAAAGATTGATATGGCTTAGAGAGATCTGAACAGCAAGTGAAGCCTTCGACAACCTCAAGTGCACATGGGGTCTAGTCTCGTCACAGCCCTGAGGGTCCCACTCAATGAGAAGGACCTCTATCCACTACTGATCAAGTCTCAAACAGTCTCTTTCCCCATTTAGTCTTCTTGTCCAACCTCTTCAGCGCATCAAATAAGAGGGTGGCATGGTAAGTGTAGCATCAGAACTAAGCTTTCCAAATTCTAAACTGCCAAAGACAGGAATGTATTTTAAAAAATCAATATTTATTGGACTCTTCATTAAAGTTGAGGATAACTGTTTCATTTCACTTTTAATCAAGATGCCCGCTGACATTCATGATCTGCATGCATCTCCATTTTGACATCCACTCTCTGTACCTTCATTTTGTTCTCTGCCTGTAATTTCTGCTCTAGTTTTTTGCTTTTAAACAGGCTTCCCTCCCATGTACTTCGCCAGCTTTGGTCTCATGTTTTGCCCACGTCACCCGTTGAGAGACCTTAGAAATGAAAGTCAAGTTTGCTCCCCTATTTCTTCAGTCTCCTTGGTTGCCACTCTAGGACAATAAAATCCAAAGAACAATTCCCACTTTCAAACCTGTCCTGATTTTAGTTTGTAACTTGCAACTCTTTGTGGCACCAAATTTTTACTGGCAAATAGATGTATTTCCTTTTTCTGTGATAGGCAGAGGTATAACTGCAGAGCAGCAAGCGTCTCTACCTGACAGATATCATTTTCTCCACACCACCTTTCCTTCTCTTAGTCCTCTCTCCTTCCACCTTCCCTGACCCAAGTCCTACTAACACCAGAGACCTGACTCCTCCCAGCAGTGAACTCTGGCAGACCACATATGTGATAATAAACCTATTCCAATCTTACCTCAACTTCAGGGGAAGCAGAGATCTTGAAGAACAATTTCTAGGTTCTGCTGGATCACATGGAAACGGGTATTGCACATGTAAAATCATAAATACATAGAAGAGAAATCATGTCCATAAAAGCTCTAGTTTTAATAACTTTGTCATTAAGAAATATCTACTCTTGTCTCTCTCATGAATATGGTGTGCAGAAAACATCAAAAAAATTCATCTTCTCACATTAAGTAAATTTATTCTAGGGTAGAACGACAGAAGTTACTGAGAATAATTAGGAATAATGAGTGCTAGAACATTTAATTTATGTCTTTTTATTTCTGATTGACTACAAGTCACTATAATCTATAAAATTGTTGATGCTAAGTCTTCTGTTCATTCCTTATGTGTCTGCTGAGCACTTGGCATAGCATCAAGCCTTTGGCACGAACAACAAGTAGAAGATAGCCCTTCCATTTATTATGCTTATTTCAGTGAGACTGAGAGTTGGGTGAACATTACAATACTCTGCGAGGTAATACAGAGCTGTACAGGCTTTCCTGAGAACAGCGAGGAGATGGCATCTGATATTACCCAGGAAGGTTGTCAAAGAAAGCATCACAGAGCAAACAGCATTCAACCAAATCTAGATGGAATTAATAGAATCAAACATTGAAGTTGGAAAATACAGGAAGGGAAAGGGTAAGCAGTGAGCCTGGAGATCTAAAGAAGCATCTGGGTGCTAAGAAGAGGGACAGGGACGTGTGAAGGATGGGGAAAGGAGACCCAGGATGTGGTACTGAGGAGAATGTGTCATACTGATGACATGGGACTTTACCTACCACATGGAGTTATGTAAAGATATAATAACCAACACTGTACAAGTATTAAATACCAGGGACCATTTTGAGTATTTAATAATTACCTTAATGTTTAATCCTCAGAACTACAAAGTAAGATATACTATTACCCTAATTTTACATATAAAGACATTGGGGCTCAAAGAGCTTCTACTGGGATAAAAGTAGAAGAATATATAGGAATGCTTTCTTTTTCTTTTAACAAGGGGGTCTCCTTAGGTAGCCCAAACTAGCCTCAAACTCATGATTCTCCTACTGCAGCCTCCCATATAGATTCGGGAAATAGCTATAACCATCACACTTGGTTCAGAGTCTGTTTTTAAGTAGTTATATTCAGTGGCATACACATTTGAGATAAGATTTTCATTGCTAAAGAAAAATATAGTCTCAGGGAATATGGAGACATTGTCACAAGACTATTAAATGGTAGCTAGGCAGTGCAAGTGAAGATTCATGACATTTTATACCTTTTATTTTTCGAATGAACACTGTCTAGGGAGTCTGTCCTGGTTAGTTTTTATTGTAATTTAACGCTATCTAGTAACCTTGGAAGAGGGAACCTCCTTTGCAGAATTGCCTGTCTTAGGTTGTCCTTTGGGCATGTGTATGAAGCACTTTCTTTAGTGCTAATTGATGAGGGCCAGTCCACTATGGGCAGTACCATCCTTATGCAGATAGACCTATGTTATATAAACCAGCTAGCTAAGAAGGATTTAGTGAACAAGCAAGGAAACTGCATTTTTCCATTGTTTCTGCTGGAGTTTCTGCCCTGAACTCCCTAAACAATGGGCTATAACCTGTAAGTTAAAATGAACCTTTTTTTTCCTAAATTGCTTTGGTCATGGTGTTTATCACAGTGGCTTTGAAAATAAACTAAGACAAGGCCTTTCTGGATTAGCTCTGCTGCCCCTGTATCTCACGACCATCCTCCATTATGACTTATTAGCAAAAATATTAAATTACACTGAATCACATGTGCTAGACCTCAACAAAATGAATGAGATATCCAAAAGGTTTTCTCATTCATCTTCTCTATAGTCACTTGTCCGCAGCCTGTTTGACAAATGAAAAGTCTGATGTTCAGAGTTGGCATGTAAATGTAATTCTTCAGTGCTGCCCTGACCCTCTTCCAGCAACTTCTATCTCTACCTCACTCTTTATCTGCACTAACAAACCCAGCTGGGCCACAAACCTACCTACGTTTTCATTCGGAACCTGGGGATTGAAAGTAGAGATGCTTGGGGATGCCTTGCCTTGCCTGCCTCCTCTGATGAGTGCTAGGATCCTATGCTTGATGATATGCTAGTTGGCACAACAAACCAGAAGCTTCTGCAGAGCTGCTTCTGTATGGTGCGCTCCTAAGCTCCAGGGTGACTGTGGTATATTATTGCTGCAGATAATAGATGGTTAAGGAGATTGCTGGAGACAACAGTGAAAGGCAGAAAGGGAACAAAAGGCTCTTCCCATGTCTGTGTTCCTGTTCATGCCTCTGCCTGATTAGTGGGCCTTGAACAGCTGACCTCCCCCGTTCCCGGCCCTCTTTACTTGCTTCTAAACCACCTCAGCATCGTGGTTCTCTTATCCTATGATGTTCTATCTAGATCGCTTTCGTTGGATCTTCCTTATCTCTTGGCTTCTAGAAGTCGGAGTTATCTTGAGGTCTGCCTTAGATACACACCCTCTCCCCAGTCTTTCCATGAGCTCATCCACTCTCAAGACTAAACATCTGTCATACACCAGCTCGAAGTCAGTGTCTCAGCTAGAACTCTCCCTTGAAATTGAGACTTGGATTTCTGTCTACGTGCCATTCAGTTTCTGTTTGGATAGCTAAAGGCACTGTGAAAATCAGCACCCTCATGCCCCTGACCTCTACTTTTTCTTCCACAAGTTTCCTCAATTGTATTCTTCTTTTGTCTTTAGCTTTGTTTTGGGTTGGGTTGGGTTTTGTTTGGGAATTCTGGTGTCTAAACCTAGGAGTTCAGACATGTCCCTCAAGTGCATGCCATTAGAAAACACACCAGATCCCTGAAGTGCCTTTGGTTACAAATTGTGAGTCTTGTTCTAATGTGCTGATTGCAATGATTTGAGATTTAGATATTGTGAAGGATTTCTCAGAACTTCACAGAGTAGTCCAGTGGAGCAGAGAGGCCTTTCTGATGTCAAAATGTACTAATTATTAACCCAAACTCAAGGCAGGTTTTGAAAAAAAAAAAAGAACTCATTATGTAACTATGAACTGATGAACTGTTGCCTTTTAATGGAAATGATGAAGTCTAGCAAAATAAATAAATAAATACAGCTTAGCCAAAGACTATAGATTTTGCTATGTAAGTTATTAGGGCACATAGAAATAACCTTATCAGATCCCCCATGTCCTTCCTGATCCTCCAGAATAAGCAAGGCACAATGGAGAACCTAAGAGCTTTCTGATTAAACAGTAACTTTAATGACGTTTAGTAAATTTAGTAACATTTACATAAAAGTAACCTTAGGCAAAATGTAACTCTTTATAGTTACAATACTTTCTTTATAAATCTTCAAAAAATGGTTTTTATAGCCTTACTTATAAGATTACCTCATAGCAATTTCTACAACTGTATCTGCCAACAGATAAAGATTATAAACGAATATGGGCATCAACTTATCTATGTTTTAGTATCCATAGAAACAGTATATTCTCTAGCTACAGAAGTAAAGCTACATGACCTAACCTGAATTGCTTCATAATGCCAAATCACTACTATCATGTAGAAAAAAAAAAAACCACTAATTTCCTAATCAAGATTAAAAACAAGGGCACAAGTTCTGGATAGATGAGATGGTTCAGCACTTGCTGCCAAATCTAACTTCCTCAGTTCAATCCCTAGGACCCAAATGGCGGAAGGAGAGAACTGCCTTCTGCAAGTTGTCTTCTGACATCTGGTGTGCTTCATGAATGTATGCACACACACACACACACACACACATGTCGCATTCACACACACACCCACACACACACACACATGCACATACACACATACAAATTCATTAATTTAAGTACTTAAAATTAAAAAAAAAAAACTTTTCTAACCGTGAACACTAAAATCTTTGTTCAAATTTTTTATATATGTGACTGTATGAATATAAAAATGTGAGAAATGTAGGTGTGTGTGCACAAATGAATTTTAAAATCTTTTAACCAGTCTTGTTTGGTTGTGGAATAGACAAGTGTCACTCGCAAAACACAGACTAGATGACAATGCGCAGTCTCACAACTTCTACTTCAGGATAATTGATTTAGTGATCATTCCTTCTTCCCAAATCTCCAATCTCTCTCTCTCTCTCTCTCTCTCTCTCTCTCTCTCTCTCTCTCTCTTTGTGTGTGTGTGTGTGTGTGTCTCTCTCTCCCCCTCTCCCCCTCCCCCTCCTTCTCTTCCTCTCCCTCTCTCTCTCTCCCCTCACTCCTCTTTTCTTTTCTCCTCTCTTCTTCTGCCCTCTCTCCGTGTGTGTGTGTGTGTGTGTGTGTGTGTGTGTGTGTGTGTGCACATGTGTTACATGCACAGGTATATGGTGTGGAAGTCTACACCTGGAGGCCTGAGGAAGACATCAGGCACCCTACTCTACCACTCTCTGCCTCATTTCTCTAAAAGGAGGTCTTCTGCTGAACTCAGAGCCAGGTTGGTGGCAAGAAGCTCCAGGGATGCCACCATGGTTCTAGGGTTACAAGAATTGTAGATGGTGCTGAAAATTCAAACTCAGGTCTTCAGGCTTTAGCACCAAGCACTGTTACCTGCTAAGCCATCTCCCTTCACGTCTCTTTAATTGACATGAACTAATTTGTTTGTATATTTAGTGACATCTTAAGGCAACTGAACTGAGAATGCATGGACTAAGTTGTAATTAGAGAATGGATACAATCCAGTTTTCATTTAAAAAGTTGAATATTTAAAAATTATATATATAATTATAAAAACATGATTTAAAAAACTGTTGGCTGGCCATGTTTGAATGTGGCAGTTAGCAGCTATAACCTTAATGATTCCTTTATAGGCCTATCCTAAAGACGTCCTTCACAAGAATGGCAATGTAGACTTGGCTATAGTAATTTATTTAATTTATCTTAAATTTGGTTTCAGTGAGCAACCCTAATTAACCTGATTTTTTGCTGATAATCACTCTCAATGGAATCAAATCACAAATCCGGGGATGGATTGAGCGGCACCCAGAAGGAAGCGGCACTCCGCGCACTGGTCCAGCGCACAGGATATAGCTTGGTCCAGGTAGGAACTTCTTGTGACATCTGCTGAGACTCAGCTCTAAATTCAGAGTTCTAGAAATACTAATATCCCTTGATGCAGAAAGCCAGCATCCCTGGTATAACTCCTGGTATAAATGTCTTTCATAGGAAAAGAGGAAATAGCATATTTCTTCCAGCTCTGACGGTAACCTAGATTCTTTCTACCCAGGTTATCCACTAGACCTTAATTTGTTGCTTGAAAATATAACCACTAATCAGTCAGTTTCAAAAGAACATGTTGAAAGACAAAAAGACAGTTAGGATCCCCAGTTCTTAGTGAAGGTGACCTTAGCTGATACTTTAGGAATCAGTGGAGAACAAACTTTAGGAATAATCACCTTGGTTTCAAGAGAGGTCCCTGCAGATAAAGACTTCAAGATGTGGTTTCCAAGAAAGTAACCTTTTTTTTTTTTTCAGCCTAGTTATTCCATTTTATCCAGTCCATGGTATTTAACAATAACTTCTGTCCATGTTGGACCATTGAAAAGCAAAAATACAAGGGCCACAAAAAAGACCTAATTATTAGGAATTATTTACATATGACTATTGCCATTGAGATAATGCCTTTTAGGGAATATATGCTGCATTAAGAAGCAGGCTAGTATTAGAATCATCAAAACTATCCCATTAGAATACATGACACCCCATTTTGTAGTAAGACAATGTGTTTGGATCCAATAACCACTGGTTTTTACCTACATCCTTTTCCAATAAACTCAAATCTCCCTGATAATCATTCAGAATACAAATATTACATGCGAATAATGACAGAATGTGCCACATCCTGGTTTTATTAGCTCCCCTAGAGTTGGATTATTGGAAATGCCCTAGATTTACTTATACTAATGCTATAAATCATAAATGCATTACTATACATGATACAATGCCTCAAGTATTTGTTTTTATCCCATTAAGGAGTGCTAATCAGACTTTTTGTTTTAAATTTTTTCATGCATTTTTTTTAATTCTGTAGTGACTTTTTAAAGTTTCATTAAGTCAAGAGAGACACTGAGATATTTGCTTCACTAGAAGCTGAGTTATTTTAGAATTAGTGAACTATAAATGTTTTTGTCTCTAAAATTAATGAATAATTTAATATTTATATATCTTTCCACCACACTAAAATAATCACAGAAAATTCTAAAGAACTCAGTCTACAAAAGAAATATATTTAATGTAATTTCTTTTTCACATGTCAACAGGCACAGTTGGTTGTAAAGATGGTCTTTCGTTTTTTTTAAATGATGGTTTTTTTCTTTTCTTTTTTAGCCCATTCTTCTGTAAATTTTGTAAACATTTTAGTCAAATTCTTCTGTAAATAATGTAGAAAAGAAAGTCACTTTATCAGTTCATTTTAGTTTTGGCTTTTCTCGGTCCCGAAACGTTTAATCAGAGGAAGTGACGGTGAAAAGATATTTTAACCCTTTTAAAACCTAACTGTCAATTTTAGGCACATAAGGGGAGTCCACCTATGACAGACGTGGATAAAAATCTGTCTAGAACAGCAATGAGTACCTTGCTACCACAAACCTAGGTAGAAGAAAGTAAGGAATGATCAAATAAACTATAATTGCACAGTCATTGCCTTCAACAAGCAAACCTCAAGGGGAAAAACCGCACAGCATAGCGTGCCACTTTAACTTTACTCTGTGTGAATAGACTACATGCAAGATAGAATTTAGGGTAGGGTAAGCCTCGTGATATTTTAGGAACATTCAAGTGAAAAAAAAAAAGCTTTCTTGTGAAAATGCTAAAAATTCTGTAAAATAGAATTATGTAGGTTCAACTTTCAGGCTCTTTCCTGTATACATCAGGGTGGAAGAGAATTTCTGTTGTATTTCCCAGCTTATTCTTTGCTCTGTCAACTGCAAGTTCACTCTTGGCCTTGAAGCAGCAGGATGAATAAAGCAAAAGAGAGCAGCCGGGAGGTTATGCCTGACTAACTGTGGCACAGGGGACTGAGAAACTGAAGCCGCTGAGAGCCTCTGTGTGATCGCAGACATCCCGACGTCACTGCTGGGGGACCCTCACCTGGCCACAGGCTTGACCTGGCTTCTTTCCATTGAGCTCATCTAGACACTAGCCACCTCATGAGAGGACGGAAGATAACCCATGGGTCATTTTAGGGGAGTATCAAGACATTCAAAAACTACCTGTTGGACAAACATCACAGCAGCACTACTTAAGCAATATTCATTAGCAGAATGATTATTGGATCTAAAGTTTTCTAACAATATGGAAGCACGGCATTCCAAAAACTAGGTGCTTAGACCTAAGTGTTCTAGTTAAAGTGATTGTATGCATATATATATATATATATATATATATATATATATATATATATATATACATTGCTTTAAAATACACTCATAATTAAATGGTTTTGCATTGGCAAATGTGTCCTGCATTGGGCTCAAAATGTGGAACATGACACAATCAGAAGGTCTGTAGTTTCACTTGCTCTTTATCACACGTAAGATCTTTAACAAGTTTCCTAATTTCTGGATCTTAATTTCCTCTAAGGTCAGTAAGGTCCATCCCCACACTGTTAGCCTTGATTCGTGATCTGTATCATCTCAGTTTGCTAGTGGACAGCCAACTGGACTGTTTAGGTGGAAGAGTTCACAAAGCCTCCATCTCTATGATCCGGGGATGTCTCCTTACTCTTCCTAACATTCACAGTTCCTTTGATGGGAAAAACAAATGACTAATGCAAAATAGAAGAGCGTGTTGGTTTTTAAAAGATCTCTGAACAAAAATGAAGATGTTAATTAACTTCTGATTTGAAGGATTTGTTTCTCTGTGTCTTTCCAGTGGTATCGAAATTCAAACCACAGAGAGGTGAAAGATCCATGCTCTCTTATCACCAGCAGGGCAAACACAGCTGTCAAAATAGAATTTTACAAGTTACTTAATAACACAAGCAAGCCTTTACTGTGGCAACTGCTGCAACAATGTGTGCTTATGAGAATTAAAAGAATATGTTGTAACATCTTTTTTATATAACTGGATATCCTTCTGTATTTTACTAAAGTTCTTTAGAAAAAGAGATTCAATGCAACCCCCTTAAAAACAAAAGATCTAAATAAATATTACTTCTAAAACTTATATAAAGCTAGCAAGTTAAACTTTAAGGTCCATGGCAGCACCATGTGATACAGAAATATTGGGAAATTGTGGGACAGTTTTAAAATGTAAACAGCCTTTGCCTCTGGGCGGAGAAGCTATCTGGGGGTTTTCTTTTCTACTTTTCCACTTCTACTTACATTTCCTAGATTTCTAAAGCCAGCAAATATTGTTTTGAGAGTCAAGGGGAAAAGTCATATGACACTGAAAAGTGTCTACACCTCAACAGTCAATTTTAAAACCTGAATGCTTGAAATAACATGTTAGGAAGCTACATATGCATTATTTTAAAACTGGAAATTAAATTATTCTCTCTAATTATGTACATGTTTTCATGCCTGATCTTTTTCTTTGTTTTCCAGTCTTTCTGCAGTGACAGGGTCATTTGAAGGAAAAGTATCATAAAATATAAAATGCTATCATAATTGCTCAGTTAGGAAACATGGGCAATTTTCACAGAGGAAAATTCACTATCTCGTCTGTGTGGTGGGTACCTACCTGGAGTTATTGGGCAAGTCTTTGTGTTTAATGCTTGTTTCATATTGACAGAGTCCAACCCTCCTCTTTGCAGTTAGACAACGGCCCTAGAATTACATACCACAGACTGAAAGACAATGATCCATCAGCCAAGTATACCTATCACCTGTAACTAACCTCAGTGCTGGATAGAAACAGCATTGTTTCCAAAGACAATAGTTAATGAAGAAAAGGAAAAAAAGAAAGGAAAAGAAATAGAAAGAAAGAGGACACAACCAATCCTAAAGTATGGAGATTTTATTGCAGATACAAGGGAGAAAGCAGGCAGAGAGAAGAGTGTAGGTTGAACATGGCCAGTGGACAAAACCAGACTATGAGAGAAGAGAGTGAGGGAGAGCAAGAGAGGAGCCCAGTGACATACCAAGAAAGGTGGCTCGGGCCAAGAGACAAAGATAGTAAAAGGACTGGCATAGAAAAATAACTGGACTATATGGAGAAGACCCACTGGGGGAAGGACAGCTCAGTCCAATCCCTGGGCTGGAGAAATTTATAATAGGAGGCAGGTTATGCTAGCTATACTCTGTAACAGATAAGGACCGAGGAATGCTGAAAGGACCTGGCTCGCAGGTCTACTTTGACATGTTAAATAGATACCAGTTTAGCCATTTGTTCTGGGAAATAGATGCAACCTTCTTTATTTCCTCCATGCATGCTAACTCAAGCAAGCACTGAGACTTTATCCCTTCATGTACTGACTGACTCTACAAAGAGAATTGTAGTTTCTGCCTTTCTAAAGAATATTCTCATTGGAAAACAAAAACAAGGAAAAGAAAAGAGCAGTAACAAAGTCAGGTTCTGAGCACCATGGGTTTGATCCAAAACAAGGTCACATAACAGAATGGCAGATGACCTTCAGACATGATGCCACTGAAGCTGAGATTTAGGAGATGGAAGCAAGCAAACTTTCAAGGAACCGAGAAGATACCAGCATCCTTGGCATATGAACCATGTCTTAACCAAAGTATTTGTCAAATGTATAACACCTTTGAGGAAGTAAAGACATTTGTTTCAAAGATAACAACATTAACCAGACATGAGCCTAGTGACTTTAACAATCCCCCATCTTTAATTCTCATCCTTAAACTCTGCATGTAGGCTGCCTGATTAAGGTTTCAATGGAATTATATGCTTTTGTTCTAATTTGCAAATAATATTAAACAAACATACACAAATATATGTCATAAAGAATGGCATTATGTCAACATAAATCTGATTTGGATACCAATCATGCTTCCCTTCTGAAAGGCAACCCAAACTAAGATAATTACCCTTCTTTTAGTTGGCTATATCAAACTGTCAAGGGTCAGGCCAAAAGAGACTCTGGAAAGAACACCAGCAAAGAAACAGCAATTGAGATACACGAGTCCATTGTGCTTAGCAGCAGAAACCTTACAAGCCAGTAGAGTAAAAGTATACACCCGAAGTTCTGAAGGAACAAACTATTGGCCAAGAATACTGTATCCAGTAAAGGCAGAGCTTAGAAAGAGGTATCAGGAGTGTCCCAAATTAAGGCAGACAGAACTCATCACCACCAGACTTGTCTTAGAAAATGTTACAGTGAGACCTTCAGGACAAAAAGATGCCAAAGAGTAACATGAAAATTGCTGATGGTAAAAAAAAAAAAAAAAAAAAAAAAAAAAAAAAAAAAAAAAA
>JANHMN010000003.1:158376375-158393257 GCA_030674055.1 Rhabdomys pumilio
CACACACACACACACACACACACACACACACACACACACACACACACACACGACCCAATGCAATGCTGCTTGCAGGGATTCATGTCACCTGAGGGGGCTGAATCTCCAGTGAAGCAGTAGGAAGATTTCATGCATAAAGAACAGAAAGAAGATAGAAGACATTGCACAGACACCGGCTTAACAAACATGTGAAATTAAAAAGAAACAAACTGTAAAAGAAGACAAAGGTTACCAAATAAAGATAAGGAATTCAATAAAAGTCTGCAAATGGTGGAATGAAAGTAGTGGACAGCATGGAGACTGCAGGGGGATTGCAGGGGGGGACTGCAGAGGAACTGCAGGGGGACTGCAGGGGGACTACAGAGGAGAGTAGCTGTTGTCACCTACACTGGCTCAGAAAGAGGCAGGTGTCAAAATCAGAGCAGCTTTAACTTAGTCTTTTCCCTTACTGCACGTAAGTCCTAAAGACAGAGAGAAAACAGATTTCAAGGTGACCACAGCTTCTGGGCCTTTCTTTTCTGTTGTCGGCTCTCACCACCTCTTCCTTCCCCAACTGTCCAAGAACTCAGATCATGTACGTCAGAAAGTCCAAAACACAGGAGTGTGTTGGCCAAGCTCTTCACCGTTCATATCTAAAGCTCAAGAAGCACCTAGATGTTGGAATGATGCTTCAAGATGCATGTCCAGAACCACGAGTGGGTGGGCAGAGCACAGCGATCCCAGGACTCAGCAGGAAAACACATGATTGGCAGCACAGATCTTTACGCAAACTGCTTTATAAGGCGTGAGCGGGTCTCTGAAAGCAGTTGGCACTTTCCGTGTTTTCTAACATAGAAGCAAATACATGCTTAGAATATGTTTTCTGACTTCGGATTTTATCTATGCTTGAATTTAGTATCCTCGTGGTTGACCAACAACGTTATAAGGTACAGGTTGTTTTGTAAAGAAAGTTGCTTTTGAATGCTTCAAACACTGAGATACTGATTTCCTGAGACATTTGCAACATGCGCTCCTCAAAGATAAAGAAGCATCAAGAGGTTTTATTCAAAGAGTCCGTTTGCTTTTTAAAAGCTGTCTTCCTCCTTATGATACTGCTAATAACTTAAAATGAAGATGGGACTATGAGAGTTGCCTATCATATATAATGGGAGAGGTGTATGCTGTCTAAATAAAATCTTGTAGTCAGTCTTGCAAATTGATAGCTGGAAAAATATACTGACAACCCATGAACTTCTGTAGGCACAATCTAAACACGTTCCAAGTGCATTGGTGCCGATGTTGCGAACCATGCAGAGGTATTCACCCCGAAACCACGTTTCTCGTATAGCAGGCTTATGAGAGTTAGAAATGCCACCACAAAGTGATCAATTGGCCAGCGCCTGTGTATAAACAGCCAGGTAGGAAAAAAAAAGTCGGGATCCTAAAGCAGTTTGGTTTGAAAAGATTTCTTCTTTGAGAAGAGACAGAAAGTACGAAGAAGCAAAGAGAACCAGAAAAATTATTACAAACTTAATATAAAAGATCTTCGGCTCATAGATTTTCCCTGCTCCTCCTGCAACGCAGGACCCCGGGATCCCCCAACCCCTCCAGGCTCGCCTGCCGCCATGGCTGACAAGAACACGTGATCAACGAGGAGGACAAAATATGGAAAAAGAACACTCCTTTTCTTTATGATTTGGTGATGACCCATGCCCTGGAGTGGCCCAGCTTAACTGCCCAGTGGCTTCCAGATGTGACCAGGCCCGAAGGAAAATATTTCAGCATTCATCGGCTTGTCCTGGGAACACACACATCAGATGAACAAAACCTCCTGGTGATAGCCAGTGTCCAGCTCCCTAATGATGATGCTCGGTTTGATGCATCCCAGTATGACAGTGAAAAAGGAGAATTTGGAGGTTTTGGTTCTGTCGGTGGGAAAATTGAAATAGAAATCAAGATCAACCATGAAGGAGAAGTAAACAGAGCCCAGCACATGCCTCGGAACCCGTGCATCATTAACGCACCCTTCTAAACCAGACCCTTCTGGAGAATGCAACCCAGATTTGTGTCTCTGTGGACATCAGAAGGGAGGAGGGAGGATATGGGCTTTCTTGGAATCCAAATCTCAGCGGGCACTTAGTGCTTCAGATGACCATATCATCTGCCTGTGGGACATCAGTGCAGTTCCAAAAGAAGGAAAAGTGGTGATGCAAAAACCATCTTTATGGAGCATACAGCAGTAGTAGAGGACGTTCCCTGTCATCTGCTCTACAAGTCTCTGGGTCAGTTGCTGATGATCAGAAACTTATGATTTGGGATACCCATTCAAACAATACTTCCACGCCAAGCCACTGGGTTGATGCTCACACAGCTGCAGTGAATTGCTTATCGTTCAATCCTTACAGTGAGTTCATTCTTGCCAAAGGATAGGCTGACAAGACTGTTGCCTTGTGGGATCTGAGAAATCTGAAACTCAAGTTGCATTCCTTTGAATCACATAAGAATGAAATATCCCAAGTTCAATGGTCACCTCACAATGAGACTGTCTTAGCTTCCAGTGGTACTGATGATAGGCTGAATATTTGGGATCTAAGTAAAATTGGAGAACAGTCCCCAGAAGATACAGAGGATGCCCCACCAGAGTTGTTGTTTATTCATGGTGGTCACACTGCCAAGATGTCTGACTTCTCCTGGAGTCCCAATGACCCTTGGGTGATTTGTTCTGTACCAGAAGACAACATTATGCAAGTGTGGCAGATGGCAGAGAACATTTATAATGATGAAAACCCTGAAGGAAGTGTGGATCCAGAAGGATGGGAATTCTAGACTCGTCTGCACTTGTGATTTTAGACTCTCCTTGTTCTCCTCTGAACTCTGAAATGGATTTAACATTGGTTTAAGACACAGACTTTGTTCAGCCACCCAGCTACAGTAGGTGCCACCATCGATGCTATTAACCCAAACCATGCGTGTTTTCTAAATCTTAACTGGGAGGCTTCATTCAGCAACACCTCGTTGGTGGCTCCAGTTATGGCTGGATAGCTGAACAAAGTCTGTTTTATTGTTGTGTGTGCTTTTCCCTTCCTTTCTTTTTCTTTCTTTCTTTCTTTTTTTTAAAAAAACTTGGGACCACCAAGTTGTAAAGACGTATGTTTTTACCTGGCAGTTGTACTACTGGTGAACAGTCAAGTAGAGAGTGAATTGCTAGTTTGTATTTGTTTTTTAAGATTAAATTAATCCTTGATAAAAGTTACGTTTTTAGAGGTTAGTCTTTGACCACAATAGTTTGATGCCACCTCCATTTTGGTTGACCTGTCTCACCATCAGGCCTGTTACCCTCCATAACTAACTGTGTAAGTCCTTACAATGGAATAGATTGCTTTTATATATATATATATATATATATATATATTTTTAAAAAAAAAATGATCTCCGGTCATTAAAAGAATTAAAATGGATAGTGACTGGGTGAAGGCCATCAATTAATGATCTTCCATTTTATAAAGGAGCTCACACAGGAAGAAGCCACCATCTGCTCTCCCTGTTCGGTGAAGCTGGGAAAGAAAGTAAATGTAGTAGCATGGAGAGCAAACAACTGGTGAGAATAAGATAAGCAAAGTTTGTCATAAAGCTCACTTGATTGAGAAACAGGAGACCTTCAGTATAGTGTTTCCTGCATAAGTTAAACTGCTGGAATTTTGGACAATTTATGTAATATCTCTTGAGCCCTGTTTTCCCCCGTAATATATGGACTAATACTGAAAGAACCATAGAAAACAATGGATCTAAAAGCCTGGCCTCAGAATTCACTGTCTTTGCCATTAGTACCGTGCGCAGGAGTTTAGGTGCATTCTGTATCTCCGACTCCTCATCTTCACAAGTGAAGACGACATGAGTCAATGCATTTGAAGCAGTTACATAGTGCCTGACTCAAAGACAGTAAATTGTCGTTTCGCTGCCGTTGTTTTTATGTACAAATAACAGATGTTAGTTTGGGCTGGCTAAACAGAAAAATCTTATGTTTAAAAAAAAACATTGTGTTTCAAAAGTGTTTAAAAGTTTTGAAATTTTTATTTCAATATTTTTTGAGAATTTCATAAATGAGTACCACGTTGACATCATTTCTACCCTTTCTTTCCTCCGCAATCAATTTCTCTCATGTTCCTGCCCCAACTCTCTCCTCTCTCTCTCTCTCTCTCTCTCTCTCTCTCTCTCTCTCTAATTCCCAAACTCTTCTTCAATATTGTTAGTGATAATAGATAGATAATAGATAGGTAGATAGATAGATGATAGATTGGTAGGTAGGTAGAGAGAGACAGAGAGAGAGAGAGAGAGAGAGAGAGAGAGAGAGAGAGAGAGAGAATAAGGAGTCAATTCAGTGTTGCTCATATGTACATGTGTTTATATTTCAAAAGGACCCACCCATAGTTGCTGCTAAAAGTTTAAATTTTGAAAATCAGGTTAAGGAGATACTCTTCTGTATGAAAGCCAAAGGCACATCACAGATTTATAATTATGAGAAAATTAACCCATCATCCCCAAGTGCTCAACACTGAAGTGTGAACTATTAAAATACTGTGCAGACTTCATTTTTATCACTAATAAAACCATGGCTGTCCTAGTTGCAAGGGAAGCTAGAAACGCAAATGGCTGACATTTTTAAAACCTCCAGAAGGTATCTTTTCCCAGATGTACAAAAAGTTCCAATGTGTGGTGGGCAAAATAAACCTTTTAGCATTAATTCTAAGACTTATTGGGTAGCATGATCTATTAAACAAAGTTATCTGGTTTTAAGCAGGGCCAAGAAGATGGTAGCCATAATTTCCTCAAGAAAAACTTGAAATATCTGAGGAGAGGAAATTCCAAACACTCTTGATATAAACTGAGTTACTAGGCAGCCTTGGCATGCGATACATAAAAAGGAAACAGGATTTGTAGCTAGAATTGAGTAATAGAATTAGACAGCTAAAAGTTTTCTACCTATTTATGGGGGTGAAGAAACAGAAAAGATTTTACAGACCTGATTATAAAGAAAGGCAAAAGTTCCCAGCATTGAGTAAACATCCTCTCACTTATAAAAAAGACTCTAAGAAAATATCTCTAATCTGTTTCCCTAAACTATTAATATATTTGGGTTGCTGAGGAGAGTAAGGCCTGGAGGATACGAGCCAGAAGGGAGAAAGCACAGTTCTAGTCTGGCTTTACCTATTTTAAACTCCTCAACTATAAAAATAGGGCCTGAAATATCAGCCCACTGTCTTTTCAGAGTAATGGACAGCTATTCTGACCTCGTGACTAATGCCCAAGGCCTGCTTCAAATTGCTCTGAACTTCTCCCGCTGGTGCATTCCAAGCCTGGTGGGTGGTTCCCAGGCCAAATGCTCCTCATTGCACGAACTTCAGGGCATCTCTAAACTGGTCGGACTCTGCAATCCCCAAGACTATTATTGGGCATTTTTTTCATGTGTTTATAGAAACCACAAAAACACAATTAATAAGCTTCTGAACCACATGAACAAATGGAGTTCTCAGACCCGTACTGTACACAGCCATATTTTTAGTAACCTACAGCAGTCAAGACAATAGAAATGAGACTTCAAAAGGTCAATCTACTTATTGCTTATTTATTTTCAAGTCGAAGAAGTCTTGTGAAATCAAAGATTCCAGATGCCACTTTGCCATTAGGGAATATGTATTTGATTTCCTCAATCTGAGGGGTAAAAATATTGGCCACATTTATGTTGTATATTCTAATAATTAGTTGGGCATTATAAATATCTGAAGTGCACAGGGAACAGTATAGCAGGGACAGCTATCACCCAAATGGCAAGATTTGGCCCAGGGAGGGAATGGTGGTCAGCTTTAATAATTTGGCCCTCTGCATCTTGTATATCTGTATCTTACACAGTCAGTGTAAGATATGTTCTCCCCAGAATTTTGTGTAATTGAGTGACTGGAAACTGGAAAGAGTGTTAAGTGAGGCAGGGCACTTTCTGCTTCCTGACAAGACATTTTCTTTTTTTTAATTGAATATTCTATTGATTTACATTTCAGATGTTATCCCCTCTCCCCATTTCCTCCACCCAACAAGACATTTTCAGATGTTGAATTTAATGTCTATGTTGGTTGTATGTCGAAAGGCTTTCTAACATTAAGGTCATAATATGTAATGATTATGTAATATATAGTTACATATTTTGTTACCTAATTTACATATATTATATAGTTATGTAATATATGTGTGAATTAAACTGATAAACTGAGGCTCGCTTCTTGTGTTCAAACTCTGACTTCTCTACATAACAGCTTTATGACCTCAGCAAATTACTCTCTGACCTTTTATCTTCTATAAAATGGGGACAGTTATGGCTCCTGGGCCAAACATTGCTTTGAGGCCAGGAAACTATGTGGCATGGAGCAGCTGATATTCAGGTATTAGCTAGAAAACAAAAAAATAAATAAAACTTTGACGATCTTCACAAATGTCAAATCGATATGTTTAGAAAACTCTTGGTTGAGCTATAGATACAACATTCTTGGCATGGGTATACTTTTTGTTGTTGTTTTACTAAAAAGATAAAATACATCATTTTTCTGGTTAGTGATATCAAGGTTTTTCTGCTAGGGTAAGACTATAGGATAAGAAATTACAATTAGATTAAATTAAACTAAATTAAAGGTGAAGCTTTAAAGATTTAGTTAGATGAAGCCTGCTCAATTGCTTGAAGCAAAAATGTAATCCAGGCATCCTTTTGTTTTACTATTTAAAGCACCAACAAATACAATACTAAGAATATAAAGGTGAACCTGATTACAGACATTTTTTAGAATCCAAAGAGCATTAGAGCAAACTCGGAACAAATGATGTCTAAAGTGAGTTTAGGCAGAGAGTCAAAGAGGTATTACAAGCTGACTTATTTTTATTCTAAACAATAAGCAGCCACCTCGCAAAACAATATCTTTAAACTAAAACATACCTTTTTAGAGCATACATTGAAAACATTTGGAAAGGTAGACGGAAGTGTCTGCCTATAATTACTGTTGAGGATGGGTGGAGTGATGCAGTGGGGTGTTGTTCTTCCTCTGCTGTATATTACATTTGTTACACAACACCATGCAGCCTGGCGCAAAACTGCCTGATGTATTAACGGTGACTTTTGTGATGAATGCCAACATTCGGCCCCTTTAATAGTCATAGTATAGCATGAAGATCTAGAGTTCTAACTGTGCTGATATGCAGTGTGGCTTGTTTATCCTCCCCCAGCAAATGAACTGCAGCGTCAAGTAGCACTGGGTTCTGCCCAAACTTTGATCTTTAACCCCCAAGGAAAACAGATTGTTGGCACTGGAGGAAAATGCCAGTATCATTCTTCTCCCAAAAGAACCTCTACTAGGTCAAGAGAGAAAAAAAATAGAAGTCAGTTCTATTTGGACTGAGAACATAGTTGCTCCTTACATAGAGAGACAACATTAGGAAACATATCCTACTATCTTGTCATCTTTGGAAACATACTTAAATCCCTCAGCAGCTATCCCCAAAATTAGCCGGTTCACATCACCAAGTGTTGGTCTTCATGTTTTTTTATATTTAGAGAGTCTCTCCATTACCTGACTTGACTAGTAGGGGAAAAATTTAGTAACAGCTGAGTATTGGGCCAAGAGCCAAGCCTTGCCTATTTAATGTAGGTTACCCTCTGAACAAAGGCTGCTGTAGCCTCTACTTTGCACATGAGAAAACTAAGGTGCTGAGACCCAAAGTCCCACAGCTAGTGAATGATGAGCAAAGTCAAAACAATCCATTCTAACAGTGCTGCCGCTACGCACAACTCTAACACTAAATCAGAGCCCAGATATCAATTACTATTAATCATTTAATAACCTGTCTTTGGGACATTCATACAACAGTCGGACAAACTATCTTCTTAATTGTTAAGAAGTTAGGACTCACTTAAGTGTTCTGCCACAGTGAAATGAGATGACAGAGATCATAAATTACTTAAAAGACAAAAAACACAGCCCCACAGACTTTAGCTCTTTCTCCAGACCTGTGGTGGGTTTTGAATCACTCCACAGTCTTAGGACACATACTCTAAGACATTGTAATTGATAAGGAATCATGTAAATATATCCTTCAATAACTTCCTTTTTTATAGTTTCAAAATCATGATTTAATAGATAAACACAACTGTAACAACTGTAGTGTTACATACAGATACAAATGATTTGTACTTACGACATCAAAGGTACTCCCATTTTTTTGTTGAACTGTTCCTACCTTTACAATTTATAATCCTAATTCCAATATGAGCATGTATAAAGTGCATAGTTCCTACTCAAGTTTCCAGACTTCTTGAAATCTGGAATTCTTAAACCTACCATTTGGATAGTGCAGGCATTCTTAACCTGATATTTCTATTGAATTGTAACTTTGAAAATATGGCCTTTATTAGAAACCATGATAGGATAAGTGATTACTTAAAAAAGACAATCAAGTTGTCTTTGGGTAAATACTAATATTAGAGGCCATAGAAATATTTCTGTTGTAGTGTAACAGGCCCTCAGACATTAGCATAGCTGATGACATGATGAATATATCCTGTTCTTAAAACCCAGCTTCTATTGTTCAGTACTCTACGTGTCAGCCATGCTTCTCTCCAGCAAGCTTTTGAGGCAGAGAAGTTCTACATTGAACATAAACAAGTCTTTAACTTTGAACTTCTAGATAATCAACTATTATTCCTTGACAAGCTCAGATATTTCCCCATATAGTCCTTAACCAAAATGACTTTTAAACATGAGAAAAACAAACTAAAGATTTTGTTGTTTTCTTTTCTCTCTCATACACCATTCTTCCCTGAACACACAGGAAAATGGACAAAGAAAATATGGTGGTCCTCCACCAGGCTGGGATGCTACACCTCCAGAAAGGGGATGCGAGATTTTTATTGGGAAACTTCCCCGGGACCTTTTTGAAGATGAACTCATACCATTGTGTGAAAAAGTGAGTCCAACTTTAATTTCTTCTTTCAGGAGGAAAATATCATTCTCTTTAGTTTGGTTTTGCTGTTTTCACCTTTCTTTAAATCTCTGTGTATGATGTATGTATATGATGTGTGTGTGTGTGTGTGTGTGTGTGTGTGTGTGTGTGTGTGCATGCGCGCACGCGTGCGCGCGCTCATATGTGTGAGTGTGAATGAAAATCTCATCCACGTGTATAGAAGTCGGGACAGCACCAGTATCTGCTCTTTCTATTTTGTTTGAATCAGGGTCTCTTATTGTTCATTGCTGTACATGCAAGGCTAGCTGGTTCATGAACTTCCAGATTTCTCCTGTCTTGGCATCCCAGATCACTGTAAAAGCCCTTGGATTACAGATGTGTGTTATTGCAACTGGCTTTACATAGTCCTCAAGCACTTTGCCCAGTGTGCCATCTCTCCAGTGCCCAGTTTGATGGTTCTCTCCCAAGTCCCACACATCAAATATGGACAGTGTTAAAATCTTCCTGAACATCAATGACTGTCCCCTTTACTAGTGCCTCTGCCCAGCTCTTTGTCCTGTTGAAATGATGAATTAAATAACCACTGCTGACAACTCTCAAATTCATATCTCTTCCTCCAGCCTGGGTACTGGCAGTTCAATCACTGCAAATTCAATGTATCTAGCAATACAAAGCAGAGTAGCAATCTGCCAACAATAAGATATTGCTCCAATTTGACATCTTGCTTGACTTTATAAAGAACAGTATTGTATATTAAAAAGTATGTATGCTTGTCATGCTTAACTATGTGTCTATATACATTGACATAAATAAAATTTTCTTCTGCAAGTAGAATTGTCTTAGTTAATGCAGTGAACAGATTAAGAACCGTTTATTCAATGTCCTTATGTGATTGCTAAGGAATACATTTCCCTAGTTCCAAATGGCATCTTGAAACTAAACTCAAAATTAGAAAGAACACAATCTGAAAATTAATTTGTAACACTAGGTGTATTTTTCAGCACACACATTTAATAGGAGAATTTGGCTCTTCCCCTACATGATAAAAATCAATTGCTAGCATGTGTAGTCTCTGAAGCAGAGCCCGTGGTTTTATACACAGAATCCTAGCTGACATACTAAAACTCCTGAAAATGGCAGACACATGAAACAGGTAAAAACTGTGCTCACCGTGAATGAAAAATAAATAGATCCTCCTCAATGAGTCCTTTGGAGTTCAGTAGAGAAAGGCTAAGCAGACAGTAGCCAAGCACTGAAGTAATGTGCAGCCTTATGGCATCTCTTCGCATATGGCTATTATATGTATTTGGACTACACTGCTTACGAAAACTAGGGGTAATAAACTACTTAGCCGGCACTACTCATGACAGCTGGAGTACAGAGGGAGAGTGAGGGCAAGCAGGGTAGGTGGAGAACAAGTGCCCTTTTCTATGAGGTTCTGAGCCTCTATTGTTGTATCGTGGCTAGCATTCCTTTTCATTCCAAAAATGGCTAAAATAAGAGTGTTCCTCAGGCCACCCATGAAATACACTGTACTCATCGTGATGTCATAGAAGTGGGGAAAAGACAGCCAAGAAGTTAGGTTAGCAAGGTCCCAAGTGAGTACCCTCGTTTCCTGTTATAAATGTCAGTGACAGAACACAGCCAAGTAAAGGTCAAAGCACGGAGATGTTAAAAAACGACTCAGAAGGCATGGGCAAATCTATCAGGAAACTGTGCTTTTGATGACAAATGCATTTTTGGGTCCCCAAGACATCACATAAATGTCCAGATACTTGTATGACAAAGATCATTTGCTCAGCCAAAAGTACATTCTGTTAGCTGAGGCTGAAATGCCATTTGTCTATAATTTCTTTATTTAACTCGGCTTTTCCCATGAGTTAGATACTTAATCTGAAGCTGGCATAAAAGTATGCAAACTATTCCCCATGGATACAAATGCCAAATATGGCAGGAGGCAGTAGTTCAGCAAGTATCGAGCGTGAGTGTGTGTGTGTGCTTGTGCGTGTGTGGTGTGTACATACATTTGGCAGTGTAGATATGTAAATAAGAATGCTCTGTTTCTATTCATTACAGATTGGTAAAATTTATGAAATGAGATTGATGATGGATTTTAATGGTAACAACAGAGGCTATGCATTTGTAACATTCTCAAATAAGCAGGAAGCCAAGAATGCAATCAAGCAACTTAATAATTATGAAATTCGGTAAGTTCCTCATCTGCTAAACACAAGCTGATTCCAAAGCTGCACCTGCATCTGTTTTCTATCAAGGTAGTGTATGTGTGTGAGCCAGCCAAACTTGGAATAAAATGCTAGGTCTTTCTTCAGTAAAAATGATCTGGTTAAACATTTATTTAATCTCATTACTGTATGAGGTATAAAGTCCACAAAGATTAAACTTATTAATTAACTAATTTCATTAATATATCAAGATATTCTCTGTTCCCATAGATCACAAATATAAAAGATTAAATAAATAACTTGCAAACATAAAACTGAAGAGGGGGAAGGTTGTGTGGAGAGATGCTACTTGAATTTGGTGGTTTTAAGAAAATACTCTATAAGTTTTCAACCATGTCAGAAATTCAGAATGACTGAGTTAACTGGAATTATGGGAAGCACAAAGCATGACTTCTAAATTTATAGAGACTGCTGAACACCTGGACAGTCCCTATACTTCAAAACGTTGGAGCATCTGGTCTTCAGCCTTCTGGCCCAGGATCTTCAGTCATTCTGAATTTCTGACAGAGTTGAAAACTTATAGGCTCATAGCCAATCCTGGCTATTTACTTTGAGAGAAAAGATTGGAGTGGACGGTTTTCAGCTGACATTCATTCCAAGCCAAGAAAAAATCCAGGTTCAGAACTGTTTTAGTTAGGAGAGATGACAGAAGTTCTGGTTAGTCAACAACATGATGGACTGGTTATTAGGACTAACTAGTACGTCACTGGTACAAATCAGCACAATTATGCACTAATTGTATTTTAAGAAAAAAGTTTTATTTTAACAGGAAGGGTGATATGTAGGAGGAGCTAATGTGGGAGGAGTATGGAGAGGAAGAGAAGGAGTAAGGAGAAGAGGAGAAGAAGGACAGGAGAAGCTAGGTGATGAGAGAGAGAAGGAGAGAGAAATAGGGAAGGGAACATGGAGGCAGATGTTCACTTGTCTCCACCAGTCAAAGATAGTTGATATATCTAGGTTGAGTATTGGGTTACACTTCTGACTAAGCATTACCAAACTTATAAAGCCTTTGTCTAACATTTTAAAAAATTGTATGAAAGCAAAAAGGAAAAGGGAGCATGGGATAGGGGTTTTCTAGGGAGGGGAAATGGGGAAAGGGGATGAATCTGAAATGTAAATAAAATATCCAATAAAAAAAAGAGGAAAAAAAAGAAAAAGATGAGGAAAAAAAGAAAATACTCTATGAGAAAGTAAAAGTTGATCTGGTATTTGGATGAAAAACTCAGTCAAGACAGTCAGACCATAAACAAGGTAATTCAAAGAAAAGAAAACAACAAACTGAAATACAAAATTCCTAAAATTAAAACAAAATTGGTGTTTGATGTGTTTGAAAGACAGGAAGAAAAATCCAGAAGGGGACAAAGAAATGGTTAAAGGCAGGACAGATGGAGAACATCGTCCCTGCTGAAGAATCTGAACCCATTTATATAAAGACCTGGAACTGGAGGATAATTTTAAATGACTTTATGAATTTTAAAGCATTGTTATGGCTGTTGGGTAGACAGCCAACTGCAGTAGAGCAGGGCCTGAAAGAGGGAAACCTTGTCAAAGGCTGAGGCACATTCTCTATTTAGACAAGGAATGACAGGGACTCAATGAGTAATCACAAGCAAAAGTATAAAAAGGGTTAAGACTAGGCATCCTGAGAAAGCCAGAAAAGAGGAACACGATGACTCAATATCACATTCAGAATTTAGGCAAAATAGCATGGGGATTGATTCCAAGAATCTGTGAGAGTGTGTGTGTGCCATTGGGAAAGAGAGACTAGGGAAAAACAGTGAAAGCATGTGAAGTGTTCAATTTGAAGTCTTTGACTTTAAAGATGCACATCAGATGCCCCAGGCAAGATATAGGATGAGTGTATGAGAGTTGGGGCAGGAGAAGGGCCACAGTTACAGCATTTCTGCAGCATGAGACCACAGAAGGGCATAACTGATGATGTATAATCAATAATCTGTTTCTATAAGACTGTCTTCTAAAAACATCATCAGGAATAAAACCTGCCTTGAATCCTTTCTTAAAGAAACCCTGGACCACCTGGGAGGGTGAGGAACAACTGTGCAACAGCTAAATCTTTGGGTCAGCCAAGCTTTACTTAAGGGCCAAAGAGTAGTTGCCTCTTGGTGACTCAATTTCATTTGTTTAGGGTTTACTTTTTTTTAATTATGTGTGTGTTTGTGTATGAGTATGTATATGTGTGCGTGAGTGTGCATTTGTATGTGTGCATATACATGTGTGCCTGCATAATCTAGAAAAGGGCACCTGATCTCCTGTGGCAGGATGTAACAGGTGGTTTTGAGCTGTCCTGCATGGATGCTGGGAACCAAATTGGGTCATTTGCTAGAGTGGTACATGCTTCAACTACTGACCCATATTTCCAGCCCCAACTTTCATCTATAAAGTGGAGATTATATCCATTTCCCAGGTTTGATTGTAAAGATAAGTCAAAGAGTTTTGAAAACGTAATATGCTATTTAGGACATAGTAGCCAACAGATGATAAAAGTTACCACAGTTCAACTCCAAGATTCAGTTTCCATGTTTATTTCTTTTCTATAATGTGGACAATTACTTAAAATTACTAAAGTCTTAACTTTGATGACAAAGTGGCCTCCTCTCTAGTATTTTCTTACTTCTTATAAGAAAGTACATTGCATCACAAAGCATCCTCATAATCCTGGGAAGAAATGAACAACTATCTTCAACTCTTTAGCTACATGAAGAATGACTGGGTATGGCAACCTTTACTGCCTAAGCTGGTCAGTCCCAGTGTTAGGTTCTAGAAGAGTATGAGAGAAAGCACAAATAAGCCTCCTCTCCCACACAAGCCTCTATGGAACTAAAAGAAATCTCTGTGGTGTGCAGAAAACTGGATTCCCAATCAGGAGACCTGGGGACATTTTTCCCCTTTGGTAAAACCTTTAGCTTCTTTTATCCTTGTACTTGATCATATCACACAGTGATGCTATAAATATCATTCAAAAATAATTCGCACTGACAAATTTGGAAAGGGCTTTGCAAAACTGTCGTTTAACTTGCTTTATTTTTAAAAAAATCACTTTATTATAATGCAATCACAAATAAAAACACACAGGAGGCTGGAAAGATAGTTCAGTGGTTAGGAACACATGAAGCTCTTGCAGAGGACCTGGGTTCAGTTCCCATCATCCACATGAAGAATAACTGTCTGTAACTCCAGTTCCAGGGGCTCTGACCTCATCTTACATTTTCTCAGGCACCAGGCACAGGCACCATACACAAACACACATGTAGGTACTCATACATACTCATAAAATTAAATAAGTAAATATTTTTTAAAATAAAGTTTAAAATCATACCATTTTAAGAAACATTTACCTAGATTAAGGTAGTCACTCCAACCAAGTATATATTCTAGTTATATGGTTTCAGGAATGAAAGGATTCTCCATTTCTCGGTCTTCTCTGAAATACTGACATCTTGTCAGCAAAGGCAATCTCAAGGATGCTTTTGATTTGAAACATATGTGGAATTGACTATGCAGGAGATTGACAGCTGGTTGTATCTACTCAGCCCATGGTTACTCACGGGGCCTGCCAATGCTATTGAAAACAGAGAAGATACAAAATAAATACCACCAGGCTACAGAGTGAGTGTTCATTAAGTCTCCTCAGTGAATCTCACTGTTTTCTATAAAACAGATAAAACTACTTCTTTCTCACAGGGTATCATACAGATAAATATAAGGTACTTAAATCTCTGGCCCTCAAAGGATTGGGTGCTCTGTAAATTGACTGGCAGTTGTGGGGGTGACTAGTGGGGAAGGCAGAGAAAGGGAAGAAATACAGTAATTTGGAAAGAGAAAGTGTCCAAGAATAGTCAAACCTCCATTTGGAAGCCAAAAACCAAGGTAAAGGCACAGAGAATCTTTACAAATTAGGGAGTTGGATAAATTCGACATGAACCAGTCAAGAAAAGACCACAATGCTGTCTTCACAACTTCCACTCTGCTGTGGTCAATCTGCCAGAGAGAGAAATCTTTCTATCAGAAAGGAACAATAAGCTTTACTTTGCTGTCAACCACCATTTCTCAAGGGATGAATGAAGCTATTACCCAGAAAAGACCTGCAGTTATCACATCATCTTCCTCCCCATCAAATATTCACTGAGTATCCTCTAAATGCCTGGCTTCTGGAGACATTAAAGTCATGTCCTCAGCCTGTGAGAAAGTGCATTTTGTCTCCAGGCAATTCTGGGAAAGGATATTGACCAGCCATACACATTTAGAAATTCTAGACTCTCTCCTGCTGGCAAATGATATCAGACACAGCCCACTAACCATCAACAAAACAAAACAGAACAGATGACCTCTAAATCAGTGAGAGGGATATTTGTGCTTTCTTAAGTAAAATTTAAAACTCACATAACTAGGGGCTAGAGATCCAACTCATTCGATAGAGTGCTTGCCTAGCATATACAACGACCGGGTTTTAATCCAGGAATCTCATAAGCTAGTATGGCGATATACAATTGCAATCTCAGCACTCGGGGGTGGCAAAAGAATTAGGAGTTCAAGGTCATAGCTGGCTATATAGTGAAGTTGGAACCAGCTTGAGATATATGAGCTTCTATCTAAAATAAATTTTGTTGACTAAAATAAACAAACGAACCAAGAAACCAACAAGAAAATCACCTTATCCGTCTCCACCCTCCCAGAAAAACCACATTCTCTTGGAAGTATCCCAAGAGTGAGAGGGGCTTGTGAATTCTCATTCCTGCCCTCAGTTCTTTGGCAAACATAAGCAATAACCAGGGAGCAGCCAGGTCAGAACATATACCCGACAGCCAAGAGCCACTAGTTCCAAGAAGATCAGACTGGCCTTCCACTTGCCTAGAGAAGACCTTTTACTCGTGACAAACAAGTTTTTGGTAAGGACACCTCACTGTTTTCATTTATAAAATGAATTCATTATTTATAAAAATCCAGCCTAACACATAACACGTAGAAAATATCAAAAGGCAAAAATGGTACAAAATTTAAAACTATTCATCCGCAACTCTGGTACCTAAAATATGATGTTGACCTTTGGTTGTCTTTCAAGATTTTCTACACAAAACTTTAAAAACAGAATGGCCTCACACACTTATTCTTTCCTTCAAAAAAAAAAAAAACCATAAAACAAACAAACTCTGAGTATAACATAAAGTGCCTCCTGATTGCTAAATGTTCTTCTGTTTTGCTATTGTTAGTGGTTGTAGAGCATCCTTCAGTGTAAAAGCCCATCTTTCATTTGTTAGGTCTCAGCTAGAAGCGACACTGTCCACTCTTAAGACACGTTTAGAAAGGAGAAGGCATTTTTGGAAGACCTGACAATTGCCTATTGGTAGAAAGCGGTCAGGAACCAGGGTGGTGGCCTGGAGAGATGGCTTGGGAGTGAAGGGCACTTGCTGCTCTTGCACATGATCTGAATTTGGTCCCCAGCATCTACATGATGGTTTATGACTGTTTGAAACCCCGTCCCAGGGGATCCAAAACCCTCTTCTTCATACATGCATGTGATAAACATACATACAAGTGGGCAAAACACCCATACACATAAGAATAGGAAAGTGTTTTTAAAAGAACTAAGGGTAACATACTATGGTACACAATGGGATAATGTCCAGGTACAAGAAAATGTCATC
>JANHMN010000003.1:158393267-158419928 GCA_030674055.1 Rhabdomys pumilio
AAACTATTTCTATTTTATTTTATTTATTTTGTGTGTGTCGTGCACACCATGAGTGTGGTGATCAAAGGAAAGATTGTGGGAATTCGGTCTAGCCTGCTTGCTGGTTGAAATTTTGGGATTGGGGGGGGTGCATTTTTAATGGTAACCATATCAGAACAGCTCCTCAACTTGGCAGTAACGTACATGCATCAGGAGGAGTAGGAAACCCCAGCAGCACAGGGTGAGTCGGTGAAGTGAGGAGCAGGGCCCTCACTATAGATGACTTGGTGCTGGGACATCAGGACGTAGAGAAAATGGATGTCACGTGGTAAATCTACATTCAGTCTAAGGAGACCAGGTACCAATCAGCTTTGCATCTAGTTTTCCTTCTTTAAAAGTGTGGAGGTCAAAACTGCATATATATATATATATGGGAGGTCAGTGGCAGAATCTGTGTGGCACACACAATGGGCCTGGTACCACAAAAGAAAAGAGGGGAGGAGTACCAGTCTATATTGAAACATTTTTCCTCTAAAGAAACCATACTGTCTTTGAAAGTGTTATACACTTGCAACCTCTGCCACCGCCCTCGGTCACACAGCAATTCTCACCTATGAAAACTGCTTCCCCCCTCCCACCCTACCCCCCGGTTTAGGAACGGCCGTCTCCTGGGAGTCTGTGCCAGTGTAGACAACTGCCGATTGTTTGTGGGAGGAATTCCCAAAACCAAAAAGAGAGAAGAAATCTTATCAGAGATGAAAAAGGTCACAGAAGGAGTCGTTGATGTCATTGTTTACCCAAGCGCTGCTGATAAAACCAAAAACCGAGGATTTGCCTTTGTAGAATACGAGAGTCACCGCGCAGCCGCCATGGCGAGGCGGAGGCTGCTTCCAGGTAAGCCTGGTTCCTGAACAGGGACTCCAAACCTGCAGCAGACCCTGGCATGCGTTTCCCTGTTGCCTTTAAGTGTTTCATCTTATTTCTCTCACAAATGATTCGGTTCCATAAAGTTTTTATAGATGTTTTGGAAAGTTATACATCTGCGCATCAGGAGAACTTTGATCGATAGCAATCCTACAGAGAATCCTCGGTGAAGAAACTTTTTAAGATTAAACAACTCCATCACGGTTATACCTGCATGTAGATTAAGGTCACAGGCTAGATAGAATTAGGCAGTGTTACCTTTCACATTATAGAAACACACCATCCCAAGGATAACTGACAGACGTGCTTTCAAAGTGTTTCCTAGATTCTAATCATTTCTAATCGGAGATAAGAAACATGAACATTCTTCCTGGACACCTCTATTTAGGCACTCCAGACACAGATCATCAATTCTTGAGTTTAACAGCACGCCAACACTGCTTGGGTCAGACCAATGCAGGAAAATATGCAAAGTTTTTTGGCTTGCTGTAAAATATTCCCTAAAACTTAGCACAGTCGGATGCTAAGTAAATTCATATTAATGGAAGAAACTATCTAAACCAGTAGTTCTCAACCTTCATAACATTGAGACTCTTTAATACAGGTCCTCATGTTGTGGTGACCCCAACCATAAAATTATTTCATTACTACTTCATAACTGTGGTTTTGTTACTGCCATCACTCATTATATAAATATCTACTCTCAAGGATACTCTGACATGTGACCCACAGGTTGAGAACCAGCGATCTAGCGTCGTTACGAGGGTCCACTCGTAGAAATATTCTGAGAGATGGGGGCAGGTGGAAAAGGACAAAACTCTGAACTTATTTTGACTTTATACAATCTTTCTTGACTGCACTTTTTATTTATAATGGAGCTGTTGATTGAACAGAGGGTCTTAAGCTACCTAGGCCAACATTTTGTCACTCAGCTATGTCCTAGCTCTATGTATGTTCTTCATAAGTTAGCATATAAGGCATTGAGTGTCACTGGGACATTTTCAGGGTGTTTTAGTGGATTCTCTTCCCCGTCATCTTCACTTCTTTACCTCATCTGATCCCCAGACCATTGTAAGCCATTCATAGGCTTTCAGAATCGAAAGCAGGTCATCTAGAGGGCAGCTCTGATGCTCCTAACAGTTGAGTCATCTCTCCAGTCCCTGTTATTGTTTCTATATGATTTAGAATAGAGGTCTGATTTCTACACATGAATGATTAGGATACCTATTTACCCAGCAATTTTTAAAATATTATTTAGCACTGCCTAACTCCAAATGTGAGCTCCTCCCCTCTGTGTCTCAAGTACCCCTATGCCCAACGGTGCCTAGTGCTATTAATTAAAAAGACTACACTTTCTGTTTGTATGCTCTTGGCACATTCTGTCAAAGACCATGACTGATTTTTAAAAAATAAAAGGATAAATATTTGCTTTCCCCATGTAATAATTACACCAATAAATCTTTCCCAACACCAATCATTTCTGATTTTGTTCTGTCCAGTTCTGTACTCCCTACAAGATACAGCTTGCTTCCAAACATTGAATTTAAAAAAAACCAGGTCTTTCCATAAAATGTGGAAACTGAGTTGATTTCTCACCCTTATCCCACCTCTTCAACATGGAGTTCCCGCATTGCCTGTATTCAGACTGAGAATGTGGAAGGAACACAGTTGGTCTGAGCCCTGGATCAACTATGAAAGGCTGAGAACAAAGAATGTTTGGCCCCATCCACCCTAGCTCCTTTGTGTATGTCTCAGTGGTGGTGTCTGGCTAACAGAAGACGAATTCCGATTACAGCGGATGCTGTCCACGTGGCCTCTTAATGCTTCATGGAGTCAGACTCAGTGTCTGAGCACTAAATCTGCTCTTTCTCCCCTTTTATTATCTCACCTTAGAAACTACCTCCCCCCTTGTAAAAGCTGTCCTGAGAGTCAGATGCGCCCCCCACTTCCTCACTCCTCCATTTCAAACCACATCCTGCTTCTCTATACAGTCACTCATCATGATGAGCCACTAGTCACACTGAAGACTCTTCTATCCGACTCTCACTTTATTTGAATGTCTTAAAAATCAATAATAATCTTTTTTAGTGGTCTTGGTCATTTAGGGCCTTAACGGTCAGTTCAATTTAAAAGACCATCAGCGTGAGCTGAGATGATGTCGTGAATTCTAAATAATTCATCACTCTTCTGATCGCGGTCGACAGGAAGAATTCAGTTGTGGGGACATCCTATTGCAGTAGACTGGGCAGAACCAGAGGTTGAAGTTGATGAAGACACGATGTCTTCTGTGAAAATCCTGTACGTAAGGAACCTTATGCTGTCTACCTCGGAAGAGGTGATTGAAAAGGAATTCAACAGTATTAAACCAGGTGAGACACATGTGCAATTATTACTTCAAAATGTGCTTTAAGAACACTTATGCTGGAGGCCATTACCCACATTAAAGAAAATAGCTTTTATTTAGCTCCTTCTCCTAATCAATTGTGTACTGTTCGGGTATTTTGCCATTTTTGGATCCAAAAGAGACATGTGGTCCTACAGCACTTAGGAATATTGTGGTTCATATTTATCTGGTAGTTATTTAATGAATATACATACCTCTGCTAAACTGAATTTTAAGTTTTTCTCCTTCTAATTAGCTCTACTGTCCCTAGACCCTCAGACTAAGAACAAAGTAAATATTTACTATGTTAATGATACCTGGCTCTTACTGGAGGTCTAACCTCTAACACAGGTTTTCCAACCTCTTTGCTACTGACATTTAGGAGCAAATCATCCTTGGTAGATTTCAGGGTATTGAACAACATGCAAGGTCTACGCCTACCCCAGGTCAGCTATAGCATCCTGCCCCAGGTGACAACCACAAGGATCTCCTGACATTTCCCATTCATATGTCTGGGAATGTCTTCAGTCACACCAGCCTGTGTCTATCACAGAAACATCTTCCCATAAATGAGAATTTCCTGGGCTTCTGGAAATTTCTGTAGGATGCTAACAAGCATGGGCCATGATGCTGTCATATTAAGCCTACTGACTGTATTCACACTCTCAGATTGCCTGTTTCCAACTCTACATGGATATGATGTTACATGTATACTAGGATGGTAAATGTATATAATTTTCCCTACATATAATTAGCAGGATTTTTTTTCCTTTTAGAGATTTCTCAAACACTTATCTTCCTTCAACTTCAAGAACTCTGCCTTCCCTGACATTCAGTATCATGGTGTGGTTACATACCAACAGCTGTGAACTACAGAAACTGAGAGAAAAAAATCCTCTAGAATTAGAGTGGGCGTGTTCACATCGCATGCCATTTATCATCACAACGCCCTATCCTGGAGGTTCCTTCATGTGTCTCTTATTTCCTACAGTGAGAAAAACAGAGCCCCGTGTAGTTAAATCGTCACACAGCTAGCAGCTGGCAGACCCCAGATTATTAACCTTCTGAAGCCTCACACCAGTCCCCATTCCTTTCACACATTCATTCATGCAGCTGCCACTGCACTGGGGGAGGAATTAACAGATGTGAGCTGTGTGTGGAAGGAATTTATAGAGAAGTCACAGCTAAGTCATCTTGCTCTTGGAATGCAGAGCAACGTCCTAAGAGAAGTCACTCATGGATAAGTGATAAACCTCAATTCGGCTGTCCACGCTGGGAACTAGTACATATGTGTCTATGTTTCATCCACTCTGGGTTGGGTTTTGTTTTTCCTAGAGTGAATAATACTTACTTTCCCTTACAGTTAAAATGGTCCTTTTGTTTGCAAAGAAGTTAGAATGAAAAACTGTTGAAAGACTGGTCTTTTTTTTTTTTTTTTTTAGAGTGAATGATTATCATTCCAGTCTGCACATTTAAGACAGTTATGCCTAGACTCTAGTGCCCTAGAAGCTGTAAGAAAATAATGAATGCCAACTTGTTCCTTCTTGCCTCTTGCTCTCTCTTCCTCCACCTCCTCTCATGTCTTCAGCTATAACCACCTCCAGCATAGTACTATACTGTCGTTATTTTCAGCCTATACCATTTCCAGAAATTCTGGGGCACGTCTTACACCAGTGGCACAATGCTTGGGGCTCTATCATGATGTGTGTGATGCATGAAAAAATATGAGCCACTAGCTGATATTTTTCCTATGGAGAGAGAAAAAAAAAAATCCACAAATTTCTTCCCCAGTGCAATGACATAATGTATCTAAACTGTATCGGAAAATTTTGTGGAAAGAGAAAAATAACATTAATGTTTTTCTTTTTAAAGATTTGGGGTTCAGAGAAACCTCATTATTCATTGAAAATCTGACTTCGTATATCATTTGAACCCCGACTGACCTAGGAAAATACTGCATCAATACTCTGGACAACAAATAACAATTGTCACAGAAACCTCCAGCCATTGATGTCTTGTTCCCGTGAAGTCTAGAGTATCTCTTGTAGTGCTAAGTATGGTATTCTCTAAACTCTGCTCCCTTAAACAGTTCAACAGTAGCAGAATCACCTGAAGGGCTGCTAAAAGATTGTTTACTCCATCTGGTTGAGTCCACAAATTTGTATTTCTTAAGTTCCCAACTGCAGCTAATATTACTGAGTAAAGAACTACACTTTGACTGTGTTTTTCTAATTCCTGTGTTAGGATCACAGATCTAGTTCTTCTTTGCTGATAGACAACCCACAAATGATGATAGCAAGCACTGGGAAGCAATCTACTAAAGCGTATGGCCATTGCTATTCTACAGAAGCCAGTCAACCCTGAATATAACCCTGAATGCAGTGACTCTTGTTTGGTCTTTAAGTAGGTTTAAACCAAGTTGGTCTCTAAGTAGGTTTAAACCAGGTTTTATTTTCAAACCTCTCCTTTCCAATTTACTTTCTAAGCTTTCTAAGTTCAGATTTTCAAAAATGAAGTTTCCCATAACCAGAGTCTGAATATTGTTGCTCAAAAAAAAAAGCATAATGATTTCAATATTAGCAAGAATTCCAGAACACCCAAATCCATTATCACATAAGTGATACATGACTAACATGACTTATGGGGCATGTGGAAATTGATTGAACCGAATATGTTGGTTCTGTGTGTTTATTGACAGATTAGCTCTTGTATCCTTGATACTAAGGAAGAGCTAAGTGAAGATTATATTTTGTGCAGCTAAAGCAAACATCATCCCCCTCCTTGGAAAAATATAGATCAGAGCAGAGTGGAGGGAAAGGATGGAGGCCGTCCTGGATGACTCCTGGTTCTCCTTGACCAAGATAAGCTGTGGGATGAAGCCCTTCTCAGTATTCCATCCAACACTGAAGGACTAAGGAGACTGACAGTTAATTATGTGCCTCATGCCTCATGGGCTCATGTGCCTTTATTTCATTTTCTCAGTCTGGCCAGATAATTTCACTCTGTATAATTATTGTCATGAGACACTGAGGCCTTTTTATGATACTTAAGATACTAAAGTTAAAGAGAACTACTGCAATCATTTAAAATTATCCTTAGATTACATGTCTCCCATTGTTCTAAAAGGAGATAATTCGTAGTCATTGAACCACTCGGTAGAGTGTGGGGTCTCAGTGCTTTCGTGACTCTGAATCAGAGAGAACATCTGAACTCTGATAGGGAAAGGATTTTCTTCTCTTCCTTTTCTTCCTGAGAATGGTGTTACATCAGGTTGACTCTGAGAACTACATGTTAAATGAAGAAAACCTAGCCTTTCAAAACAACACCAGCTGAAAGGTAATCAGCAATGCTCAACTGTCAAGTTTCCACTTAACCATCAACTAAAGAAAATAATTGTTTAGAATACTGAGTGGGCAACAGTGTGCTTAAAAGATAACATTAAGAATCTTTGTACGACTAATTTTTTAAACATGTTATCATCAATATGTACAATGGTCTTTCTACATAAAAATAGGGTAGGTTGCTTTCTGGATGTTTTCACACAATAAACTAAACTAACTTGGCTGAAATCATTAAATCAATGGCAATTAAAATGATTTCATTCTAGTTGATATATCTAGGTCGGGTATTGGGTTACACTTCTGATTGAGCATTACCAAACTTATAAAGCCTTTGATTAACTTTTTTAAAAAATTGTATAAGAGCAAAAAGGAAAAGGGGGCATAGGATAGGGGCTTTCTAGGGAGGGGAAATGGGGGAAGGGGATGGCATCTGAAATGTAAATAAAATACCGAATTAAAAAAATGATTTCATTCATGGAGCTGGAAAACTTACACTGTTCTTGTAGAAAACCCCAATTCTGTTGCTACCATCTGTGTCAGCTGGCTCACAAATGCCTGTATTTTGAATTCCACGGGATCTGACACCATCTCCTGGCCTCCACAGGCCCCTGCACTCACATACACACATATGCATGTAACTAAAAATAGAATGAATGTCTAAACTATTTTCACTTTCCCCAACACTTTTCTGCATTCCTGAAGTAACTGTACTTAGCAGCTTAATGTCCACCTTTCCAGGTATCTCTAGATATAGGTATACTTGACTTTGTGTGTATTTCTATGTAGATTGAGATATTTAAAACAGATACTCATATTTTTCCCATTACAAATTTTAGAAACAGACAATAGGGTTTCAATCCTTCCACGTGAGTACATGTAATACTACCTGAATCTCTTTAAAGACTCAATGGAGTTTGTACAAATATGCCAAATTTAATAATTTTTGAGAAAATGGGTCTTGCTTTATTTTGCTATTTCTACAGTGGCGTAACTGGTATCTTTTATATGTGCATAGGCAGAAACTCTTTTGTATAAAGAAACAAGTTAGAATTAGTAAATATGTAATTTTTCCAATCTTTCAAACACCACAGGCAGAAATTATTTTAGATTTCAGATGGTCTTTCAGAAGCAACATTTTTTTTAACTTAAAAATATTAATTAAGGACATAGAACATATGATTCCAGACCTTAACTCTGTGCTGTGTGAATTATAAACACACCTTTGTTAGAATCATAGCTTCCTCATGTTTAGATAAAAGTAAAATAAAATAAATTAAACAGAAATTGGGACACCACATTGCTAAAATCTCCGCTAATTCCAGACTTCTTTTATAGACAATGAAATAGGGTATTCTCAGCAGAGTGACTGTAGCGTTTCTAATGGTAGTCAGTTAAGTCTTTCCCACGGGCTTCTACAGTGTCAAGAATCACACTCCATTGACATCATGATCACTTACCAGTAAATGACCTTGTGAAAAGCCTTTAAACATTGTGCTTCTGTCATCTTGGAACTAAGGAAGATAGTACTGAGCTGTGAAGGATGTGTCACAGATACCACATCACATTCTTGTGGCATTGTCTATCCATGTGCTCTGAGTTCCCTTCTCTTCCCAGCAGACTTGGATGAATGGTCCACCACTGGACACAGGATCAGGCACTCTATGGAGTCACACTAACCAAGATTAGGAGATGGGAGGGTGGATAGAGCAGCTAATACTCCTGGGGTGAAATCTGACCAATGCAAATAGGCTGGGAAATTGTGACTTCTCTCACACCCATAGATCATTGCACTGTATTGTTTCTTCTCCACAACAGAGACTGGGGAAAGATTTCAGCAGTCAGTGGATACACTCACCTCTCCTCTCCACGGCTGCCTGCAGTAGTTCCCTGTTCACCCCCTTGCTCTAGCTGCAACTGCATTTTCTTACTTCTATACCTTGCTTTGAACCCTCAAGATACAATAGTATATTGAAGTAAACGAACTCAATATATGTGCATAAGATGACCAATATCAAGTCAGTTTAATAACATGTTACCTTGTATAGGATACATTTCTATTTTTATATCTCCTTACTAAGATGTCATTCTTACCTTTAAATTTCTTATAGTCTAGAAATTAGAATCATAGTTCACAACTACTTATAATAAATCAGATTATAAGCATTTTATGGCAAGTGAAAGCTTATATTGACTATACAGAATCCTAAGCCTAGACACACAAAGGAGTCTCATAGATGCTTACACCCTTGGAAGCTAGTCACATCACTGTCTAAAGTTTGCTAATGGTACTGCTGCCATTATATTGACAGGTGCTGTGGAACGGGTGAAGAAGATCCGAGACTATGCTTTTGTGCACTTCAGTAACAGAGAAGATGCGGTTGAAGCTATGAAGGCGTTGAATGGCAAGGTAATTTACGTAAGAGAGAAGAAAATGCACACAGATTCCATCCAAGCTTGGTGTGGGCATGCTCTACCATAGAGTAATCTCTGGAGTCCGTCTTAGTCCAGCTCTCTTTCCCCATCACTAACACAGAAGCTGCAGTCCTTTGGGGATATACAATACAGAAATGGCAGAAAAGATAAAGAGAACAAGGAAGTGGCGAGGTAGCTAATCCTAACATTTACTTCTTTTAATGACTTGAACAAGTTGCTGGCCTCAGATTTTTGTGTGAAGAAAGGATTAACGTTTTTCCAGATGCTTCCCCAGTCCTTGCTAGTGATCTGTTGCTGTGAAGAGGCAACATGACCAAGGCAACTCTTACAAAAGGAACCATTTAATTGGCGTCTTGTTTACAGTTTTAGAGGTGAGTCATCATCATGACAGAAAACATGCAGCATCAAGAAGAGTAGCTGACAGCTTCACATCCTAGTCTGCAGGCATCAGGCAGAGAGCGACACTTGGCCTGGTGTGGGCTTTTGAAACCTCAATGCTTCAGGGACACACCTATTCCAACAAGGCCACACCTCCTAATCCTTCCAAACAGGTCACCAACTGGGAACTAAACACGCAAACACATGAGTCTATGGGGAACATTCTCATTCAAAGCACCATATCCCCTAAGTTCCGATTATTTCTAAGTATTACACTTTATAATGCAGTAATTTAAGGAACATTAGTCAGAAAAATGTCAACATAGCTGTTATTCTGATCTCAGTATTTCATATTCCCAACAGGGAGGCTTAGAATTCCTCTCCTTGACAAGAGTAGAGTCTAGGGGAAAATCAATTTGTGTATTCCTACTGTTTATTGTCTTCAGAAATTTATATAGTATTTGCACCAAGCAAACACGAAAACCCTTCTATGGACCACTGATCTGTTAGTCATGTCCAGGATGCAAAATTAATCAAAGCAAAGATGCTTGTCAAGGAGTTGAGAGTCTAGAGAACTATGTCAGGGCCACAAATACCTCTGCAAAGCAGTCAGCTCAGTGTTATTAGGAGACATTTAAAAGTAAGTTCAAATAAAGAAGTGGTTTATCAGTGTTCAGAAAACCATCATGGATGAGAAGATGCTGTGCAAAAGAGCCTATGAAAATTGGATGTACTTTCAAAGGGTGTTGCCAGGAGAACCTGTCTTAATGGCAGAATTTGAAATATCAAGAGAACATCTGAGAACAGCAAATTGGGTCAGAGCGCAATGCACAGGAGACTGCTGTGCTCAGTGAGTCTTCTATCAGTTCAGGTTCCAGTAGAGGATGGGTAGAAAGAAATTCACTCCACAAATGTGAGAAAAGGGGATTCAAAAAATACAGTGTAAGATGCCAGAGCTCATAGATTTCTGGCAGTAAAGACACAAGAGAAGAAACTGAAGAGTTAGTAGAAAACCAAAATGAGACCAAGCTGTGGAGAGCAGGCCCCTTGGAAAGGAACACTGATCTAGAATCATACCCTAAGGCTGCTGGATCTTTGGTCAAAGAATACTGTGGCTCTGAGGAGACAACTCATGGAAGAAGCCAGGAAAACACACCCTAAATTCACTGTAGTCTCATCCCTATCCTCATATCCAAGGTTCCTTGTTGATCAAACTCAGTGACAAAGTAGAGGGTCCAGGAGCCCGAAGAGGAACTCACATAAAATAATCACCAGAACAGTCCACAGACTGGACATTGGTGGGAACTGGATCTGAAGGACAGAGAAATGCTTCCCAACACAGATTCCTCCAGACATGGGGAAGCCTGGGGCATGTGAAACCACAGAGACCTTCAACATTCTTAAGTCTTACAAATCAATTGATATTTAAATGTATCCTATGACCAAAATATTATTTCTTCATTGATTACAAAGTTAGTATCATTAAAATGATACTACTTCAAAAACAATGTTTAAGGTAGCTTTCTCTTGATAAACACGCCTGAATGTACATGGTATCTACTGAAAAAAACCAGCAATCATAAACCCAGTGCTAAATAATACGCTGGAATAATTCCAGTGGGAAAGTGCTCAAGTTTATTCCCATTTTTTTAAGGAAGAAATGCATTATTTTGGCTTAAAGTTTAAGAAGAGATAGTTCATCATGGCAAGGGAGAGACATGGATGAGCTAGTCCAATTCTTTCCTGACTTACTGACAGAAACAGTGGTATTCACTGTAACAGTCTCTATGCCAAGACTAAATGTAGTTCAAGTGGCCATATTATATTGAGATATTTTAATAAGCACATTCTGAATGTTATGAATCTACAGAAAAATATTAGTAAACATGTAACTAAAAATAGTTTGAATTGTTTTTGTACTTATTAATCCCCTTACACGTACTAGTTCTTTGAAAGTAGCCTGAGGCAATGCCAGGAGCATGGGGTGACTAGTCGCATTGTATCCAGTTAGGAAACTCTGTTATTATTTGTACTAGACACTTCCATAACAATGTTTACAAATATGTAGCTAAATAGGTGCTTAACATTACTAGTAAATACTATTAACTGCTATGTTTAAGCATAACATAATATATATATACATTTAAGTTTTCTTAAGCTACTTATTATACCTATGGGTATTTATATTAATAAGAAAAAGTTAGGCTTTGGCAATCTTTTGTAAGATAGTGACCATATTACAATTTAAGGAGACCAGTGAAATGTCACAGGGTGGCTAGTAAGATTGCTTCTTTCCTTTTTCTTTTTTAAGACAAAATTAACTAATTAATTTGGATATTTAAGATAGAGAGGTATATCTCTTTGTAGTCTGCACTTTCTGAGAACTCACTATATAGATCAAGTTGGCCTCAAACTCACAGAGATCCTCCTGTCTACCTCCCTAGTGCTGCTATTAAAGGTGTATGCCACCTGTCTGTTGAAATAATTCTTTTTTACTTTTTATTGCATATTTTATTTATTTACATTTCAGATGTCATCCCCTTTCCCCATTTTCTCTTTCTAGAACCCCCTATCCCATTCCCCCTCCTCCTTTTTGCTTTTATACCATTTTAATTACTTGCATTTATTAAGGTCCAGTTCTAGGTTAAGATCTAGCAATACAATAGATGCAAATAGTCAAGGAGCAAGCAAGACAATAAACACAAATAGTCAAAGAACAAGTGAAGCAATAAGCCCAATTATGTGAAGAACCCCATAATCACTGTTTCTAAGGGCTTATCAGGATGACCAAAATATCTGAGCCTACTTCCCTATCCTAGCCCAAAGTCATTTTCCTGTCTGAAACCTATTTTCTTGTTCTAGCCTAAAATTTAGATTCCTGTCTGAAATTATTTCTTTGTTTGGGGCTGCTTGGCAGGAATCTGACATTAGCCAAGGACAAGGAAGTAGGCTTCAGTTAAGAATCTAAATCTTAGGCTAGAACAAAGAAGTAATTTCAGGCAGGAAATAATTCTTAAATTATTTTTTTGGTTTTGGGGGGTTTCTTTAATTGAATATTTTATTTATTTACATTTTAAATGTTATCCCCTTTCCCGATTTCCCCACAGCAACCTCCCATCTCATTCCCCCTCCCCCTGCTTCTATGATGGTGCTGCCCCACCCACTCTCCCACTCACCCACTCCCACCTCCCCACCCTGGCATTCCCCTATACTGGGGCATTGAACTTTCACAGGACCAAAGGCCTCTCTTCCCATTGATGCCAGATAAGGCCATTCTCTGCTATGTATGCAACTGGAGCCATGGGTCCCTCCATGTGTACTCTTGGTTGGTGGTTTAGTCCCTGGGAGCTCTGGGGGGGTCTGGTTGGTTGATATTGTTCTCCATATGGGGTTGCAACCCCCTTCCGCTTCTTCAGTTGAAGTGAATGTTTTAAGTGGTACCTGACTTGCGAGTTCTCAATATCCCAATCACCTAGACCCCAATCCTTGCCCTTTCTGTTTAGAAACTTCCAACTTCTCAGCAGGGCAAACAATTGCTTTATGTGAACAGTGCAACAGTCTATTAGCTTCCTTTTCCTTGAGTAGGATCTAGCTAGGCTCCTCTTCCTTCTCTAGGAAATACCTATTGTGTATCTGCACTAATGAGCTGTTTGTTGAGCCTGGCAGGACTTGTTCACCATGGTGCTAATACATGATAAGATATCATTACTGGTGTCTATCACCTTTATTTTATCATGCTATATAACTTGTATTCCAACCAAAAAGATCCCCAACTAACTATACTTGCATAGCTATGTAATTTTAAACAGAGACGTCACACTTAGTAGAAAGTATCACATAATTCTATGTCTCAGTGACTGGCTCTGTATTATAAATTCAGTAGTGAAAACGGCATTGTTAAGCCTGTTGGCATCTTGTGCAATTATCAACAAGACTACTCAAAGAATAGTCACCTGATACGGAAGCATGAACCTGGTAAAAGACAAAAACCATTAAGAATTGCAAGTCAGCAAATGGTAGACATGTTTTATGATACCCAGTTGTCAGATGGCTTCTCAGCTTGGCTTTTCCTCGCTCTCTACAACAGGTGCTGGATGGTTCCCCAATAGAAGTGACCTTGGCCAAGCCAGTGGACAAGGACAGTTATGTTAGGTACACCCGGGGCACTGGTGGCAGGAACACTATGCTGCAAGGAGAATATACCTACCCTATGAGCCATGTTTATGACCCTACCACAACCTACCTTGGAGCTCCTGTATTCTATACACCTCAAGCCTATGCAGCCATTCCAAGTCTTCATTTCCCAGCCACTAAAGGACATCTCAGCAACAGGGCTCTCATCCGGACCCCTTCTGTCAGAGGTAATATTAGCTAGTTCTTGTCTTTCCATAACTCCTAAATTTCAAATGACTGATAAATTATAGTTCAAATGAACTATAAACTATAGTTCAGTAGCCTTAAATAGATTGGATGGAATCACTGGGAGAAAAAAAAAAAGACTAGAAAACTGTTAAAAAATCAAATATATCAGCATCTCTTGTTTTATAGGAATCTATTTTTTTCACATTACAACTGGTTATTGAAAATACTTGTCAGAACGTGGTATGAATGAGCCCAGTATATAAATTAGATCCTTGCAGGGACCCACAAAATATGCACAGAATATAACCTAGCTCTATAACCATCACCTCTTCCTCCTTATTAAGCCAACTAGAGTGATCACAGAGCTTTCAAGGGAAAGCAGCATGGCCCGATGGGAACCATCTCAAATGAGTCATGCTCATATGAACTCTTTCCAAGATATGTGTGTTATACCTTTGTTATTCCATGTGTCTGTCTGTATGTTGGTGACAAGGGCTTACTATATATTCCAGGCCACTCAAGAACTCTCAGCATCTGCCTCTGCCTCCTGACTGCTGTAGTGGCAGGTGTGCACCACATCAGGTGAAATAACTTTGAAAAAGCCAAATGATTAAGGAAATTAATATTTCTCTAGTGTAATGGAAACCAAATAAATTAAAAAATAGAAAACTGTGTTTTATGTTTAAATCCTATACAGATTCACTGTTTGAACAGGTTTCTGAGCTCAGTATATTTAGTTAATTATAAAGGTAGTTTGTCTCTGCTTTGTGATATCTTTTACTGTGTCTTTTCTTGGTTATAGCCAACATTATCTGGATCCTAATCCTGTTTTCCTCATATGACAGCAATCTGGAAAATAGAAACAAATGATGTGTTTAAATTCACTCTTGGATGTAACTTAGAATAGGCTCATCCAGATTACTACGGAAACAATTTCTTACTGTGTTACATTATTTTTCATGGGAAAAAAATGAATAGAGCATCTTAAGACCTCTTCAATGGCTTTAAAAGGGCTAAGCTCACAATACAACCACCCCTACCAAAATTTTAATGCAAAAGTAATAATGAAGATTTTATTCAAAATACTTTTTACTTATTATAACAAATTATGTCATGAGACATTATGTATATATCTAACATACCATTAATCAATCCATATATCTTACAGATTATCAACCAGTTGTGATGTAGAAAAAAAGCAAACTCCATTCCAAGGGAAAATAATACACAGCATTAACAAAAACATAATCAATGAATGATATTTATGGGTAAAGAGTGATCCACTCGATGGTTTATTCATTTATCTCACCAACAGGAAATCAATATAGAAATATGGCTAAATAAAAATCAAAAGGAATCTTTGTATGAAACTCAACAAAATTAAGCCTCACATCAACAGTGCATAAGAGAGTGGTGAACTTGAAGAAAAGACTTTCTAAATGTCTGTCTGATGACCCACCAGAGATGTAATAATCAAATTTATTTCTGCCTTACTGGCAAAATGACATTCACTCTAATAGTCTTTATCTCAAACTAACTATAATTCAAATGGTCATATTATATTGGGATGTTTTAATAAGTACATACTGAAACTTAGGAAATCTACCAAAATTTTTAACAAAACAGTAGTAAGAAATACTTTTCCTTCTGACAAAATTTTAAGTGGCTGTGTACTTACCAATTCCCTTGAAGGGATTGCTTTCTTCCTAAGGAGCTTTAAGAAAGCAAGAGTCTATGGTGAGCCTTACCTGATGTTGAGTTTCATTACATTAGAATCTTAGGTCATCTGTCCATCCTCAGGGCATTAATCAATGTGACTCGGGCTAACTTTTTCATTACAGTAAGATTCAGGGTGATTTTCTGGTGGTTTGATTCGGTTTAATGCCTTCTTACATTCCTAGAAATTTACATGAATGTCCCTGTAGGGGCTGCGGGAGTGAGAGGACTGGGCGGCCGTGGGTATTTGGCATACACAGGCCTGGGTCGAGGATACCAGGTCAAAGGAGACAAGAGAGAAGACAAACTCTATGACCTTCTGCCTGGGATGGAGCTCACCCCGATGAATACTGTCTCTTTAAAACCGCAAGGAATTAAACTTGCTCCTCAGGTAGGTAAGATCACTCCAGAGGCAGTTAAGTTGGGGCCAGGGATAATTGTTCAAATGATTAGAAATGATCTTTATTTGGGCTACTGTTCTGTGACAGTCAGCTTAGCATACTCCAAGGGGCTGCTGAGACCAGCTGCCATTCTGGCACTAAATGGACTTTCATCACAACCCAGCAAAATGAAAAACAAACAAAGTCCTGTAAAGGAATGTCAACCAACATCTTAAATGACAATAAAACAAGGAACAGACCACAGCTCAGAATAAATGTCTATCAAAGCATGTTGGTCAACAACTGCAGAGACAAGGCCCCATAGCCAAATCCCTGAGTATACTGTTTAAGACTTTTCTTGGAAACATGGCGTTAACAGAACAACACCAATAGACATGCCAAAATGGATGGGTAAAAGTCCTGTAGACCCCAACCACCACAAAGAACTATAGCAACTGAGTTAACTGTAGCCAAGTGGAGAGCAGGAGAGGCAGCCCTTCCTGGAGAAGAGCACACCAATTGGTTCTACAGAGCCAAATGGGCAGCCCTGAAATATACATATAAGTAACATCATGCAGACAAAACAGATTATTTAGAAATATATATGTATATGGTATATGTGGGCATGCAATAACAATGAAAAAAGAGGCAATGAATTTGAAGACAAGTGAGGGGGCACATGGGAGGCTTTGGAGAACAGGAGAAGGGAGAAATGTTGTGATTATATTATAATCTCACATTTAAAAAAAAAGGGAGAGAGAGAACATTCTATCATGGAACCTAGGTAAATCCTTAATTATAAAATGCCAGCAGTCATATAAAGTCTTCTACAATGTTCTGTACTGGACAGTGTTATAATGGTAACTGTGTCATGATGGTAACCGCTATTTGCTTTCATTTAATAGTCTGTGTTTCTATGTTTTTGTGTGACTGTGTTTTTTTAATTAGTGGAAACTGAAAGTTATAATTATTATTCCAATAGTGAAACTACATGCTGTGTTTGATAAATTAAAACAAAATAGGTTCAATCCCTGTTAAGCCCAGGCTCTCCCATTAATGTGTATCACCTGCTCTCCCTCTGAAGCCACTTTGGCCAAATTGCTATAGTTATGGGATATGGATTATAAGGGAAACATGCTTGCTCTCGAGAGGAAGGAAGAACTCTGATTTAAGAAGAAAAAAAAAGTAGCCTCAGGATTGCAACCAAGACCAGAGAATGAGAACAGAGGTATCGGCAATGGTTTCTTTTATGTAACATTAAGTAATTTTTCTTCAAAATATATTCAGGCAATCAGAAACAATAAATAAATAAACAAAAGAATGTCTATTCCAGTGGCAAGCAGGAATCACTTGTTTTAAAAATAACATTTATTGAGCTTTTCTGGTGTAACATGTTTATTAGACATTAGAGATGCAAAAATGAACACAACAAAGGTACCTGCAATCACAAATCAGGTGGCAACCCAGTGGGATAATACTGACACATGACCAGATAATTACAGTGAAATCAGGTAAGTGTCATGATGGAATTTTGTGCAAAGTTCTCTGCTTACATATTAAACCTAAGTGAGAGGTTGGCCATGATGAGAGATGTTTAACTAAGATGTCTCTGAACTTTTACAAATAGAGTTGAAAAATTGAAGACCAGATTGAGTTCAACTTAAATTTTATGAGTCCTTACACCTCATGACATTTCTCTCTCTTCTATTAGTTGCAGCTGAAGTTCAGAGCTCAGAGCCTAAAATCTAGAGAAGCAATGCAAATGTGACATTTGGGGGAGAAACTGTTGTTTTTCTCTTGTAGATATTAGAAGAAATCTGTCAGAAAAATAACTGGGGACAGCCAGTGTACCAGCTGCATTCCGCCATTGGACAAGACCAAAGACAGTTATTCCTATACAAAGTAACTATCCCAGCGCTGGCCAGCCAGAATCCTGCAATGTGGGTACCTTCTCCGTGCTCCTAGTAATTTTAGATAAGATTAGCCTGGGTAGTAACTGTATTTGATCATCACTCCGGTAACATACTCAACCTACTCCCTTGTAACTAAATAAAATAAGCAGTCTCTCGCTTAGCTGGTATATATGCACCAGCTGTTAAACTGGCGTCTAAAAGCCACAAACCTTTGTACATTGGGACGACTCTCTAGGATAACTAACTAATGGAAAGGGGAGATGGTTAAAGACTGTAAGTGGTTCCTTCCTGCACTGTTTAAGGTGACACAAGTGGCCTACGTAAAGTTGCCACTTCACCACATAACCGTTTGTCACACCTTTTAAATCTCATATCAAAGACCTGGTCATTAAAAGATATCACCTTCCAGACTTTACCTCCAGGCTGCATTTATATACTTTAGGGACCATCTTTACCTCAGAAGAGTCATATAGTAAAAAATTATATGTGTTCCCGGGAATGTCATCAACTACTGAGGTGCTAGACCAATTCACAGATATGCCCGTGTAGGCTTATATGTAGAAGCTTTTTACAACAAACGGGGAAAAAAAACACTCCCACACACGAAATCCTATCATCCAATCATCTTTAAAAGCTAAAAATGCCTTTGGTTTTTCACCTGAACACTCAAATTTCTGGATAATTAACATCGCCGACTGTGTTTCTCAGCTACCCTTTCATACCTCCAAAGCTAAGTGCCTACGTGGATGAAGCAAAGAGATATGCAGCAGAGCACACGCTCCAGACACTAGGCATCCCCACGGAAGGAGGGGACGCTGGGACCACAGCACCCGCCGCCACATCCGCCACTGTGTTCCCAGGTACTGAGGAGCGGGCATCAGTCAGTCAAGCCAGAAACAGCAGGCTGCAGAATGTCTAGGGGCGGGGAGGCTTCTTTGTAGGACCCTCAACTACGTGCAGATGGAGGAGATGGGGAAACTGAACCAGAGCAGCCTAAATGGCTGTGGGGCCCTGAATGAGTCAACACCCCTGAGTCTGGGTTGGTGTGGGTTGGCTTTTACCCTTAAGACACTTTGGTACTAGTCTCTTAGCTGGCATTTATCTGAGGTCTAGCTATGAGCTGGGCACTTGCTGAAGTGTTTAGCGAGCTTTATATTCTCCCAATGGCCCTTATGGTGCTAACAATTGTTTTACAATGCAATCTCTTTGTATTACAAATAAAGAAGCCTAGGACTGGGAAGAGTAAGCAATTTGACCACTGTTGGCTGACTTTTAGTAGTTGTTTGGAGGGTTTTTCTTCTACTTTTTCCTTTATATTTCTGCTTGTATACCTATGTGTACACACACGTGTGTGTATGTCTATGTAGTGTATATATGTTTGTATGCAAGTGTACGTGTGAAACGTGGAGATCAGGGTCAGCTGCTTTGCTCCGTTACATTCTACCTCATCTTTTTAAAACAAAGATTTACTTATGCATGTGGGGTGTGTGTGTGTGTGTGTGTGTGTTTCAATGAGTGCAACTTCCTGAAGAGGCCACAAGTGTTAGATCCACTGTAGCTGGAGTTGTGGGCAGTTGGGCTGCCAACGTTCTGCTGATCCTCTGTGAGAGCAGTCTGTATTCAACCACAAGCCACCTCTCCAACACTGTTATCTCATCCTTTGAGGCAGAGTCTCTCCCTGAACCTGCTGTTACCAGAAAGACTTCAATTTCTTTTGAGAATTCTTAGTCTGTTTAATACAAAAAAATTTAAAATGAATTAAAAGAAGCTTGATGACAATTAAATTATAGGGACAGACAGACAGACAGACAAATGATGGATGGAAGATAGATAATAGATGATAGATAGATAGATAGATAGATAGATAGATAGATAGATAACATGTAAGCAAGCTATAAATCTCAGCAGTTGCTAGAAGGGCAATAGAGAAAGAAAGGAAGAAAGAAAGAGAGGGAGGGAGAGAGAGAGAGAAAAGAGGAAGAAAAAAAGAAAGCCATGCAGTTTGCCTTAGAGATCCACAAAAAGCCACATGGCAAAAGGAATTGGGTGGGACTTCTTCAGAAAAAGTGAGAAAGTCCAGGGTACCAGGGAAAGCATGCCTAGTTTTTACTTAAAAAAAAAAAAAAAAAAAACAGAGAAAGAAAAGGTATCATTTCCATTGGTTAAATGAGATAGCTTTTAGTTGTCCATGTATTCGTAAAAAGCTACTGCTATTAGTCATTGAACTTGTAACACTCATATTGTAACATTACAACAGGGTTTTGTGCCAAGTTCACAGACTTTTACAGTGTGATTTGTGGTAATTTTCTAAAGAAAACCAAAAGCTTAATTCTCGGGTTCTACTGCTTCATTAGCAGCCTTTGATGAGAAATCTTTTATGCATTTGCAATAGATAAGAATAAACCACAGGGCAGTTTTTGACAAAACATATCTTTTGAAAGAATCACTTGTTTTTATGGTGATACATTAAGACGCTCTAAGACAGTACAGTATCTCATCCACTAGGATACCCTGTCTCTATTTGTTCTACTTGTATGAAAGCTGTTTTATTGATTTTTTTATTTTATTTAAATTTTTTTTTTTTTTTTTTTTTTTTTTTTTTTTTTTTTTTGGTTTTTCAAGACAGGGTTTCTCTGTGTAGCCCAGGCTGTCCTGGAACTCACTCTGTAGACCAGGCTGGCCTCGAACTCAGAAATTCGCCTGCCTCTGCCTCCCAAGTGCTGGGATTAAGGGCACCACCGCCCAGCTATTTTTTATTTTTTTGAGACATGGTCTCTCTCTATTGCCCTGGCTGTCCTAGAACTCTCTATGTAGACCAGGCTGCCTCAAACTCACAAAGATCCTCCTGCTACTGTCTCCATGCTGTTCCCTGGCATTTGGGGATTAAAGGCAGAAACCAGGATGCCTTGAAATGTCTTACTCTTTAAGTGTGAGGTTTGAGGCCAATGTATCCAGCAGAACTAGATCTATGAACCTTACCATGTCAACTCCTCAGCAACTTGCCACATGTACACATACACCTCTGGGAAAGTTCTGGATTGTAAGCTGGCAACATACCTTTCTGTTCTTCGGACCCTCTCTCCCATGTCTACTTGCTGGGGTGAAGTAAGGCTCACATAAGGAAGCTGGTTCCCTCTGCATAATGTCATATTCACTCAAAATGCTATTCCAGCTGGGTGTGATGGTATTTCCCTTTAGTCTCAGCACTGGAGAAGCAGAGGCAGGTGGATCTCTATGAGTTCCAGGCCAGCCTACATCTGAGTTCCAGGATAGCTATCAAGGACTACATAGAGAGACCCTGCTTCAAAAACCTACAAAGAGCAAAACCCGAAATGGACTAATAAAACCAATGCTATCCTACACGACTCAGCCCACATACTCTATCTCCTCAGAACACATTTTCACCACACCTACTCACTTGTTCTAAGCAGTGTGCTAAGTCTAAGTATTGCTAAAAGAAAGCAATGTGCGAAAGAGAGAGGAAATATGAATTCCTTTCACAAAATTATTTTCTGCCTCCTCCTCCAGGATATGCTGTCCCCAGTGCCACCGCTCCTGTGACTACAGCCCAGCTCAAGCAAGCAGTGACACTTGGACAAGACTTAGCAGCATATACAACCTATGAGGTCTACCCTACTTTTGCAGTGACCACCCGAGGTGATGCATACGGAGCCTTCTGAAAATTCCTTTCCTCTAAGAATAAGCCTTTACAGGAGGATCTGTAGAAGATAAGAACCTCTAACCAGACCCCTCATGACCGTCAGTTATACCTTCCCCAAAGCAATGCCTTTCCTGAGACCACATGACTTACTCATCGGACTACTCACAAAATGTGAATACTATTCTTCAACAAAATCAAATGTTAAGGAGCCATTTGCTTAAGAGAAATCTGAAGAACTACGGACGGCAAAAGTTTGTCCTTCCAAGGATCCTGACTGTCTCAGGAAGAGGCTAACACCCTGACAAATTAGTCTATGTTCTTAGTACTGAGAGCTGGTCAGTCAGTAGCGAGGCACAGCCAGTAAAATTCTCATCTCAGTCACTGGCTCACAGCTGCTTCATCACTTGCAGAACTTAGATTCCAGAGGAAAGCAGGAAGCTTTGTAAGGGGCCTTCAGTGTTGCAGACGGTGTGGGGTATGATCCCGGGCTGAGTTCAGCAAAACTGTCTGAGACATTATAGATTCCTTGTCACTTTGGGTCTGAGCATTCCATACCATCCACTTGTCATAGGTCGGCATCTTCCTGTCCCTACAACTTCTGGGGACTTTCTAGAAATCAATATAATGTGTTCCAAATATGCTTGAGACAAATCCAAGCCCTGTATTTATTCAACCCCTTAAGCCACTGCTTTCTTTCAGAATTCTTACCCTGACCAAGGATTCCCAAATCACAGAAACCATGCCAGTACTGAGTTCTAGAGTGAAAGATGACTTTTTTTGTCTGGAAATTCTGTCTTGTCCATACTAATTTGCTTTCATCCCAGACTCATTTTGCTGATCTCAAACACTATAAAGTAATTCAGATCTACGTAAAAATCACTATGATATTTTCATAATCAGAAAGTTGGCCAAAAAGTCATTTCAAAGAGAAAGGTGAACTTGTTTGGCTTTTGTCTCACTGTGTAGCCCAGGCTGACCTGGATCTTGTGATCCTCCTGCCTCTACTCCCCTCACGCTGGTGTTGTTTATACACAACACCATACTTCAAGCAATTATATTTAAATTGAAGTTACCTTTAAATTCTCTACCCAGTTCATATTAATCTACTAAGAATCATTGCCCTTCTCATCTCTTGATTATCTTTCAGTCTGTGCAACTGGCTTTACTATGGCTGAGTTCCTTTCTAATGAAACTATTCCAGGAAAGCCTTACACCCATCATGGTTGCTTGGAGACCATCCTTTCAGCAGTCAGTAAAAGTGTTACTTGCCATAAAACGTTCCTGAGTATTTAGACTAACTGATGGTGACCGGGGAAGGCAGGCTACATCCAGGTAAAAAGGATGTGATGTTTGATACAAAATAGATATAACACCATTATTAGTGATTTTCGAAGATATAGCACTTGAATCACCATTTAGAAACAAAACAAAAGCCTTTGGCTCTTGTGAAAGTCTATAGAGTTCAAGGGTCAACAAAGACAAAGGTATAAAAATATTGTCAACTCTTTCTTGGATTTCTGGAATCTAAAATCAGGCCAAATTCCATCCGATCAAACCTAGGGAAATGTCGACCAGAGTTGAATAACTTAAAACCTTTAGGTTCTTGTAATTCCAGCTAGACATCTAAAGCCAAGAACCCCAGGTGAAACTGAAAGGCTCTGGATTTCCTGGATTATACCTTCTTTCTCAGATTATTGTATGTCTGCGCACAGGAACTCCCGAGCTTGGCAGCACATCCGAAACACCTGAAGAGTTTTCATTAAGTTAAGGCTAAGCTCATGCACCAATTATGTCAGAGAGTCTTGGCATGGGGGCCTGAAGTCAGTGTTTTGAGAAGATTCCTGGGCGATTTGAATATGCAGCTTGGTGTGGGGCTGTTAGTCTTTGTAGATCCACTCTGCTTCTTTCATTCTTTCCTTTATAATTCAACTTGCACCAAATACACAATGCATATACATTGTTTTAGTCAAAAACAAATGGTCATATAGCCATCATTAGAGCCATGTGACACATGCTCTGAGCTTGAAAAAAGTTCATATTGGCTTCAAACTAATTCTGAAGCCAAACTTTAAAAAGAAAATCGAATGTCCCTTAAAGCAATTTTTATATTCAAATTTACATAACCTCTTCAGAAAGAGAGGGAGAGAGAGAGAGAGAGAGAGAGAGAGAGAGAGAGAGAGAGAATTACAGAATGAATTACTTTGACACACAATCTCCTCTGGCCAGGCAAATTTCTCCTCAGTCTGAAAAGGCATTTCAAATTCTACCTGAGAAAGTGTTACATTTCTTTAAAATCCCCAGAAAATAAATAGCAAAGGGCTCGCTACATGTTTTCTCAAGTGTAAGATGCAGTGGAAGATTGAAATCCATTTAAATGGAAAGGAAAGTGCTTGATACAGATAACACCATCATCATCCACTGAAAACATCAGCAACATAATGCCAAATGCTACAAAAAAAGAATGGAAGTGTCAAGACAATTAGATACTACATGCTAACTTTTCAGAGAAAACACAACTAATTAATGACATCTGCCTCCCTGGGGCTAATCTATATACCACTAAGTGGATGAATGGATGGATGAAATAACTGCTTCTCCTTCTCCTTCCTTCTTCCTCTTCCTTCTTCCTCTTCCTCTTCTCCTTCTTCTTCTCCTCTTCCTCCCCCTCCCCCACCCCCTAAACCATCACATTTTTATCAAATAAAAAGCTAGAATAGAATAGACTATAAACCCCCATGCCCAATATTTTCAAGTGCTAGGTTTAATTTTAAATGTTATAAAAAAAATAGTGCCACAATGTACATCTTGAACACACAGAATCATTCATGGCAACTGTAAATTTGTGGCCCCATTCACCTCGATTTTGTGGTAACAAATTTTCTGAAAGAGAAAAAAGTCACACACCAAAAGCCTTCACTCTTTCAAGGATGTTTGGGGTAAAGTCTGGAACACTACACCGCTTTTCCTGACAACATTTCTCTATTTTGAGAGATGAATCAAGAGGAAGAATGAAGCTTGCTCTCTTCTCTCTTATGTCTTGTTTAATAGAAAGAGAGATATCAAGAAACAAACCCTTAGAAAAGTAAGCCATTGGAATGTTTTGGAGACTGAAGAAGATTTCCCAGCTCAGGGGTTACCAATGTCTCTCTATGGGTAACAATACATCCTATGAGGCAGGACAGTCTTAGCTATGACTAAACCCCACAGGATAGTGCCCCCTCTTAATCTCAAATATCTACTCACAGCAACACCTTCCCCCGTTTACTCTTTATTCTTCTTTTGGTTTGGTTTTCAGTCTTGCAACTACAGCATCTGCTCTTGCAAGAGGCAGGTGCAGCTTGAGCTAACTAGCTCAGCTGCAGATTGGTGCAGGATCTCAGTGATCTGAAGGAATGCAACCCCCCCTTTGCCAAATCACCTCTGCCACCCTCTCTCTAGGTGTCCCTCTCACCATTCTGTATCTGGTCCTCGTTTTCCTCACGGTCTCCCTGGACTGCAGACCTGGCTTCCACCTTGATTTGGCAGAACCAGTACAATCGAGGCCAGACTAGACAGAGGACAAGATAAAAGATGACTCTTGGGGATGTTTGCTTATTCTACCAAGATTCACAAAGGACTAGGAGAGTCTCAGAGGTTTTGCTGGTTCTCACTTTCCACCAACTAAGCTAGCAATACCTCAAGCTAGGAAGAATTTCCATGTAAATGTTTTTGCCCTTTCCTTTCTGTTTTACTGATGTTTGCAAAAATAATTTCCTCTGCATTTAACGTCACTGTTCCTGTCGCTCTTCAGCTTCCTCACCCAAACGCTTCACAGTCTCCTAATCAAGGCTTTCATTGCTTCCTAGTGAAAAGTAGCATCAACGACTTACGCCCCTTTTCATGAAGTTCTTGCCTATCGTTTTTGCCTTTACTAATGTTGAGAATTTTACAAGTCGTATTGATTGACGCACCTGTTCACTCATGACAGAACGTGTCTTTGTCTACTGTCTTCTTTGTTTACTATATGCCCACTGTTTACTCCAGAAATGGGGAATAAAAACACACATATTTCTGCTCCTCTCTGTAACGGGCACACAATCCAAGGAGCACATTCTGCACTTTTCAAAACTGAACATAACTAGATCAGCTGGTAACTTTGTCACTTCATCGTAATCGCCAGAATAAGACAATTCCATCCTAACTCTTGTGTTTCCAGCACTACTGCCTAACATGAGCAATGATTGCTCTTAAAAATCAAATGAATTTTCAAATATTTATTTCCAGAAAAATACCAAGAACTATGCAAAAATAGAAAACAAAGGTTTAGTTACTCAGAACTTACAGATGTAAGGAATGTGTACCTGATTTAAGATGGTGATGAGCCTACACCAGACTTATTTACTTGAAAACGTTTTGGTCATTTAGTATTTCTGTTTACTAAATGTGCTTGTGTTTATAAAATTCAAAACTCTGCTTAACCATTTACCGTGCAGTCTTTTACAAGTATACAATTTTATTTTCAAACTTGTTATTTTGTATTACAATTCCTAGGAGATATTTGAGAGTTAAAACTGCAAATATGTCCACTTAAATCAATCATCATTATCTTGCTTTAACTACTCTTCATCATTATCTTGCTTTTTAACTACTTAATTGATGGTATTTTTGGTACTATTCTCTCATAGAAATCTCTTTTATAACCAATTTTTGTGACTGCTATACATTCAGATATCACTTCCTCTTTCTCTTTTATCTTTTAATGAAAACAAAGCTTTAAACAAACTGTATTTTCAGTTCCCAGGTGTTAACACTCTTGGTTCTCTCCTTTTTATTGTTATTTATATGGATTTATCTAGAGTACCAAAAGAAAGTTATATTAAAAGAACAGTATTAAAGAATGTGCATAAAGCATTATCTTTGTACTTAGAGTACAATATTTTATAGAGCTACATGATCTAACTATATTAAGTACAATTATGTCATTCTGTTATTAGGAAAATGATTATTGTTTTGGAAAAAACAAATATGCTGGTCACCTTAAAAATCATAAATCAAATGAAATAAATGACACAATTTTGTGAGATATCAGGATGGTGATATGGTTTTAATTGAGTTTTCAAGTTCCATAATAAAGTTTTAGAAATTATCAACATGGGTTGCTAATTTTTCTTTCCTGAAAACTAGAATTTTGTTTGTTTAGGTTTTTTTTTTT
>JANHMN010000003.1:158423350-158435247 GCA_030674055.1 Rhabdomys pumilio
TCTCTCTCTCTCTCTCTCTCTCTCTCTCTCTCTCTCTCTCTCTCTCTCTCTCTCTCTCTCTCTCTCTCTCTCTCTCTCTCTCTCTCTCCCAGCATGCATGCACATAATCATACAACAACACAAACACATACCTCTGTCCCCCAAACAGAGACAATTACAAAAATTACACTGGTAGTTCACATTTGTGTGACATCGCTCTATAATGTGCACAGAGAAAAGCTGTTCTTCAATATCTGTCAACTTTTCACTAAGTAGTGACGACTTCAAAAGGAGAAGAAATTCCTTCAAATGCTAGTATAACAGCAGGTTTCAGAAGTTCCTGTTTCCGATTGTGTCCAAAATATCTTATCCTGTAGATTCCAGGGAGAGCAGTATCTGGAATATGCCAATATATTGTTGCATTGCTCAGACCCAGGAGTCCCTTGTTCCAATAAAACCTGTTAATAGAAAACAAACAATAAAAACATTACTCTTTAAAATGTGTGATTTTTCACCTTGCATGCAAGCCCAGGCCTCTTTCCTACTAGATGACTTCAACCTGCCCATACAACTCCTTCGCCCAGTAGACCTCTCAACCAGTTTACAAAAAGGCTGGCTAGTCTTTCCAGGAATCCCTGTGACCATGTCAAAACCAAGTTCATGGAAAATGGATGGGGCCACTGCTCAGAGATACAGTACCTTCTTCCTATGTACCAGACTCTAGAGTCTACCCATGACACCACTAAAATAAAAGCCAAAGGATGGCAGCTAATACCTCATTAGTACCTAATCCTAAAGAAACCTGCACTACGCTGCTTCCAATCAAGACAGTCAAAATGGAGCCTAATTAATCAGTCAAATGTGGCCAGAAGGAGCCTTGGGAATTCAGTATGATTACCATTATGTATTGAGAAGTCTTTCAGTTTGCCCTTCCTACATTGTGAAGCAACTGTTTTCAAAGCTTCTGAGACAAATGATCAATAGACATGTTTACCTCGTCTCCCAGGAGGCATCATTATACAATATCTGCCAGTCGGCTACAGAGTCTTCATATTTCTCCACAGTGAGGAAGGTCTGATGGGTCTGAAATACAATTAACATCACTTATCAAGTCCAAGCAGTTAGAGAGAGCCTGTCTGCATTGTTTCTCCTCACTACACAGCACCCACCCACGCCTGCTGCTGTGCACACACACTAGAATTGTACCCAGATAACTAGATAACCCCTTCATGCAGTGTCTTCAGAATCATAGTTTACACCCTCCAAAGTAAAATGGAAGTTTAGGAATTTTAAAAAAGCACAACTATGTGCTCACAGCAAATTAGAGCTAAGAAGAAATTTAACATGACATGAGATTTTAAAAAGACTTAAGGTCAAGAGTGATTTGTCTTCCTTTTTCGTGAATTCTAATTTTATTTATTTTATTTTTATTAATTATTTTATTCATTTACATTTATAATGATACCCTCTTCCCAGTTACCCCTCCACAAACCCCCCTATCCCATCCCTCTTTCTCTTTTCTTCTTTGCCTCTATGAGGGTGCTCCTCCACCCACTCACCCACTCTATCTATGCTAGGGCATCCAGCCTCCACAGGATCAAGGACCTCCCCTCCCACTGACGTCAGATAAGGCCAACCTCTGCTACATATATATCTGGAGCCATGACTCCCTCCATGTATACTCTGGTTGGTGGGAGCTCTGGGAGGTCTGGTTGGTTGACATTGTTCTTCCTATGGGGTTGTAATTCCCTTAAAGATTTTTTCTAATTAGCAAGGAAATGGGACTTGAACTCTCTCTGCCTTCAGGTAACTGAATTATTAGTTACCATGTCTTCCTAGGTCAAACAGTTGAAAAAATGCACACATTGCCCCTGTCCTGGGGTTCTAAAGACATCTACCAATAATAGATGCCTATTAGAAACTATAACATAGGCAGAGTATATTTCTATACTGAAAGATAACTAATAAAGCAATTTGTTTCAGACCAAGAGTCCAGTTTCAAATAAAAAAAAAACAAAGATGTGAATAATATGACAAGCTAATAAACAGAAATAGTCGTAAGTATCCAATACTATCAAGACTTTTATACTGCCTCCCCTAAAGATAGGCCTTGAGGGGCAGTGAAGATGGGGCAGAGCTATGGGACCACAAGGACCAGAGTTCAGATGCCCAGAACCTACATGCACATGGCGGAGGTGCCTATAATCCCAGGGCTAGGAGGGTGGAGACAGGTGGACCCCTGAACTCACCGGCTAGCCACCTTAAGGCCCAAAGTTCAGTGAGAGGCTCTGTCTCAAAAATAAGTAAATAAAGTAGAGAACAAATGAGGGAGAGAGCCAATGTTAGTCTTTGGCCTCCATGTGCGTGTACCCAGAGCACACATGTGTGCACACATCTACATGAACACACACACACACACAGATAGAAGTTGTGTCCAAGTTACTCTTCACAACCCTTTATATCTGCCATTTACAGGTCTTCAAATAACTTTGATAAATGAATTACTTATTTATATTTTGGTCATATTATTGTTTAAAACAATTCTCCAATTACTCAATTGATACATGATATTTTAATAAAGAAGGGCTCATGAACATGGTGGGCTAATCAAGAGATCTGCTTCTGCACATCAGGTTATAATGGCATTGGGGGAGAGGGCTCAGATGGAGGAGTAGTCATGATGGTCCCTAATAACTAGGTCTAGAATACAGTTTGAAAAACATATCTAGGCCTCCAAATTATCATAGACAAAGCTTGTGATTACCTCTTCCCTATCTCCCTATCATAATCTCTTACAGGTACAATTTACTACAAATTGAATGTTCTGCCACTGAGTTTACTTATGCACAAAGTAAGAACAGTAAGATAAGCTACTGGTTAGCAGTGAGGATTCAATTAGATGCATGTAACACTATATGCAAAGCATCTAGCCTAATGCTTGTAGACAACAGTTGCTCAGCCATTAGAGATAATAATTGATGTTTGTAGATGATCAAAGGGCACTAGACATTGTTTTGCACCATTTCAGAGTATTTTGAGAAATGAAATCCATTCTCATTATGATGCTGTTATCATCCTGTTCTTACAACAACAGCGATGAAAGAACCCTGAGGTTGTTAGGCTTGATACAGCATTCCGATCTCTTCAGAAAGCAGTGTTACAAGCGTGCAGATGTCCTGTTGGGGCTCGGCCACAGGTGTACACTAACTGTCCAAACATTAGAACATTTCTCCCAAACCTTATATGCGATGATACTATATTGCCACAAGTCTACCACAGAAGTGATGACGTTTGAATAGACAGAAATGACCAAGCTCATTTGGGAAGGAAGTGCTTTGGTTTATAAGTGATAACGGACCCTAAGAAGAATGGCTCACAATATAATGACTTCATCCTCAGTCAGAGGAGGGAAGTGAGTTAAAAACCACTTCCATATGCCCACTTTCCTCTATAATTTTTCTTCAGATTTTGTAGGGAGTTTGTAGTAGTGGGTGGCTATCTTCTTTTATTTTGTTTAGTCTTTAAGACATATGTTTACTTGATGTTATTTAGCATGTAAGGTGAGAGGTGTATGCATGCCACAGAACTCATGTCAAGGTCAGAGGACAGCTTGTGAAAGTCGAGCCTCTCCTTTCTCTATGTGGATTTCTGGGACTGAACTCAGCTTCCTCAGGACTGGTAACAAACATCTTTACAAACTGAGTCACTTCACCATCTAATTTCCTTAGTTTTTAAGTCAAAGCTGATATACAGCAATGGATGGCATCCAACTACTGATATCTCACCTCTGCTTCCCAAGTTCTGGGATGACAAATCTGTACCACTGTACTGTTTGCTCAGGTTTTATAGACAGAACCTGTCCTACTATTTATTGCTTGTTTAGACATACGACAATTCTAAGGAAATTACAGAAGATTAAAGTTATCTCATTTCTAGACACTATGTGAGTGGGGGGGCTTTATCATATATATCATAAGAGCAAAAAAATAAGACATGTTTTTTAATAAATTATTAACAGGAATAACTCTTAAAAATAGATTTGTGGGAAGAGAGGCTCTTAAATGTTCTATTTTATAAATATGCTGTTTGTTTTTACATTGGGCATATTTTTCAATATTCATAAATAAACCTTTTATTGTGCCAACAATAAAGAACAGGAAAATGGACAATGTAAAATAACAAACAGCACATGGTACAAAACTTCAGGGCAGGTACCAGTGTGTGATCACCCCAAGACAGAAGAGTCGTGTCCAGAGTAGCAATGCTGGAGGGGTCAGAAAGGTCCCCAAAAGGCAGGAAAATCATGTTCTTTTTGGCCCTTTCAATAAGTTAACAAACTTAGTAAATTATCAATTTAAATATATAAGTGAGAATGTCTCTGAGTCCATATGTCCTGGGGAAGCAGAGTGGTTCTGGGGGAGCTGTTCTCCACAGGGCACTGTAAGAAGTTGACTAAATCTTCACAGGTTCTGTGTTCCACATCCAATTCCACATTAGCTGTACCCACTGAACATTTTCCCACCTTCACAAACAAAGCAGGAAAAGCCCTGGTACATTTTTGGATATGCGAGATTCTCCTGTAAAGTGAAGGGAAACTTGGTATAAATTTGGAGGACAGTGATGCTCACCTGGTTTTCTGCTGAATTCTTTGGGTTAGCGCCTACAAATATAACTTCAACCACTTCTCCCTGGAAATAAAAATGGCATTGAGTTAAATCTAAAACAAGCCTATTCATTCAGATTGGAAGCATTGCCTGCTCTACGTTCGAACACCCTAGAAGCTGTACACATTCCACACTATTTCATTAAAGGATTCCCTCTAAGTTTGTTAGGAATTAGATCCAAAGAATTTGACTTTAGCTGATTCTAATAAATTAAGATCCAGAGCTATGCCTTTCAATGTGATAACACATAAAAATGGCTTCAAATCATATTACAGAGTCCTGTCTTCAAATAGCCACATAGAGCACAGAGAAATCAGAAGTGAACCCACACAGCTACAACCATTCAATCATTGACACCTAAGGTGTCAACACATTAATTGGAGAAAAGGCAGCCTCAAAAATGACCTCCAACAGCACAGGAAATAATTCCTAAACTAACAAATGGGATTTGCAGGAAATTAGAACGTTTCTTCTGTACAGAAAGGAAACCATCCACAGAGTGAAGAGGCATTTACAGGATGCAACATATCTTTGCCAACTGTATATCTATCTTGGTTTCTTTTCCTATTCCTATGATAAAATGTGACAGAAACAGCCTAAGGGAGAAAGAGCCTGCTCTGGTTCACAAAGGTGCAAGTTAAGGCAGCAGTGAGATCACACTCTGAGTTTTCTTAAAGATTTGTTTCATTTTTAATTATGTGAGTGTGTGTGAGTGTGTGTGTGTGTGTGTGTGTGAGTGTGTGTGTGTGTGTGTGTGTGCGCGCGCGCATTTGTAATATTTTCATAAAAGTGGGTGCCTACAGAGGCCAGGTGCCTCCAATTCCTATGGAACTGGAGTTATAAGTGGCTGTGAGCCACCAGTCATGGGTGCTGGGAACCAAACCCCTGTCTCCTTGAAGAGAAGTGCACACTCCTAACTGCTGTGCCTTCGCTTCAATCCCTCTCTTTCTCCATTTTATACAGACCTGATCCCCTTTCTCAAAAAATGCTCCTGCATGCAATTGAGACTGACAGTGCGTTAAACTGCTTTCAAGAACACTGATGTCAGTAAGCATAGACAAATGCTTCTCGTGGTTTTAATCAGAGAAGCCTCTCTATACAATGACTAACAGTGCGTGGCAGAGTCTTGGCTATGCAAGGTGCTGAGACAAAAAAAAAAGCTGAGTTTTCAGTCCTAAAGAGGACATTTATACAATTCCCTGGAAGGTTAATGGAACATTGCAGAAGAAGTGGTAGAAAGAATGTAAGAGCCAGAAGACAGGGAGGAGACTGAGGAGTGCTATTTTCAGGACATGGCATAGCCACTGCAATTGTGGACTTGGGAGCTGCACTGGACCTGCACAAGACTGGGAATGCCATAAGTCAATCAAGAAATGGGCAGGATCTCATGGGGACCTACCCCTTCCTTCTACATCAGTGGCTATTTATGGATTCTAGGTGAAAATCAGTCATTATCTTCAGATGTCTACCCACTGGCGTGTCCACCAGGATCTGTTGTCTAACTTTATATCCATGGTCACACAGGTGGTACTGATTAAACTCAGTGGGACATCAAACAATAACAACAACAACAACAGCAACCACACAAGCATGGGAAAGGACCTATAGGGACGGGAATCATGGCCATGAGTACGAAGAAGATAAGAGACACTGGAGAGCAAGTAATCAGAATGCATTCTATACACACAGGAAATTACCAAATGAGGAATTTAATTAATTAGAAAAGCTTGTAAAACTATATGCCTCAATGGTAAGTTTTACTAGGAATTATACCATAGTAGCCTCTCCTAAAATGTATTTTTAGTTCCTATAAACAAACAAACAAACAAACAAATAAATGAAGTTAAAATCAGAAAGAAAAGCTGGGTTTAATAACATCAATTAACATGATCAAGATGATTTTTCACAGGGATTTACAGAGGCCCATCTCCCAGGTGATTCTAAATCCTTTCAAGTTTGACAGTTAACCGTAGTCATCACGAGATCTGGCTCTGTATTCATATCTAGGCTCTATAGAAGAATTCCAGAAATTAAATACCATAAACAAATCATCTAGTCAACAAATGAGCTAATGAATGGAAGAGTATGTTCTGGAAGGAAGAAGGACAACTGTCCTAGAGACATTGTCTTAAAATACCCAATAGCATTAGCTGGAAGGGAAACACAATTTAAAACTACACTGAGATTTTAACTCGTGTCACTTGAACTAGCTACAAAACCAGCAACAGCCACTGCTGGCCAGGATGGGGGAAGAGAAACCTGTCTCGCCTGCTACTGGACATGTACACATAGGCAGCCAATCCATAAATCAGTACTGAGACGGCTCAGAAACTAAGGCTGGAACTATGAGATGATCCAGCTTTACCACCCCTGGCCATATACATGAAGGATCTCAAGTCAGCAACATTCCAGTTTGCTTCTCCATTGCTGTGACAAACCACTGACTGAAAACCCTCTCAGGAAGAAGTTTATACTTTTTCCTCATAGTCCATCATTAGAGCAATTTACAGAGGAAACTCAAAGCAGCAACCTGGAGTCAGGAACTGAAGCAGAAGGCATGGAAGAGTGATACTTGTTCCCCATGGCTTGCTCAGCCTGCTTTCTAGTACAAGCCAGGGCAGCTTGCTTAGGAGCCCACCATCCACAGTGGGCTCCCTCCACATAATTATTAACCAAGAAAGCGCCCCACAGACATGCGCATAGGCTCCTCAGAGAAGAAGGAAAACTGCAGTTGAGGTTCCCTCTTCCCAGATGACTGTAGTTTGTGTCAATGTGACAAAAACTAACCAGCACAGCATACCAGAAAAACACTTGCACATCTATGCTTGTTGCAGGGCTGTGGACAAGAGCTAAGATAGGAAGAAAATGTTCGTGTTCATTAACAGATGAACAGATAAAATGTAACACAATAGGATTTTATGCCGCTTATGAAGGAGAATTAAATTTGCAGGAAATGTAATAGAACTGGTGATCATTGCATTAAACAAAAGAAGTAAGACTCAGAAAGACAAAGATGGTGTGCTTTGCCTCACATATGGGTATGGATTAAACACATGTAAATAATACATATATGACTTTGTGATGTAAAAGTAGAAAAACATATGGGGTTTAAAATAGATATGACCTAGGATTTTTTGTGACATCGTTTCATATATATATATATATATATATATATATATATATATATATATATATATTCTCTGTTCACCCCATAATCCTAGTCCCCAGATCCTCTTACTGCTGAGTCCTTCTTTTCTCATGCATATTCTATAACTCTCCCTTGTCCTCACTTCTTCCTACTTTCACACCTCTTCATCTCATGTATGCTAATTGTGGCTACCTGTAACTCTAGCTCTAAGGAGCCGATGCACTCTTCTATCATCTGTGGGTACTCCTACACATGTAGCAGACATTCACACTGACACACACACACACGCACGCGCACGCACATGCACACGCACACACACTCTATATGATGTATGGAAGGAAGGAAGGAAGGAAGGAAGGAAGGAAGGAAGGAAGGAAGGGAAGGAAAGATAGAGGAATTCTGAATACTCATCTCCTAAGATCAGAAACAGGCCAAGACTACCAAATCTCACAAATCCTATTATGGTTTAAATAAGATTTGTCCTTCCTTCCACCATGGTTACTGTAGTGAAGGCTGGGATTCCAGGGGTTAGAACTGCTCAGATGACAGAATTATGAGGGCACTAGCTTCACCTACACATTTATCCATTTTTATATATACTATGGACTTATACTGAATGGTCCATCAAGGGATAAGACCTGGTTGAGAAAGTAGGTCACCTGGACCATGCCTTTGAAGGCTATATCTTGTCCCTGGCCCATCCCTGTTTCTCTATACTTCCTGGCCACCATGGGGTGAGGAGAGTTCCCCCATCACACACTCTTCCTTCATGATGTTTTACCTCACCATGCAAAAGCCCAGGGAAATGGAACTGAGTGATGAGGTTTGAAAGCTCTGAAACAATGAGCCAAAATAAATCTTTGTGGCTGTGATGCTTAACTCTCCCCACCATTGGTGAGATGAAAATCACACATCTGGAGTCTTTATGAATACATTTCAGAAAGAGTTGGTTGATGATAGAAGTCTCACCCTAGTGTGGGTGGCACTACCCCATGATCAGAATACTGGACTGAAGATGAAGGAATAGGTGAATAGACAAGCAATTGCCTCTCAGTTTCTGACGAGGGAGGCAGTGTGACCAGCTGCCTCACACACTGCTGCCATGGTTCCTCCACCACAGTGGATTACCTCCTCCATTTACAAGCCCAAAGCATACTCTTCCATCCTCAGGTTGTTCTTATCAGATATCTTGTCACGGCAGTCAGAGAATTAACTGATACATTTGTCTTCAGTTGCTCTCTCGGCTGTCTTATCGCAGCAGCGAGAAACTGACACCACGTTCTTGATCATTCAGTAATTAATGAAGCGTGACTAAGCTTCATAGTCACGCTTCATTAGAAAAAAAGAGAAATCGAGAAATAAGTACGTCAAGTTATTTCGTTTGCTGATTATATAATAAATGTAGAAATCCCTAAGGCAGGGGAGAAGAGAAAAGCTGCCGGAATGAATCCGTTATTCAGCAAGAATGCAGAACACAAAATCAGCATAAAATGTAGCAGAGAAGCTCTTGTTTCACTTTTGTTGCTTCCCATTCCTTCATCCAAAAGACAGCTTGGTCCAACTCCGATGCATGGATCTTTGACTATCTACTTAATAAAAAGAATAACTTGCACTTTGGACATTCAGTTTTACGTAGCTAATCACCAGAAGGGAAAACAGTGCTTCCCATTCCCCTCTACAAAGATGGAAAGAGACGTAAGCATCATCATTGCTGAAGCTAGCCTGTGGTACTGTAAACATCGCCACTGCTGAAGCAATGACGTGGAACCACTAGAAGCAGGTGATGATGTCTTTCCTTTTGCCTCCAGAAGCCAATTCTTGAAGCATCTGGAGACTTTTCTGTGAGTCTTACCGTTCTGTACTCAGGTTTTGCTGGCTGCAGGACATCCCCAAAGTGTTTGCCTACTGGTGTTCTGTCCGCAATATTAGGAATAAGTGAAGCTATCAGATTTTTGAAGAATGGAGGCTCGGGACCACTGCTCATGTTGGCTACTGTGTCCTAAAACAGACAGCATTTGTTAAAGAACTGCACAGTGGAGATGAAGTCGCATTACCCACCCCCATCCATATCACAAGAAATGCCCTCATTAAAGGAGGCCCACACACAGCTACACACCAGCCGCCTGAAAGCTAACATTTAGCAAAAATGTGAGGCACGTTCCTAAAATGAAAGCCTAAATGTTTGTAATTTAAAGTTTTTGATAGAAGAATGTTGTAGTTGAAGGGAGTTGCTTTGTTAGCCTGACTGGTATAATCGAGAGATCAGAATGCAAATGCAGACTGCTCAAGTTAGATTCTTGGCAGCCATTGTTTTCTCTGTGTGGTTCAGGGTAGCGACTTCCACATGTTATAACTTTATGACATGATATGCAATTATGTTTATATTTTCAATATTGAGGCTCACATATGTTTACATATACATGTCCCAGTGCATATGTGTGTCAGAAGTCAATATTAAATGACATTCCTATTCAGGTACCACATATCTTCATTATTGTGACAGATGTGTCTCCTTGATTCAGATAAGTAGCTTATAAACAAGCCCCTAGGATCCTCCTGTCTGTCTCCCCAGTACTGGGATTACAAGAGTACAGTGCAGATACAACCCAGCTTTTCCATTTAGGTGCTGAGGGTCAAATTCTGAAAATATTACTTTCTAACATTGCTTCTAAGATGTTACTATGATTGTTGATTAAGGGTGGGGGTGAGGTCTTGACACAGGTCTTATCATTGCTACTTGGGCTTACCTGGAACTTGCTACATAGACCTGGCTGCCCTGAACTGGGATACATCTATCCTAGCATCCTGAGTGCAAATATTACAGGCAAGTACCAACATACTTGGTTCAAACTGTGGATAATCTTTTACCCAAAGTCATTGCCAAGGTCCTCTCTAGTTCCAAATCTGTGCTAAATAATATAATAAATATATCTTTATTAAAAATTTAAGATCAGCCTTATCCTGACCAATATAATGTTTTCCACAAGATTCACCCAGTTTAATGAGGGCATCAAAATAAGAATCTCTTTGTTTCAATAGCCCTTGGTGTATATTTAATGTTCTTTAATGTTCACATTGGAGTGTTAGTTTTTATAGCTGCACAGGGTATGGGGGATGTACTGTCATTCTTACTCTGCAAGCAAGAACATGGAATTGAATATACTCAGTTGGTTTTCAAGATCACATAGTTAGTCTTAAAGCAAGTGACCATAACATAGATCAAGAACCAAGATTCCACAAGATAAACAAAGGACTAGGTCTAAAATTCAGAAGGGTACTATGGTTTACAAAAAAAAGTAAGCAAAGTATGTTCAAGTCTCCCCAGATTGTACTGAAATTACAAATATAATAGGCAGCTATAGAATTGTATGAAATTGCCTGAGTTGGTCTATAGCGCGTATCATCTCTTTCAATCCAGTATACGCACACTATTTCTTTAAAGGGTTTGTTGTACTTATTATGTCATAATTTCACAGCTTTTACTATTATAAAGCTATTATGTAGCAAGTAATATACTTACTATTATAAATTGTACATGTATTATATACAGATCTGCTTATTATTTTAAGCTCTTTTTCCCAATTGTCAACTAACTTTCTGTACCACAACTGCAGCTATATAAATAAGTGTGTCCTAAAGGGGACTTTAAAATGCAAAGGAATTTAATAAATCAGTTATATACATTTCAGAAATACACATATGTGCATGCCAAGGCAGTACTAGAGTTCAACAAACCTAAGTCTCCATTTATTACAAAAAAATTCTTCTATTTTGAATCAAGAGTTTTAAAATGTCACTAGTTATAAGAGTGAGATTTCTCTATTGAAAAATGCATCTCAGTTTCAGAGATGTTATAATGAAGAAAATGAGCAATAAACTATTCTGTAACTGCATGGTCTGCTCAACTCTCTGACTGGGAGGAAAGAATCTGGCAAGTGAACACTGACTATAGTTACAGTACAGATGTACAGATGGTCAATCGCTACCTTCAAGTATTTTCGATAATCTAAAAATGTGGAGAAAAATAGTATCTCCTTACTTCAAATGACAGTTTCATTCATATGTATATGTATATGTATATGTATATGTATATGTATATGTATATG
>JANHMN010000003.1:158435257-158463558 GCA_030674055.1 Rhabdomys pumilio
ATATGTATATGTATATGTATATGTATATGTATATGTATATGTATATGTATATGAATATGTATATGATGTGTATGTATATGTATATGTATTCATATATATATATATATATATATATATATATATATATATATATATATATGGAACAGACTGCCACCACTATAGGAAATTGATTGAACTTGAATTTTACTACCAGTGAACTTTTAATTCTTTTCTTAGTGATATTATTGTTCCAGTTTTCTTTCCTAAGGGAAATTGCATGTAATATAAAATTAGTCTAATAATGTGTGTTTCTAAGGTTCTTTCCTGATTCTGTGTCTTTTCCTCAGAAGACAAACATAGACACAGACACACAGACACACACACACACACACACACACACACACAAATGATTTCATTACCGTAGCAATTGCCTTAGCAAGGGTGCTGTAGAGCTGGATGTATGCAGACAGGGTGTGTGGTCCGTAGATTGTAGATGCTGCCTCATACCGCTGAGCCTGTAGGAAAAGAAAGAAGAGGTACAGATAGTTTTGCATACATCAATTTATTTCTGGAAGAATAGCATTTTGGGGGCAAAGTGATGTTTGAACCATTCACGTTATTATATACCAGCAAATACTCAGTGGTTTTTGTAAAAACAGAATGTGAGCATTTTCCGCTCACCAGACAAAGTGAACGGCTGAATCTGATCCTTGTTAAAGTGATGGGTTCTTTCTGCTTATTCCATTTAGGTCCATTTCTTTTCATCTGAAAGATGTTACAACCTGCCACTTCTTGTGCCTGCATCTATTATAAGTTCTTGTACAATTAGTGATCTTCCCCAAGGTTAAACATCAGGAGAGAAAATGAGGGTAAAATAGATCTTATTTAATAGCTTCTAGATAAGTTGGCTACTAATGATTCCTTCTACTAATGAAAGGACTTCTGCTATACCACACAGTTATGAATTAAAGTCAATGTATCTCATTATGAGATCCCTGCCTTTGGTTACTCTACAGAAACCTCAATGCTATCAGTGTACAAAGGTCTTCATCATCCCAGAAACACCAGCTTTCCCTGCAGTATTGTGCATGCCACCCTTCCAGTATTTCCATGGCGATGAGTTGACAATCATCTTAGATCCCTCCTCCATCTCATCCTACATTTTATAAGTCTTCAGATTGTGTCATTATGCCTCCTTTAAAAAATTCTCAAGGTTTTCTGTTTTCCTTTCCTCCTGGTTCTAACTGTACAAACCTTCATTTCTCACCCAGATCCTAACTCTAATGTGGTACTCAAACTCTGGCTCCACACACCTATAGTACCTTCCCAATGACATTTTTATAGAGAGAATCAAAGCACTCTCTCCAAAACCTTCTCAACAAAGTCAATACTCCACTATGTTGCACAAAGGACTCTTCCCTCCACTCACCTTGCCTCCTACCATAGCCCTCACATCACCATCACCATCACCATCACCATCACCATCACCATCACCATCACCATCACCATCACCATCACCATCACCATCACCATCACCATCACACTCCACAAGTCCTAAGTTAATTATAAGTCATTAATGTGTACTGTGTATTCTCTGGACTGTTGTACACATGCCTGCTCTATATAGAAGACATTGCTAACTTTTTATTTGCTTGACTAAAGTAATGTCAAAATCTCAGATAAATGCCTGCCAGTCTTTATCTTTTGTTTTAATATTTATTTATTTATTTATTTATTTATTTATTTATTTAAGTGTGAGTATGTGTGTGCACGAATGCATGTGTGTATATCACATGCATGCAAGAGTCTTAGGAAGTCAGAAGAAGAGGACATTAGATCCCCTAGAACTGGGAGTTACACCTACTTGTGAGCATCCATGTAGGTGCTAGGAATTGAACCTAGGTCTTCACCCTAACGTGCTCTTAACTACTGAGCCATCTCTTCAGCCCCCAGTCTTCTGCATCTTTATCTGATTTCTCCTTTATCTCTGATGAAACACCATGAAAGAAGCAGATTTTTTTAATCATTATTCTGTCTCCAGAAAGTGACTAGCAAACTGTTTATTGTACACATCAATGAGTAAGTGAAAAGTAAACTTTGCAGAAACATCATCCTAAAAAAGGGATCAAGTTTTCAGGGATTCCCAACTTTGCTTGTGCCGTGGACTTCTTTTGAGACCTATAGAACACCTGTCAGAATAATGGTTCTAAGTGCATAAAACAAAACACTTAAAACTGATCTAAACAAATTAGACTGGAGTATGCTTATCAACCTACAGTGACCAATTCTTCAAAAGAATATGTGCTTCTCCTTTACACTATCAGATAGTTTGATGAAGATAGACCTACTAACTCCTATAATTTTTACAAAAGAAAAAGAATAAAAGGTATTTCTAGATCTGTAAGAATTATGTGAAAAGGTAAGGGGTCTGTTACTATTCCTGTTGCTTGTTGAAGAGAATACTAAATAGCAGAGTGTACTGAATGAAGTTCAACTGTTCCTAACCCTGGGTAAGAACTTTTACCCAACAATGCTATCATATGGGTCTGGAATGCACCCCCTAAGTTACTCACGGCAAAGTCTTGGTACTACAGAAAGTGCTACAAGGAGTTGGTGGCACCTACAAGAAGTGTAGCTAGAAGTACTTCAGGTAACAGCTGCATGCCCTGGGAGGGATTCTGAACACCAGTCTCTTTCTCTTTTTTTAATAAGCTTCTTGACTACAAAGCAAAAAGTTTTACATATGATAGCATGAATCATATCTACCCAGCATCCTTAGCAACATCCAAAAGCTATGGAGGCCTCTAGAACTGTAAGCCAATATTAGCCTTTTCTCTGTATAGATTGATGTCTCAGATAGTTATAATGATGGAAAACAGAGTAATACAACTAAGATTTTCTAGATGTTAGGATCCTTTAGCAAAGCAAACAGAGGGCAGCAGGGCTGACTCCAATTCATGTATCACTAAATGTTCCCATATAAACTGCCATGATATGCCAGGAGACCTATTTATAATTTTTAATTATGGGACTCTAGGCTATTGTCATATTTAACTGATTATTCTTTTTAAAAAGGATCTGAGCTGCTTTAAGAACTCTACACATAAAGAAGTAATTGTGAGCATCATATTACTAACTCTGAAAGGATTTTGCTTTGCTTTGCTTTGTTTTGTTTTGTTGAGTCATATCACATATAGAGTAATATGCTACTTCAGGATGTACTTCAATGATTGTGCATAGCTACATTTACAAAGTAGTTCATTCATAGTGAATTCAATAAATTGCAGACAGGAGGCCCTACAGAAGCGTAAGACACCAAATGTATTATGGGTAGTTATTTGCATGTCATGACCCAGGTTTATTACCAGTGCCTCTGGCTAAACAAGTGTCAGCATTACATGGTGGTCAGTGAGTGAATCAATGATGCTGACATGTACTTGGAAATGATGAACTCCAAACCAAATATAATCCTTGGCTTATTCTCTTAGAATTCCCACCAAAAGCAAAATCATCTCTCAGAAACATGACTAAAGAGATACAGAGACAGTGTGTAATAAAAAAAAAAAGGCATGAGAACTTTCTACTTTACCTGGTATTCTTCATATGTGGTAATGTAATGTGTATAAACATTGCATAGACCTGAAGTAATAATGGTCATATCCTTCATCCCATAAAGTGCAAATTCCTAGGAGTAAAAAGTAAACATTTATACTGCTCAAGATTATAAATATCTGGTTTCATTTAAAGTGCACATTTGGTATGAATTATTAACAGAATATATACCTCTTAAGAAAGATGATAGTCATTATAATTAGGAAAAAGTTTAAAGATACTTACAGGGTAATTGGCATAATTCTAACACCTCTCTGGATGTTTTAACTTCACATAGTGAGATTATTAATTTAAAAAAATGCTGCTCTGCTGAGCGTTGATGCTGCAGATACTGTTGGTAAATTATTCATGGCCTGATGTCAGTATTTCCATTGTAGTCAAGCTTCAAAAATGGCATATACAGCTTGATTGTGCTAGACCTTTTTGTCCTAGGAATACTTTTATTGTGGCCCACCATGTTTAAGCTTGTCTTTAACAACATCAACATGATGTCAGCCAAAGTACATGGCTTTAAATTGAAAATGGACCCCCAGAAAGTTACTAATTTAACAGGCTGGCAGCCAAGGATGGGTAAGATTCTGGACAGAGCCTTACCAACCTAAGACATAAGTGCGTTGGTTTTGATAATGCATATTCCACGATGGGTAAGGAAGGTATTCTTGTCAGAATGACCTAAGACAGGCTCAGTCTTGTTTATGAAATAAAAAAGGGGGGAGAAGTAAAGAGCTTTTGGGGCTGCTTGGCAGAAATCTGACATAGGCCAAAAGTAAGAAAATGGGCTCCTTGTCAGGAATCTCACATTAGGATAGAACAAAGAAGTAATTTCAGGCAGGAATCTAAATCTTAGGCTAGAACAATGAAGTATGCTTCAGGCATGAAAATGACTTTGGGCTGGGACAGGGAAGTAAGCTCAGATATGTTTGGTCATCCTGATAAGCCCTTAGAAACAGTGATCACAGGAGTGACCACATGACTTTTTTTATTGCCTTGTTAGTTCTTTGACTATTTGTGTTTATTGTCTTGCTTGTTCTTTAACTATTTGTATCTATTATATTGTTAGTTCCTCAACCTAGAACTGACCTTAATACTAGCATGTAATTAAAACGTTATAAAAGCAGATTGGGAAAAAAGGAAAAGAAAGAAAAATCTTCCCAATGACCCCAAACCACCAAGGAATGTGAAAGTGTCAAAGAGTACTTTGAAAAAAGACAAAATCCCCATTATAGTTGGGCAAATCAATGGCTCAATGAAAATCTTAATAATCATATCAGTAGATGTAGAATCTTACTATGAAAGAGTGATTGCCTCAATCTATATTAAATTTATATTATGTAATTTAAATTAATGTTTATAAGACCTAAATAACAAGACATCATTTTTACAAGTGTTGAATCTGTTTAACCCACTCATGAGGATTTAAGCAACCTCTAAATAAAATTTACTGCTTACACTATACAAGCATTATCAACTTTTAAGTATTTAAATGTAAATACCAATAAAATACTTTAACCTGGCTATATTCCCCTTATAGTTTAATCCTGATTCTTAAATAACTGACACGTCACATTTACCTCTATCCACTAACTTCAAGGAACATAAACTTTAGTGATTTGAGGAAAGAGTAATAAGGAATTTTTCCTCCTCAAATATAAATTTACGCTGGGTGGTGGTAGCGCATGCCTTTAATCCCAGCACTTGGGAGGCAGAGGCAGGCGGATTTCTGAGTTCGAGGCCAGCCTGATCTACAGAGTGAGTTCCAGGACAGCCAGGGCTACACAGAGAAACCCTGTCTCAAAAAACCAAAATAAATAAATAAATAAATAAATAAATAAATAAATAAATAAATATAAATTTACAGCATTTGTATTTCATATTTAACTTACCTTTTTAACTGCCTCACGAAATCTTCGTCCTGACATGGTTCTGAATCAAGAAAACAGAATTACGTTAACATCCTCCCATTTGCATGTGTGTAAGTTATTTAGAAAGGCTTTTGATACATGCCAAAAAGCCTAGCCTAGCTCACCACACAGCAGTAAAATATTAGGAGTTGATGGTGTATAAAAGCTTAACGTTTCCCCTTGACTGGCCTATCTTCAAAGCAAAGCCTGAACTGTACACAGTTTTACCAAAGAGGAAAATAAAATCACTGCGCATCACTGAGAGAAGACATCAAGGGTCAGGTGTAGCTCAGTGGTAGAGTACTTCCCTGACAGGTGTGAGGCCCGCGGCTCTACCCCCAGCACCACAAAAAATTTCTATTCATGAGATCAACACAGTGGGTCAGTTATATCCAACATGAATGACAGTGTGTGGGTGGGGGAGACAGAGAGAAGGTTTGATACTTGGCCCCACCTACAAAGAACTTTCACTTTTTATTTAATCCTTCAATCAAATCTTGAATATCTGCTGCTTACCAGGCCCACTTTTATGTGATAATTATTTAATGGAATGCAAATTACATTCTGTAGCTTAAAAATATTAAATAATCCTGGCATGGGGTTTCTACCCACCTTGGACAACTTATGTTTCCAGATGAAAAACATACACAGCCTTTATATTTTTAAATATGCCTTAAGCAGCACAATAGCTGGGCAACTGTCTACCCTCTATGCTGTTAGAATCTACCTTCCTAATGGTAACCCAGCTTCTTACTATGTTTCATCAGGGCTGCTCTTAGGTCCAATAATTGGCCAGCCCACATGGCCACTTTTTTTATAGTTCAGCTAACCCATGGTAACTCTCCTTTCTCCTCTCCTGCACATTCTTCTTCTATCTCATGGTGGTTTCTCCTCTACCCTCCTCTACCCTCCTCTACCCTCCTCTACCCTCCCCTCCCTTCCCTTCTCCCCTCCCTTCCCTTCTCCTCCCCTTCCCTCCTCTCCTCTCCTCTCCTCTCCTCTCCTCTCCTCTCCTCTCCTCTCCTCTCCTCTCCTCTCCTTTCCTCTCCTCTCCTTTCCTTTCCTCCTCTCCTCTCCTCCTCTCCTCGTGGTCTCAAACCTAGAAAACCTAAACCCCACCTATATCTCTTCTCCCCAGCTCTTGGCTGTTAGGATCTTCATTCCCCAATCAGAATTAACTTGGGGGCAGAATCCCAGGGGCTATCTGCAGACTCCAGGTGTTAGGGGGCCCCACACTTAGCTTATAATAGACACTAAAAGACAAAATCTCAACATTCCAAAACTAGAAGGTGACCAAATAAATGAAAATTTGAGATGACAAGAAATGGAACAGTGGGAGTGACGGCATTAGTGGTGGGGCTAATACTGGTGCTGATGTGACAGTAATGCTTTTTATGTGGTATGAATAGTGTTAGCATCTCCGTGCAAGATTTGAGCAAAGGATTACATAAATCAAAAGACTTGGCCTTGAGGCCAGCTGGAGAGAATATGTTTTATACAGAAAGAACCATAAGTTCAAAATCTCTAAGCCCAGAACATGCTTCACGGTTCTAGCAGGTGCATTTGTAGTCTGCTCTATACAGAAAACTTTGACAATGATGCAGGGTGACTGAAGCAGGGTGAGAAAGAAGGAAAACCAAAGGAAACCACATGAGGGAACTTGCTGAGCAACAGTCTGCATGGGAACTGGAAAGAAGGAAGGAAGTGGAAGGCAGTGAGGGATTACCTGGAATGAGATGGGAAAGGACTGGGTGGTCTCGAACAGCCAAGTAGCATGTTTAGTTCATGTTTTGAAGCAGCAGTTCTTAACCTGTGCATCACAGCCCCCTTGGCAACCCTCTACCTCCAAAAATATTTACATTGTGACTCATAAACGTAGCAAAATAACAGTAATGAAGTAGGAAAGAAAAATTTATGGTAGGTATCACCGCAACATGAGGAACTGTATTAAAGGGTCACAGCATTAGGAAGGTTGAGAACCACTGTTTTAAAGAAACGCAGTTGGGTATTGTGTTGAAAAGGGACTTCAGAGGAACAATGAAAGAAGCCACATTGAAAGTTAGTGAAATAATCTGTGTGAATGACAGCAGTAATGGGAAATGATAGAATGTGTTGGGCAGAATGTAAGAATTTTGATTAATTCTTGAAAGAAGGAAAAATTCAAGGGCTAGTTCAACAAACTTTTCCTATGAAGATAAAAAAGACTGTAAAAGATACAGGCTTAAAATATTCTTCTGTCTTTCTAATATCTAACGTCGTGCTTTCAAGTGTTTTATTATTATTTCAAGTCTGCGTACTTCCTTAATCCACTGGACCCTTTTTCCTTTGGAATGCCAAGCTTGTTTTCACATTTTCCCCCATCTTTTCACAGGTCACAAGCATAGGCAGATTTATTCTACAGAGGCTCCACCAAATATGGAAAAACTATTTGTCACTGTTGCCAAACACAGTACAGGAGGCTACTAAGAGATTAGCAGAGAATTATCTTCTCCTAAGAATTAATCCCAGGGCCAGTGATAAAGGTGCTTGCCACCAAACTTGATGACCCGAGTTCCAACTTCAGAACCTATTTGGTGAATGAAGAGAAGTGACTTGGACAACTTATCCTCTGACCTGCACAAGTATGATCCACAAGCCCCTCCACAGACACACAAAAACAGATAAAATATTTTAAAAAGAAGTAATTCCAACAGAAATACATTCTTTACTATGAAAGTTTTTTAATGAAAACTTACGTAAATTCCCCAGGGATAGCAGCTATGGCCAGTGACCCAAGAGTAACAATCTGAACATCAACAATATCTGGGTGCCAAGGATGAGGTTTTGTCAGCTGAGACCCCAAAACAAGAAAGTTACATTAGGTATAAATTACCCCTTCTATTGACAATAGTCACATAAGTCCCTTCATTAAACAATTTTGAATGTTTGAAGCTAGTTTTGTTTTGTTTTGACCATATCATAGGATTCACTTCTAACGATGCTGTAACATTGCATCACATGCGTGTTTATGTGCTAACTATAACAGGTGAATCCCAATGCTATCTTACCCTGAACTTACCAAGTGAGCTTTAGTAGACTCATCATTATGATACAACAAGGGTTCTGCCAGAGTAGTATAAGGGACTATCTCCTCAATGAATACAGAATACCATTTAGAATTGTTCAATACAATCATTTCTATCTTTACCCCAGTAGTGTGAGTCTGGCTTCATCTTCCAACCCTCCTTCAAGAGAATATATCCTTTTCCATATTGTGATTAGTAGAAACTATCTCATCATCCCTTCCTCCCTTCTTTCTCCTACGCTAAGAATTTTAATAGGATACTGGGAAAGGCTACTTTTTAAATGCTTACACTTCAACAATCATGCTTCTACCAGTAGTAGGATGAGTTCTGAACGTCGTCAATGTAAAAACAAACAAACAAACAAAAAAAAACAGTTGTGTTGTAAAGTAGTGCTGCTAAAAGAAAATTGTTTCAGCCTGGATGTGATATACGCCTTTAATCCCAGAACTCAGGAAAAAGAGGCAGGTGGATCTCTGAGTTTGAGGCCAGCCTGGTCTACAGAGTAAGTTCCAGTACAGTCAGAGCTACACAGAGAAACCCTGTCTCGAGAAAAACATAACAAAACAACAACAAAAAAAGTTTTAATTAATGATGTCACCACATAAGCAGACAAAGCTGAGTTGGATCTGTAGCACAGCACTCCTATGAAAGACAGACATGGTGGCATATACGTAATCTTAGCACTGGGAGGTAGAGATAGAAGGATTTCTGGGGTTTGCTGGTCAGCCAGTCTAGTCTAATTGGTGAGCTGCAGGTTCCAGTGGAAGAGCGTGTCTCAAAACATAAGGTATGTAGTCAGAGAATACATCTGAGGTATCCAATAACATCTCTGGTCACCATATACACCTGGTCACACATGTCTGTGCACACCCACACATACAAACAAAAATACATACATACATACATACATACATACATACATACATACCTAAATAAACAAATAAACCATGCTGCCTAACACTTTTCTATATGACATACATGTTTTTTTATGCAAAGAACTCTTCATGGACTGCTTTCCTAGAGCCAAAATAACATGAATGTTAGTCTTCCTTTTCTGTAGTTCACTCCCTTCCATGTTTCTTAATAATTAGATAACTCAGTAGACTTCACAGTAGTAATTCTTTAAAGTTGGATCCAGCATCTATATTTTTAATATCAAATATTCACGGGAGGTAGCTGACTGAGAAGGCTCTGCAGGTAATGTGCCAGCCACACAAAGCTGAGTTCAGTCCCCAAAATCCAAGTGCAAAATGGGAAGCAACTCCACAAAAGTGTTCTTTGACCTCTACAAACACACCCCTCACACATATGTATATGCAGTAGTAGTAGTGTAGTAGTAGTATAGTAGTATAGTAGTAGTAGTATAGTAGTAGTAGTATAGTAGTAGTAGTATAGTAGTACTACTAGTAGTATAGTAGTAGTAGTATAGTAGTATAGTAATAGTAGTAGTAGTATAGTAGTAGTAGTATAGTAGTAGTAGTATTGTAGTAGTGTAGCAGTAGTATAGTAGTAGTAGTGTAGTAGTAGTGTAGTAGTAGTATAATAGTAGTAGTAGTAGTAGTAGTAGTGTAGTAGTAGTATAGTAGTAGTAGTGTAGTAGTAGTATACTAGGTATAGTAGTAGTATAGTAGTAGTAGTATAGTAGTATAGTAGTAGTGTAGTAGTATTAGTATAGTAGTAGTAGTATAGTAGTATAGTAGTAGTGTAGTAGCACTATAGTAGTGTAGTAGTAGTATAGTAGTAGTATAGTAGTAGTAGTAGTAAATGTGTAACAATAAATGACACATTGTGTAAGAATATCTAAATAAGAGCTTCCCTGTCAGCGGACATTAACTATTTATTATCTGATAGCTCAGAATCTACAAAGTATAATATTCTATGTTCCTTATGACAATCAAAGGCCTTACCTCTCCTGTGTGAAGTAGGATTGGTTTAGGTTTCTGGCATTCTATGATTTCTTGAGATGGTTTTCCCAGGAGTTGGTCCCGAATAGTGTCCCAAAATAGATCTCCTTCTGTTGTTCCTATTAGAATTGTTATGATTGATAAGATACCTTGTACTAGCCCTCTGAGGATGTCATGATTTAGATAGCATGGCACACAATCACTTTAGACATTTTGAATATTTTGTTAAGATTGTCATTCAATGGCTTCAACAATTTGAGCAATAGAAAGGGCAGTGTTCCCTATATGTCATAAAATAATAAACTTTAATTAGACTGTCATTTTAATAAACAATAACAATATAATTTGTCTGAAACTCTCAAAGCTGTATTCATATTAACTTTGCTCATTTATGAGATAATGACAGTTTAATTTAATCCACAAGTTTGTGAACTACATCACCTTTTACTCATTTTACAAATTAACAATGATAATTTCAACATGTAATACCTGCTGTCCAGCTTGTAAATAGTAAAGTTTTTGGAACTACAGTGAAAGCCTTCCTGACGGTGAGTGGCTCTTTAGTGTGATGATAAGCAACAAAAAGGAAACTGATCGATATGTTTGTGTCTCAAAGAATATAATCAAGAAATTGCAAAGACAACCTATCAAATGAGGGAAAAATTTTCAAATAATTTATCTGATGAGGGATTTGTATACAAAAATATATTTTAGAAAGCCTCGTAACTTAACAATTACAGTCAAAAACCCAAACTTAAAGAAAAGTATATGGATAAATAGTTTCCCCCAAAATATAGATGATGGCCAATAATCACATGAAAAGACATTTGACCTTATGTTGGTGATGTAAATCAAATCCACAAGGAGATAGCATCCCACACATATGCTGGCTAGAATCAGCATACCAAACAATATATGTTGGCCAAGATGTGAGCATTTTTAATGGATATATTACTGACACAGGTGTAAAGCAATGTAGCCATTTGGGAGCTCATGTGATAGGGCCTCAGATGTTACAACAGAGCATGTGACCAGCAAGTATTCCTCTATATACACACCTAAGAGGAAAACTGCAAACACAGACCCACACAAACTCTTGTACATATGTACTTAGGGCGGCATTATTCATAACACACAAAAAAATAGAATAACCCAAACAACCATCAATTAAGCAATTGGCAAATAATACCTGGTATATTGATATCATGAATTAATTCAGCCATTAAAAGGGGATGGAACACTTCCACATTCTATACCTCCTTGTACCTTAAAGCAGAATGTTACATAAAAGATGCAACAAAATTGCAGCTATTGTGTATTCTCGGCATTTGAAATGTCTAAGGTATCAAACTGTAAGGATGGGAGGTCTGCTGGTTGCTTATACTGGGGCACAGGAGATGTGGCAGCTAGCATGGTCAGAGATTCTGTTGGAGTGATGGAATCTCCAACGTTCACTTTGGGAAAGTTGTATGTCTATCAAAATATTAAAATCCACCAAGTGTACTTTAAGTAGCTGACTTATATGGCTTGTCAATTATTTCCCAATAAATAACTGCTATTATTGAGTGGTGAGAGGTTTTCTAAAATACATTGTATGTACAATTCCCCTATCAGACATATTATTTGAAAACACCATCTCTCGTCAGGATTGTGCTTTCACTTCCTTCCTTATACTCTTTGCATGCTGCCATCACAAAGAAATCATAGCTGCTAAAAAGTAAAAAGCTGCTCCCTGGGGGCAGGGAGATGGCTCAGCGAGGAAAGTGCCTGCCCCTAGAGTGTGGGGATCTGAATTCAGATTCTCAAAAACACACATAAAAAGGAAGGTGTGCTAGAATGCACCAGTAATCTCAGCAATGGTGAAATGAGAGGTAGAAATAGGTAGATCCCAAGAAGCTAAAGGGCTACCTAATCCTGGCCTTCATGGCAATTTCCAAGCCAGTGAGAGAGTCACTCTCTAACATTAAGTGGAAGGCAGTTGAGGTTCAATATCTCTGATTCCTACACATATGTGCACATGCACTCACAAACATACATACACACACACACACATACACACACATACACACACACTAAATGAATTACCAAGGGTCATCAACATACTAAAATGCTAAGAAAATCTGTTTCTGGTTGTCTTTGAATTAACAAAGCTGAGGGACAAAAGACAGTTATCCCTGGGCAATCTGAGATGTCACACCAAAACTCAGCTAGCCTGGAGACACCTGAGTTAGAGATGGGAATCATAAACACACTGACCACAGTTCAGCTTCCTTAGAAAACAGAAGCCTAAAGCCCCCGAAACCTGGAAGCATACATGCCATCCTCCTTTCTCTCACCCTGTGTAATATTGAGGCCCGAAACTCCATCAATTGTGCCTGCGGCAAAACTGTAGCCCAGGGCAGGTTTACACGTCTTCACCTGAAGGAAAGATCATCAAACAAAAACAAAGAGAGAGACACAAGTTCAGCTGGGAGCAACAGGGTGCTGTGCTTGACCCAGGGAGCAAAGTCAGGGGCTTTTGTCATACTCACTGTGTGCGTGGCATTGAGCTGGACGCTCACATCCGTCATGTTCACCCACTGGTGAGCTGCAAGCACTGGGCCAGTCACTTCCTGGGAGGCAGAGGCATACAGCTCCTAGAAAAGCCACATAGGCTCACTATCCTGAGGAAAAGAACTGAAGGGAAATGGACGCAACCCCTGGCACCTAGTCTCCTCTGCACCAAGACATCTTTCTTTTATTCCTTGAGAACAACCCAACCCCACCCCTCAATTCCCTCCATCAACCTCAGTGTTTCCTAGAACTTGAAACCTCCAGGAATGTTGACCTGTGTCTATTCATCCCCACAAAGAACATAACATGCAACAGACCATGACGTAAAAGTTCCAACCTCACACTTGGAGGAATGTGAGGCTGTCAGCGCCAGACTTGGTATAAAATGACCCTCTTAGGATCCCTGAGTTCTCCAAGGACAGGAGTCAGGCAGTGTCTCAAAGATGTCACGTCGGGTCTCTCACACATCAGTTAATCTTTGACATTCTCGTTTTTTAATCAAGTCAAGTGATGTTTTTCCAAGCATGTAGGAAATGTAAGTTTAGTACTTTTTAGAATAATTCTGCTTTATTCATCTATAGCATACAATACAGGAAAATTCTATCTTAGCACAAGTACGGTGGCTTGACACATAGCCCACTCCTATGACAGCTGAGTGTGGACTTTTAAGATAAGCTACTGGAGTCCCAGATGCAGCCTGCTGTCCTGATAACCAAGGAAGTTGTGCTTTGTGGAGAAGAGAATCCAGAATTGCTCTGCCCCAGGCTGAAGACAGAAACAAAATTTCTGACAACAAAGTGTGTCACGGGCACATCCCCAAAAGAAGCTGTAAATTTAGAATAATCCACTGATAATACTACAGTAAGTAAAAAGAGCCTCCAGCAATCAGTCAGGCTGTGATTATGGCTTTTACACCTGATTGTTTTGAAAGGCACTTTTGTTCTTAATTGCTTCTGAAACATTTTAGAACTCAGACAGAATTATTTAATCACAAGCAGGCAGGTGTGTGTGTGTGTGTGTGTGTGTGTGTGTGTGTGTGTGTGTGTATCTGTGTGTGTGTATGTGTGTGCAGTGTTTGTGTGTATGTGCCTGTGTGTGTATGTGCCTGTGTGTTTGTGTGTCTGTGTGTCTGTATGTCTCTCTGTGTGTATGTGTATGAAAGGGTTAAAAAATTTCAAAAACTTCTAACAGGCTAAACAGAACCAAAAGTGCAGGTCAGCTTGGTCATGAGCTCTGTGTTTCAGGAACTTGGCTGACTACAAGATAGTTGGTTGATTATGAATAGGTTCTTTGAGAATAGCCTATACAAAATGTTCCCCATGACTGTTCCTTACCCTGTCACAAACTGAATAATGGGCTGAGACTTTCCACAGGTACTCTCCAATAACCCTCCTTCACTCCCCCTGGGTTGTGGTTTCCCCTCCAAGTTGTGGTTTTTGGCTTTAAATTCTCTCTGTTTCCAAAGCCCCGGGGTCAGACCCCACTGCCCTTGCATGGGTCATGGGTCTTGACCTCAACATGTTGATCGAAATATACCTCTTGCTGATTACATCAAGTTCAGTGTCTTGTGAGTTAATGGGTGGCTGTGAATTCCTGAGGCTTGGGTGGGGTCCTCCCTTCATGGGGGCCTTACATATGTATGTATGTGTGTGTGTCTCTGTGTGTGTGTGTGTGTGTGTATGTGTGTGCCTATATGTTTGTATGTCTGTGTGCGTGTGCCTGTATGTTTGTATGTCTGTGTGTGTATCTGTGTGTGTCTGTGTGTGTATGTCTGTGTGTCTATGTGTGTCTATCTATGTGTGTGTATGTTTGTGTGTCTGTGTGTGTGTGTGCCTCTGTGTGTGCCTGCGTGTTTATATGTCTGTGTGTCTGTATGTCTGTGTGTGTGTGTGTGTATTTATATGTGTGTCTCTGTGTGTGTCTGTACGTTTATATACAAACCATGAAAATAAGGGGATCTAACGTTACCATGGACATATTGGTTAGAAGCCATTTCCTGTTATCATCTTCCCCTCAGAAATATCTCCATAGAAGCAGATCCAAAAATGGGGAGAGCATGAAGACTTAATTTAGCACATCACTGTGTAGATAGTATGTCTATCACACAAACTGGGGGATCTCAGTTCCATCCTAGTACCCATGCAAAAGCCAAGCAGAGAGGCTTCTATAACTCTAGTACATGGAGACAAAGACGGAAGGGTCCCTGGGGCTTGTTCCTGAAGGATCCCTGTCAGTCTAGGCAATCAACAAAGTTCCAAATTCAGTGAGAGATGCCCCCCCCAAATAACAAGGTGGAGAGCAATTAATCAAGATACCCAAACTCAGCCTTGGCCCCCACATGCAGGTGTACATATACACACATGAACATGCACCCTCACATCCCAAAGCACATGCCTATACATACATACACCACATACATGAAAACAAATTTAGAAGCAAGGGGAAAACAGAGTCATTCATAGAAAGCTCATTGCAAACTGGATACTTCCTTCAGCACAATTGTTTTATTTTAACAGAAAAGTAGTATAACCGTTAGCCTTTCAAAGAAGTATATAAACTAACAGGAACTCACAATGACTGAGATGTTCAGCTCAGCTTTGTCAAGGCAGGCCAGGTTCAGAAAGTAATCAGGTGGCTTTAGCCAGGCAATGACTGAAGAGATTTCTGAGAATCTAGATGAAACTGGTTCAGAGTGGGGTCACATTAACTGAACCTTTAGAGTCGATTTGTCTCCTCATCCCGTGCTATGCACTCCGGGTTTCTAGCATCCTAAAATAGAACGGGTTCCTGCCTGATTGGTTTTAAATGCACTAGGAAGTCTAACCAGATCAGACAGAGTCCTGAGTGGCTCCCAAGGGCAACCTCACAAACCAAAGTCTTTCAGACTTCCTGGCCAGCCTGAGCACTCACGGCCTTCCTTGCAATTATGGACTTCCGACTAAATGATGTTTGTGGGTTTTTTAGAACAACATGAAACAAAGCTGTAAAGCACAGGGCTCATGCCTACCTTGGCTTTCTGGTAGATGGTCCGTCCTATAATTTGTGTGCTTTCAAACATATCTTGTCCGGGTCCACTGGCCATGCACATGCTAGGCTGGAGCAAAGTGAGACAATATGATCCTTAGTGGGGTGAGTGACAGCTTTAAGAAATAGAAAATTACACACGAACCCAAGCAAATACATTTGCTAAGCCGATTCTAGCATTTCTCTTCAGGCCCTTTCTTAATTGACAGCTAAGGCAAACATAATCATGCGTGCATTCAGAGCAAAGAATGTTCCAGCAACTTCCTTTTAAAACTAGGAAACAAAGTCTCAGCTTGGTTGAGAGACTTGCTGTACATTGCACAGAAGATAACTGTGAGCGGGGACTAGAAGCCAGGCCATGTCCTCTGTCACTGACTATGTGTTTGCTTATGCTTGCCTAGGACTCCTACTCTGATTGTCTTACACAGAAGCTCGTTCAGATTTCATTAGAACAATCAGCTATCCTCCTGGGAAGAAAATTAGCAACTCTAGCTCTATATTCTATTTCTTAGATCAGAAAAGATCAAAACTGATCAAGTACTTAAATATGATAAATGTTACAAAGAATATACAGAAAAATGATATAGGTGAATAAATGTTACTGTCTGGGAAATTAAAAAAAAGATGTAAACATAATAAAGAACAGGTTTAATAAATTTGACACCCTAACATTTTAAACATCTATAGAGAAGGGACAATATACATAAGGCAGATAGAAAATTTCATGGAGTGGGAAAATTTTGTAATGTTTATGACAAATATAACATATTAGGAATTTCTGGACTTTTTGGAGGGAAGAGAATACTGCTTTTCTCTATGTAAAGGAGATGAACTTATTCTACTCATTTTCTTTACAGATCTGCTTTTGCCTCAACACTATCCATAACAGCTGCCATCAACCACAGCGACCATCAGCAGATGCCTAGTATGCATACACACTACAGCATTATTCAGCTGTAAAACGGGGTGAAATCCCTTTGTTTGCAGCAGTACGGATGGAATCAGAGGTCTTCTGTTAAGTCAAATAACCCAGACACACAAAAGCAAACATCACACATTCTCCCTTACTTGTAAAAGCTAGAAAGCTAATCTCATGCAAGAATGAGGTAGAACAGTAGTCACTAAAGAGGGCAGAGAGGAACAAGCAAAGAGAAATAGACAAGGATACCAAAGCAATGCTAGGCTGGATTCATTTTGGTTTCTATAGCTCAGTAGGGCAACAATTGTTGACAACAATGTGTGCTATATTTAAACTAATAAGGGAAGTGCAAATTTTCCAACATAAAAATACACAGGCGGATGTAGATACAACAAATTAGTGTAATATAAACTGCCCAAATATTGTATCTAAATTTGAAAAATGTAAGAAAAATAGGATCCTCATTAATACACTTCCATTTATTTATGCTGAGTTGAAATTTCACTTATTTGCAATAAAAAGCATTATTATGCATGTACCATGAACTACAGATGAAACAGGCAGTTCATGTTCTGACTCTGTCTCTCTGCCTCTCTGCTCGCACCCCCCCATGTGTGTGTGTGTGTGTGTGTGTGTGTGTGTGTGTGTGTGTGTGTGAATTCTCATTCAATATTAGGACATGTTCCACTCCACAGATAATAAAATGGAAATTTAAACTAGAGCTAACTCTTTGCATATCATGCCATCAAAGAGTCCAAGAATGGTGTACTTGGCTTAGAAGAACGTTGGGGCCACATGGGTGATAGGAAAAGCCACTGAGAGGGTAGACAAGTCCATCTGATAAACTACTGCATATATTCTATTTCACATGAATATACTTAACCATCTCATCATGAACTGTGGAGTCAATAAGTATTCTTGGAATGTATTGCAAATTAATTTAATTCCAATAAATTGATGAAATGTACAAATGGAGAAAAAGGAAACTTTCTAGCTAAAAATAATAACATACATACAATATAACTGTTAACCCCTGCTTCTCATTGAGTAGGATTGGAAGGTAGAAACAGTTAACAAAAGTGGCAACCGAATGCGGTGCTTCACTAAAAATGCAAACCAGGAAGCCAGCTTCTGCTGCTGGGTGAAAGCTGAAACAGGTTTACATGGATTCTAAGAAAGCAGGTAAATAAATAAATGAGAGTACAATCTTAATAGCTAATCTCCAAATTTTCCACATGGATGTAGATACAGAACAATTTCTAAGGATTTAATTATATGGAAAATTCAAGTCCCAGCATCCATAAATGAGTAATAAAAATTGCTTTATGAATGCATAGGCAAACACAGAAAGAAGGGTGCCAATAACAATCACTAAGGACTAAGGAGATAAGTGGTACTTGATGTTTTAGTTACTTTCCTATTGCTGCGTAAAACATCACAGCCAAGGGCAACTTATAAAAGAACAACTTTCATTGGGTTTACAGTTTGTGTAAGAGTCCATGGCCAGGCAGTGGTGGCGCACGCCTTTAATCCCAGCACTTGACAGGCAGAGGCAGGTGGATTTTTGAGTTCAAGGCCAGCCTGGTCTACAGAGTGAGTTCAGCACAGCCAGGGCTATACAGAGAACCCCCCCCCCAAAAAAAAAAGAGTCCTAATACACAAGCAGGAAGCAGAGAAAGAGTCAGGAAATGGCATGAATCTTTTGAAAACTCCACGTCTACCCCCCCAGTGACACACCTCCTCCAACAAGGCCACTCCTCCTGATCCTTCCCACAAAGTTCCACCAACTGGGGACCAAACATCCAAACATATGAGGCCATGAGGACATTTACATTAAACTACCACACTTAAGGACTTTGCATTTTTACTGTTTGGTGCATCCAGGTTATTTGATGTTTTACAGAAAGATCAGTTTTTAATTTTAAGAGGAAAAAACAGGAAAAATCTTTAAAGAAAAAAATTATAGGTTTACAATCTGTATGAAATGACATAGTAAGCAAGTTTGGGTACAAACTCAGAAACTCAAATATTCCAAGGTAAAAATATTTTAAGCTGCCCAGGTTTAGGGAATTACACACAACCTCTACATTTGACATCAAAAAGGAAAACTGTGACAAGCCACTTAAAATTTTAAAAGCTACATAGGTGCTTCAGAAAAAGAGTAAAGACTAGAGACCAACAGGCCAGAGTATACTTAGAAACAACACATTTGCATGATATTAATGAATATTCAAACATGAGGTAAGCATGCCCTTACTACCTACCCCACTGTTGGGACAGGTGCTTTTGTCATTGTCACAAGACTCTCCTGTGTTGATGCAATGTGGGCCAAGAGTGTTGGGTGACACATCTCCAAGATTTGATGAAGCAAAGCCTGCTACGAATGGTCCCTGTCAAAATAAATCCATCTTTAATTTTTTCTTTAATGATTACTTCCATTAGAAGCATAAACATTCAGTGTACTCATAAGACTTGTGTATGAATACAGGTGTATAAATCGGTGCAGAGATCAAACACAGGAATCATTCTTCAGAAGTCACCCTCCTCATTCAGTTTTGGTTGGTTGGTTTTGAGACACAATCTCTCACAAACTTGTCATTTGTGGTTAGGCTATGGTGACCAGCCTGTGAACCCCAGGTTGTACCCGCTATTGACTCTCTAATACTGAGATTACAAGCATGCCCAATGTCTGACTCAAACACTAGGGATCCAACTCAGGCACAAGAAGCATTTTACTAGCTGAACTATCTCTGATCCTTCAGGCAAAGTCATACACAGACAATAAGAGGATATAAGAAAAAATTTTTTTATTTCTAAAAAGGCTCATGTTGCCATCAATATTCACTTATTATTACTGAAAATAATCCAACTATTGATAAAAGTTTTCAATGGATCCTTTCAAAAGCACACCCTCCTCTAACGCAAACAAATTGATGCAAAATGCAGAGTACACTGAGTTATAAAATGTGGAGCAGTCCATCTAGTCTCTGAATGCTTTACCTGAAGCCCAAAGATGGACTTGTCCATGCAATTCACTGGCCTGGCTGGCCTGCTGGAGAAACTCTTTCCTTAAACCAGATTAGAGACAGACCAGGCATCCATTTGGACCCATCTTGTTTCCCAAGAAACATCTCCAGTTTTCTTAGAGAAAGACATGGATTTTTTAATGTATAAATGAGAACCTTTTCCCCCAAATTTCATCATGGTACATGCTTGAGATCCTGAAAGTTGGGAGGCTAAAGATGGAGGATTATAAATTCAAGGTCAGCCTAGATGACATTGCAAGGCCTTTTCAAAAATAGAATAGAAGGAGGTAGGAAGGAATGTGAGAAAGGAAGGAAGGGAACTGGGAAGAAAGGACTGGGGGAGGTGGGAAGACAGGGAAAAATAGTCTAAAATTAAATGCAAGCTAATGAGAGAGAGAGAGAGAGAGAGAGAGAGAGAGAGAGAGAGAGAGACATGGTTTTGTTTAGAAGGGTTTTGTCTAAAAGAGCAGGATTTTTTTAATGCAGCCACTGTCTATATAATGGAATCTTCATTCTGCACTAGGGCCTTGGATTCTCATTTTTATTTTTCTGCATCTGATGCTTGCAGCCAGTGGCCAAGCAGAACGATGTCTTGTCTCCCTATCTATCTGTAGTCACTAGTTGTCCGTTGTTTAAGAGGTTACTGTAGTAGGACAATTGGATTCCTGATTTCTGATCTCATTGCTAGCTCAAGGTCACAGATGTCACGGATTAGGGTTGCTGCTGGCTTAAACTTTTTTAAAAAATGTATGTGGGTGTTTTGCCTGCATGTATATCCATGCACCATGTGCATGTCTGGTACCTGTGGAGGCCGGAAAAGGACATTGGATTCCCTGGGACCTGAGTTACAGAGCCTGGGCCCTCTGGAAGAGCAGCCAGTGTTCTTAACTGCTGAGCCATGTTTCCAGCCTTTTAGATTTTATTAGAAAAGTACCAGATCAAGGTCCTTGGAAAGAATGTTTTGTTAGGAAATCCAGAATCAATAAAAAGGTCTGATGGTGTGTCTCCATTTGTGGTCTTACACCACTAGGAAGGCATATATTACTCTTATAGTATTAACAACTAAAGTTAATGTCAATGCAGTGTATCATATTAGCAGCTTGATCAAAGACTATTACATGCTACAAAAAATATAAAACTAATCTTTCTTGGGCTGGAGAGATGACTCAGTCGTTAAGAGCACTAACTGCTCTTCCAGAGGTCGTGAGTTCAAATCCCAGCAACCACATCATGGCTCACAACCATCATCACAACCATGTAATGGGATCTGATGCACTCTTTTGGTGTGTCTGAAGACAGCTATAATTGTACTCATATACATAAAATAATAAATAAATAAATCTTTTTTTAAAAACTAATCTTTCTTTTGTAATTGGTTATAAATTTATGAATCCTTCAATATAAAAAACATCTGCTGTACAGGGCAAATTGTACCTTTATCATTTGAAACATTTCTTTCCATACTGGGTGTAGGTAAGTTGGTAGGTAGGTAGATAGATGATAAAGATAGATAGATAGATAGATAGATAGATAGATAGATAGATAGATAGAGATAGATAGACAGACAACAAGGTGATAGGTGTCAGATTTGTGTGTGTGTGTGTGTGTGTGTGTGTGTGTGTGTGTGTGTGTGTACACCCTGCACAAGAATTTCCCATAAGGCCAGAAGAGGATGTCAGATCCCCTGGTACTAGAGTTGTAGGTGGTTAGGAGGCTCTTGATGTAGGTGCTAAGAACCAAGTCCTGTTCTGGAGAACTGGATTGAACCGCTCTTAACCACTCTTAACCATTCCTCCTAACCAGTGAATTCTCTCCATCCAAGCATATTCATGGGATCCATGAGAACACTTTATTCATGAAATCTGAATGGACTGTTCACTCCATTCACTGACTCAAGATGAAGATTTCAGCACTGTTCATTCTCACCTGTCCAGGCAGATAACCTTTGTTCTTTTCTTGCTCAAAAAGGTAAGCCGCATAGCCCATATTGTCACTGTTTACAAGGTGGTTGGTATTGTTCATGCTCACAGGATGGATGGCAAACCAGCTGTTAAAGAGAAGAAAGCTCCAAGTCAGTCAAGGGAGCCTGAGGAGTGGAAGCCAAAGGCTTCTCCAGCAGATAAAAGTATTTTGAGAGGGCTGACCCATTACCTACTGCACTAAAGAGGCACATAAAAGTGCCTGAAATTCTAAGTGTCCTACATTCACATCCTTTCACTCTTGATCAGATAAAATTGCAAATAAATATACCCAGGAACTCTGATCATTTCCTTTCAAAAGATGCAGAATTCTATTCTCATAAAAGTGTATACAAGTTCCAAGGGTGGTCAGTCACCAGACGATAATCCTAAATAATAGGACAGATGTGGACATTGTTCTTCAAGACAGACACAAAGATAATATTATTCAAATCAACCCAATCCAATTCAGTAGACACTTACTGAGTATTAGCTCTATGCCAGGCACAGAAAAAAATGGAGGTTTCTCTCTGAATTTCACAGACAGAGATGTGAAAAAATGGCCTTCATATCGTATGACAAATGGTATAAAGAAATGTGCATAAAGGCTTTTCAGACCAGCAATGACTAGAAATTAATTTAAAGGACATTCCAGAGATAGAAACTGCAGAATAAGTACATGAAGGCTTAAGAGAGGATGTTTTGCATAATTCAGCCTGTCCTGTGCATAGTAATACCTTATTTAAATATACAGCCATACAATTTACAAACTAATCACACATCTGTTGCTTTATTTCACATGCTGGTAGGCTGTTTGCCTCCGTCTGTATAGGTGACACAAAGAATCAAAATGATGGCCTATATGTCATAGAAGACTAGTGTCTAATGACAGCTTGCCTGGCGACCTTATAAATTATAAATCAAACCTTCGCATAGGTGAGAAAAGCTGTCGTTGAGGTTGCAATGTAAAAACTTTACCACGGAATCCTGGGTTTGAAAACATAGTTCCTAACTGATGGCACTGTTTTGGGAGAGTTATGCAACTCTTCAGATATGGGGCCTGGTTCACAGACTATAGGTGCTCTATAGGCCTATAGGTACCAGGCTTGAAGCCCTTCACTCCTGCTCTGTGGTGACACGAAGCCACAGCTGTCCACTGTTCTTCATGCTGCAAGGACTTCCCTGTACTGTACTCTGTCAAACCACGAGCAAACTAAATTGTTCCTTAAGTTCTTTCCTCTGGGCATTTTTGTCAAATGGATGAGGAAAGTTAGCTAATACAAGTGTCTGCTGGGTGCAGGGCAATAAACCAGATGAACCAAAAAGTTCACGTGAACAGAAATGTTGATAAATTAAGTCTAAGATAATTTAGGAGTCTTCAAACTCTTTTGGATTCAACCCTGTGCTGGAAAAATTTTGCTTACATCACTAGATAAGTGAAAACAGTACATACAAGTAAACATTTATCCAAAGGTTCAGGATGCTTTAGGATTTTGAGATCTCTATTCTCATTGCCTGATGGTGGAGGTATTCTCATTGCCTGATGGTGGAGGTATTCTCATTGCCTGATGGTGGAGGTGTTCTCATTGCCTGATGGTGGAGGTAGGCTGGAGATCATGCCTTAAAGCTCAGTGCATCAGGCAGAGAGCACAAAGAAGTTACTCTGGGTGGTTCAATGGCGACGTCACACTAGTGGCTCCAAGTGAACTCTAAATTGACAATTGATGGATATTTAAACTTTCCCAGTGAAGCTGCTTTTTCCTTTTTGTGTTGGCACTCTTTAAAAAATAAAAATAATTCGAGATCCTCCTGCCTCTGACTCCCAAGTAATTCCAAGAAATTCTAAATACAATATTCTGGATAAATCATCAGTCTGTAAGTTTAAGTCTGTCTCCAAGATGTCGACTAACCACTGGGGTAAGTATGGACACTGAAAACAACCTATGCCCACCTCTAGAAGTCACTTGCAAGATTCTCACTTTGAGAAAACCCTGCCCTGGTCTCTCCCTTGCTACCTCTCCTGTCTCTCCTCCTTTCCCTGTTCCTCCCTCAGTCTGCCCCTTGGTTTTCATCTTTCTCTTAAAATACAAATACAAATCACCATTTCCCTATTAGATGAATTTTAATATTTTATTTATTGGATTTGAAAGAAAATTTTGGTGATGGTCACAGCAAGCGTATGGTTTGTCATCCAAAATAGTAACACTTAATCTATTTACGATGATGTGAGCCAGATTCAATCACATTAGAACTGAAGGAAATACACAGAACAGTTCTCTCAGCAGTGACTGTTATTCCCAATGGTCCAGGCAAAGGACTTCAAATCCATCTTTTAGTCAGAAACAGTTATCATCCTTGTTTTAAAATTAGTAAACTTAGTCTCTGAGTGGCAAGGCAGCCTGACCAAGTCACTCACAGTCATCCATCAAGATGCAGAACTATAAATCCTGGCGTACTGGACAGCAAGGGTTTCACCATCATGGGCCACTGTTCACTCTGCCTGTGTCCATTCACTTGCTCGTTTGATGAAAATGGGGCATCAGATCTCCTTGAGAAATGCTTCAGAATTGTGGTAATAGACTCATGAGAGAAGACTGAGAGAAAATGGTATGTGCAAAGGCTACAGATGTGAAAAGTTATGTTCAGAGAATGTACAGATGGGCAGGATAGAGCAGAAGAGTCTGGGTAAAGGGGAGTGGCCACAGGACACTGCAGACCACCAATGTCAAACCATTGAAGCCAAAGTATAACTGTCACTGCATAATTCCCAAAGAATACACATGTTGGTATATTTTCTGCACCAAGGAAGTCACAATTACCCACAGTAATGCCTGTGGAGAAACCAACTGCTAAGAATTTCTCTTGATTAGAATACAGATTTAATTAATTTATTTCATCTACTTTCGGGCTTAAAAAATTACTCACTTGCAATAAGTATTCAAACTGTCATCTGAACTGTAGAAAAAGAAGACATATATATTTTCTTCCCTTTGAAATGTATGTTATTAAAATATTGGTATGTCACAACACCTAAAGTACTATGGTAACAGTGAATATTGATAAACACATACAGAGACAGGATCACATTAACTTTAAAGGGCCATATGATTACAACTCATACATCTGTTCGAAAAAATATTCTTCGAAGCAAAGTTCCAAAGAGAGGGGGGAGACTTAGTTTCTCAGAAGGAGTTCAAATGAGACGTAAAAGCATGAGAATGCTCCTGATGAGAAATACTTTAAAAGTAAGGGTGACCTCATGCCCAGCTGTAAGAAAGGACACGGAACGCTATTCAAGCCAGTGTAACGCAATCAAGAGAGTGAACAAATCCCAGAGAGCACTTCCACTATAAACCACTTCACTACAAAGCTTACTACAAAATCCCAGAGACTGAAAAGTGATAAATTTTAACTGGGTTTATAAATAAAGAAGCATCATAATAAGATAATACAATTAACTGTTTCCCCTGTATAAATAAGACATTGGACAGAGAATGATCCTGGAGATAAGGACTGGATATGAAATGTGTTTTCTACCTTGAAAAGTTCTTAAATATTGTAAAACAGTAGCAAGCCTAACAAACGTTCCATTCACAGCTCTGAGCTTAATGAATAAACTTTATATAAACTGTCCCCTGTGTAGGAGGTATAGACATGGACCCACTGGGAACATAACTCCAGTCCCTGCTTAGCTCACTGATCAGGGAACCTCAGTCAGTCCAGAAAAGAAGGAAAGGAGAGGAAAAGAAAGGAAAGGAAGGGGAGGGGAGGGGAGGGGAGGGGAGGGGAGGGGAGGGAAGGGAAGGGAAGGGAAGGGAAGGGAAGGGAAGGGAAGGGAAGAATGGCTTGATAAGACATCTTGCAAGAGCCTCAGTGCTTGCTTTGCTATAGGCCTATGCAGATTGCATGTCCACAGACAAGGAAATGACATTCAAAGGTTGTGTTCATGAAGTTTCTTGAGAACTCTGACTGAACAATACAAAAAGCTATCATGGGTTCATAATCAAAGTAAATCTTGAATAAGACCACACCTGCTGAGCGTGGGCCCTAAATCTGATGACTGACATACTTCAACAAGAGGAGGAAAAAAAAACAAGCAACAAAAAGCGATACCCAAAGCGGAAGTGAACTGTGAGGTGAGGATGAGCGGCAGCCTGGAGTGCTGTGTCCACGACGAGAGGAAGCCAAGGATTGACGGCCACCAGTAAAAGCTAACAGCCCAGCGCAGATTCTCCCTTAAAGGAAAGAACTAACCACCCCCCACCCCCAATGCTTTGATTCAGGACTTCTGGTCTTTTGATGTATTAGAGAACAAACGTACGTTATTTGAAGCCCCTTTCTCCACGATTAGCCTCCAACAGAAAGTAGTACACAGAGTATATATTATAGTGGCTAAGATCCCAACTCCGGAGTGAGACACAGGTGGCTTTCATTAATTTGAACCGCGGCATTTAATGTCTGTAACAGAAATCGTAGGTGATTTATATAGTAAGTGATTTTAATAGTACCTCTGATGGTACTATTACTGATACTCGGTAATGATGATCATGAAGAAAACATAAAAGTCTGTGAGCACAGACATTTGTGGGACTGATAGTATAAATGCAATGTTAAAATAAGTGGTGGATGACTGACACATGCTGCCCATGTATGTTAAACAGAGGGAGCACGAAATGATTACCTGAGGAAACTCTGCCCTCTAGTGGCAGAGAGTGGATGCTCATTAAATACCCATAAGCGTATTCATTTCCCAAGCCGACTTGAAGGGTGGGGCATGTGAATGTTTCTGACTAATGATACGCTTGCAGAAGAACCAATCAGTCCTCATTAGATTTCCATAAATAGTCACTGTGTTAGGCTACTGGAGTTTCATGCTCTGCCTGTTGTGGTATTTGACATAAATTATTTTAATGAAGGTACCTGTGTCACCTCCCTTACAATTCTTACCTCACCCCATTGGAAAATTTGGGGGGAAGAGAAGAAAGATGTCTCAGTGAATTATACTGGAAGCATTATTTGGACCATCATTGTACCCAAATGGAACCCATCTCTTTCTACAGTGCTCAGATAGGGGAAAGACACTGAGCTGTGGTCAAAGGGGGCTCTCTGGGTTTATGATGGACAGAATCATCAGAGTATTTCACCACTCCTGCATCTGAAGAGAGACTGACACTCTTAACTATTCATTTCCCTCATCCTCAAATATCCTGCCCAAAACATGCCTTTGTAGTGATGATATTAGGTGAATGCTTCGCTGGTGCGTTCTATCCTTATGGTAGAACCAAGAAATCCACAGAAGAAAACCAGGAAGCTGTCCACAGTGGTGTTCTGTGGAAATCCAGCCCAACTAGGAATTGAAGAAATTCGAAGGAAAACAACAGTGTTTCGACTTTCCTGAGTCTATTTCTTGACAGCAATTGTGATGAATGATGTCACTGGACTAACAAGAGTCGGAGAGGCAACGCTGCTGCATTTACAGCAGGAACAGAAGGAAAGTAACCTATGCAGCTCACTCTTCAGCAATGGATAGTTACAGCCTTAAAGTCAAGCATTCCCTTGGAATTCCAACGTCAAGTCTTCCCTTGGGTTCCAACTTCAAGGAAAGAGCTGAAGAAAATCTTTGGCAAATGCAGATTAGTTGAAAAACTGTTACCACAATGACTAGGCCAGTATATTCCCACATAATGTGATGCTTACATTTAAATTGCAAGATATAATAGGATGTACTCTCTTATGAATATTCTATGTATATATAATATATCTGAATATTACAAAAAATTAACTGTTAATATAAAAACATTAATGCTAAAACACATCCATAAGTTATTGTTTAATAAAAATAAGCAAAACTTTATGTATAATAAAATCCCACTCTATAACAAATTAGCAAAAGTTTAAATGACTATGCCACAAAATGTTCACAAAAGTTATCTCTGATCCTCGAGATTAACAGATAATTTTTTTATTCAATTTTTTTCCTTTAGGGTTCACAATTTGAAAACTTCATGTGCAAGGAAGTCTTTTAAATAACAAGACATTGCCAGCACTGGGACAATGTCACTACTAAAATCACAGGACCAGGGCAAGAGAAGTACATCCTGGCTGTCCAGGGGTCGGGGGCTGGCAAGGTCTTGTGAGACAAGAGATACTGTCACCCTGAGTGGCATCACTGAGAACTACAATTTGCCATGTAAAGGCAGCTTTCAAATCACCCCCAGTTCAAAAGTGAGAAATGAGACAGGAGTAAAGCACTGAAGACAAGAAACAAATCACACCCAGTAGGAGGCACACAGAAGTGTAGCCCGCCGATCCCGATCCGGCATTACAAGATGGCGCTGGTTTACTATTGCACCACTCGCA
>JANHMN010000003.1:158465863-158476947 GCA_030674055.1 Rhabdomys pumilio
TTCGATTCACACAACTTTGTTCCGTTGCTCAAGTCTCCACTCTTCCTAACTCAACAGTCCCCACTCCTGACCTCAGATTAAAATACTTTAAGGCTTTTCTATTCTCCTGGTTCAACCCAGAATTTCTCCTGGTTTTGTTGCTATTTTGGTTTTGTTTTGTTTTCTTTTCTTTTGTTTTGTTTTGTTTTTACTTTGGCTTTAGAAACAAAGTCTCAACATGTAGAAGACCAGACTGGATGAAACCTCTGGACTGCTTCCAGAGTGCTGGATGGGAGGTAGGCGCCACCACCCTGGGCAAGATAAAAATCATTACTTTGTAACTAATCTGTGAGTGTTTCATACAGCCTGCCCCTTTGTCCTCTGCTCTCTAGACACCCTGATACCCTATCAGTTGTTCAACTGGAACAACATGTGCTTCTCCACACACCCAAATGTTCCTATTATCCCATCTTGCCAGCTAATAGTCTTCGGATTTTAGTTCCATACACTTCCTCTTATACTTTAACTATGTAGTTTCTAGCATTTAGCCCAATTATTTTATGTATATCTTATGCTAATTAAATGCCTTCTGCTCCCATCAGTGGGCTACAGGTCCTCTGAGAAGATCAGCTATGTATATTTTGGCTCGTTGCACAGGCAGCGTAGCCCGCAACATATATGTTCAATGGACATTGGTAAGAGAGTAAGAATCAGCACTGTGCAGAGAAAAGACAGAATGTCCACAATTTAGGGACTGGGTCTCCAAAAGTGACTCCAAGGGACTGATTCAAGGAATCCAAACACAGGTATTAAATTTTAAGATATTTGGTTTCTGTTTTTAAGGCCAAAGAGTGAACTGTTCCTTTCTCATTTATAGGAGCCTAGTACAAACTCGCTGACTAAAGTAGAAAGAAAGGAATCGTGAGAAGATGGTTTCAGCTATGACATGGGGCAAATCACTTCATCTCTGTTCCCCAGCTGAAGGCCACACTAGTCTAGTCAATTTCCATTTTTTTTTATTTCCAAATTCCTCCCACTTTGGAATTGTGCATGATATCAAGGACCAACACATGATGGCTAAGTTATTTAGCAGCTCAGATGTTTCATCTTTAATGTGTCTGTGTATATTTGTGTGTGCATATGCCAAGTATAAGTGAGTGTCTACCTAAGCCAGAAGAGGGAGAAGAGGGTACCAGATTCCCCATCGCTGAAGCTACATTCAGTACACAGTGTGATGAGCCATCTGACATGGGTACTGGGAACAGAACTTAGAACCTCAGGAAGAGCAGCAAGGGCTCTTGACAACTGATCCATCTCTCCAGTTCCAAGGTTCAGACTGTATTCAAAAAATAGCTATCACTATGTGGCAAGAGGCCAGGACAGTTGTGTCAAGGAGAGCATGTTAGGAGCAGCCAAAAGAATGGCAAGTTACTGCAGGATGTCAGGCACGGCACATGGAGACGCTCTGCTAACAATCTTGACAGTTGACCCTGAGACAGCCAGATCTGTCACACAGTGATGTGAAAGCAGCACAGAGCATCTTGGTCCCAAAGCTGACTGTTTTGATTGCCTGATGCCACTGTCAAGTGATTCAAAACTAGTACAAGGGAATTGTAAATGGTTTCAATCATTCAGCCCACTGATAAATAGAAAGAGTAAGGTCAAGGCCCCTTGCCCACCAGTTGTGGGTTACTCTGTAAAACCAATTAAAGATGTATGTTGCTGTGCTGATCCTCTCCTGATAATAGTTCATTCTAATGTGCTCTACAGACTAGAACTTGAAGCCCACTTACTTCCACACCTTACCTTGATCACACAGTCCAGCCCAACTCACAGTTTTCAAGCCTTCTTGAGAAATGCTTGACTTCTACCAAGTCCAGCTCAAGGAATGGTCTTGAAATAAGTTGGTATTATATTTCCCAATGCCTTACAATATTAATTAATATAGTTCATAAATTCATTCATTATTAATTAATGAACATGACAATTCTGTTATCATCCCATTTGTCTTATGGTTATTTGTCTACTTTATCTTCCATCGAGTAAACTGAATCTACTCAATTTCTCCCCATATTATGCATAGGATAAGACAGTCCCATAATTGATCCTCACAGTCACGTAGCTGAGAAGATGAGAGCCCAGAGGGAACCCAAGACATTTGAATGTAGCACCAAGCATTCCCAGAAACTATCTGAGGGCATTTTGCATTACTTTTCAATCCAAAGGTCAAGATGTCTACACAATGCTAGCCATCTACACAATTCCTGGATTAGTTCAATCTCCATGAGAAAAATGGCATATGAAGACAAATGCCTTCTCTTGGAAGAAAACCAAATCTGTACCTTCCTTCGTGATGTCCCTATCAGATAATTGGGTCAAAATCTGTACTAAAACGCAGTTTTGCCTCTTCTCCATCCTTGGGTGATGCCAGCTCAGCTTTGCTGCATTAAATATTATCCTTGGGAAACACATCAGAGAAAATCACATACTATATCTTGATAAAGTGACAAGCAATAACATGTACTGTATTGCTAGCTGTGGTAGCACACAGCAGTACTAGGTAGGGCTGAGGCAAGACAATAGCTAATTCATGGCCAACCTGGGCTACACAGCAAGTTCAAGCCAGACTGAACTATATAATAAGATCCTGACTCAAAATGTTAAAGTCTAGAGATGTGTTTGATGCAGCTTAGAGATAAAGTACTGGCCTAATGTGCATAAGACTCCGGGCTCTGTCTCTAACACCATGAAATCAAAACAAAACAACTTTACTGGGTTCTTTCATTATGTGCCAGATGTACATAGCCTGAGATTACCTCTAAAATCCCTCACTTGAGCCCTTCTTATATGAAGTAATTTACATGTGAACTGTTCAGCCCTTAGAGGCTAAGAACCATGTCCAAGGTCCCGTGGTGGGATCCAGTTGTGTCTGATGCCAAGGCTGGACTTCTAACCACACAACTAATTCTCAGTACCTGCTGTCACACTTCTAGTCTCTTTTTTCTCTCCCTAAAATTATGAAAAGACACTAATATAGGGGAAGGAAGGAAGGGAGTGGGGGAGAGAGAGTAGAAAAGGAAAAGAATAAGATACCTGATAAGGCCCAAGTCTTCTCCATTCAAATCCACCAGTTTCAAGATCACCATTTCCTTGTCTGTGTTTGAAGAATACCTGTCAGCAAAATGAAGAAACTCGGTCAATTTATAATTGAGACTAACCCTAATCTACTACAAACAATAGAAGCAGATGCAAAACTAACAAAATAAGGGTGGGTGAGATGACTCAGAGGATAAAGGCACTAGCTAGACAAGCCCCATGACCTGAGTTTCATCTCTAGAACTCACATAAAGTAAAAGGGGAGAGCCACCTCCCAGAAGTTGTTTTCTGACTGCTACGTATGTGCTGTGGCATGAGTGCTCTCAAACACACATACACACATGCATTCATGTGAGCACGTGCAGGTGTGCTTGCCTGTGCACACACATAAACATAAACACACACACTAAGACTAAAGAAATGTTGATGCCTCTTAGTGAACCCTGTAGTAAAGAGAAGCCCTACACTGCAGCCAATACCTCATTCCTCAGGTTACAATTATGATCAGTGATAGGGCCACTAGATCAACTAACTGAAGCCAAAATGCATTTTTATATCATATATACATCACACTATAACATGGATAGGTCTCTTGCAAGCAGGATTTGCATTTGAAATGTCCACTCATATCAGCTTTCAATAGAATCCCTTCAGAAGGACTCAGAGAATATAAACCACAGTTGGTCAAGACCTGAGGCTTCAGAACTCTCTGTCTTTACAAGGGGAATCAGATTCTAACTCCTACAACTAAGTAACTTTGGAAACTATGCAAATGTAAGCTGTCAAGTGGGAGAGTTAGAGCTGTAAGCTCTAAGAACCTTGTTAGCTGTCACAGTGCCCACGTATGTCTTCTCATAACCACAAGCCTGGCTCATCGCTTTAAAAGACACAAAGCCCTCATGCCCACTGGCTGTTCCGTTTAGTTATGATTGCTGCTATACCTGGCTCTTCCTCCCAGAATCTATCTCACCCTTCCTTGCTCAACTCAGATGGACTATGATGATGTTTCCAGACAACAGGTAATGAGATAAAGTAGAGTAAACCCTGCTCATTCAATGGTGTGCTTGGCCTGTGAACATCTCCACTTCACAGAGAGAGAAGCAGCTCTAACAGATTGAGATGAGAGATCCTGAAAAGCTACACAGTAGAAAATAAAAGATCTCAGGAACATCTACAGATGTTCAAGCCTCCATGTGGTCTCCCACAGACAACAGTGTGCAGAGACAGTGAAAAGAATTGATTTCTGTGTCTATGTTCATTTCTGGTTTCTTCTTGCCTGAGACAAACATGTTAAGGTTGTTTTCTTTAGTACCCTCCTGAGATCCCACTACACCCAACAACTTAGCCTTTTGTTGCTGTTACATAAAGATACAGTGCTACCATCTTGAGGGTTCCGGCTTACCTTGCTCTCTCGGACTGTGGATTCTGAAGGTAAGAGGAGGGGCTTCGATTGATCTGCACATTAGCAACATTTCCTTTGTTGATAAGGATTTTGCCTGGTTTAAGATTTTCGTGAGCTATATCAATGCTCTGAAGTTAAAAAAAAAAAGAGTTGGAAGCTTACGCATCTTTGTGGAGACGATGAGTGATTCAAACAGAAGAGGGCTCTGTCAACATCATTGTTTCTACTGTGCCCTGACTATAGAGTCACAGCTGGAGAATCACAGGACCAGTGTCATTCTGGAGGTAACTGGAAATGGTCTTCATAGCTGAAGTGCTGTGAATAAGGATGCTTCATGCTTATTAACCACGCCCAAAAGACTTCCATAAAAAAGTCTTGGACTCTATGGACAGCTGCGTCATGAACAATTTGACCTTTCAGGTGGCCCAAATGGGATACTTGATTCCTACCACTGTAGGATAAAATTTATTTTCATATGTCACACAAGTAGCCAACCTCATCATCTTCTTTATTTTCAAACATTTTTAACTGAGAGTCACAAGGAAAGGGATATTTTTCATCACTGTTTAATACATGTTAACTTACACATTCTAAAACAAAAGTTTAAAAATATCAAACTGTACTAGACTCTTACTAAGGTATGTAACGTCTATTTCCTAATCTACTGAGTTTTTTTAATAATTGATATTCCTTACAGCCCAAGACATTTATTTCATAAACCTTTAACACATTGCTAAACACAGTATAAAAATGTTATAAAGAAAAGCCTGCCTTTGTCACCTGTGTACAAATCCAAATCACAAAAATTACTGTGGTATTTAACTTACAGAAAAGTCATGCATTTGCAACTAACCACAGGAGGTGACAATCTGCTGCGGGTGCTCTATCCTCAAGGAGATAATAGAGGTTCACAGCCTGGATGACAAAGGCCTAACTTAGCACGTGGCCTTCCTGCTGTATGGCTCTGTGTCCCTACAGCACCTCTTTTCCCTCCCTATCAAAGCCCTGCCATTGCTCAGTCCCTGAGTTGTTCTCTCTCCTGAGGGAGGACATTGGAGCATCCTTCCACCTTCACACCCACTATCATTTCCTGGCGATTGGTGTCTGAGCTGAAAAGAGACGGACAGGCTTCTGGTAACAGTGGGAAAGAGGAAGAAAGGCAGGAGAAACTGAAACGTTGTGAGAACCGTGGCTGCTAGGATGCTCTTTACCTACCTTCACGATCCCAGAGACTAAGTACTGAAAGGTCCGGTTGCTGAACCCCTCACTGGCAAGGATATAGAGTGTATATTGGAAAAACCCTGCTGGGCCGGAGTGTGTATGAATGGCACTCAGGATAACGTTGTCTCTTCGATACAGGGAGCCATATTTACTCTGTAGTCTCTTCAGGACCTTGAAGGAAAACAAAACATAGAACTAAGAAGAATCCTATAGCATCTCAGCAGGAAGGAGGCTTCTCAAGAGCTCAAGCACTGGTCTGTCCCGTCCTCTTCCCTTTCAGCTGTCCCCTCCTTCCAAGCTGCTCGTCATAGTAACAAGTACAATAATGCCGACAGCAGATGCTATCATTCTGTAGGGCCTTGCTTGCTACATGCAAGCACAGACATGGCTAGGTATTTTATGTACCTTATGTTATTTTAAATATTCATAACCCCAAGAGTACTTATTATTAACCCCATTTTTAGCTGACAACACTAATACACAAGAGTTGATTTTTCTACTAATCAGTGGAGGCCAAACTCCAGGCCCAAGTCTCTCTAACCAGAACTCTTATGTATTCCTCTCTCGAAATCTACTGTTTCTTACGGATCGAAATATAGTAGGTCTGACCCTCCAAGGTGTTTGATTATGATAAAAGAGAAAGACAAAAACAATTATGCACAGTATACCACCGAGAGATGAATTCTATGCAGGAAAACATGGCAGGGGAAGGACAATGGTGGTGGATAGTAGTGAGTAGAGGTCTTCCTGAAGAGGGGCTCTGTTTGGCAGATGTTTAAATGAAGAGAGAGAAGCTGCTTCTGTTGCCTGTAGGAAAAGCATCCCAGACACAAGGGACAGACCGCAAAACCTCACTTTGCGAGATGAAGACTCCTTTGTTCTCTAAGTTGGTCTATAAGAAACCATCTACTATGTGTGAGGCCACCCCCAAGAATCCAGTGGAGAACTCATGGAGGAAAGAACCATCCTATCAGCTGTGATATGATAGGCACATGAGTGAGGAGCCATGCCATTCAGGACTTAAAAACAAACAAACAAACAAACAAACAAGCAAAACAAAACAAAGCACACCATAATCATACCAGATCGGTACTGCTTTGAGCCACTAGGATTTTTAATTTCATTGTTCAGCAATAGATCACGGAACTTTAGTAAATGTTCATTAGGCAATCAACGAACACACACACACATACACAACGTATCAAGAAAATACTGAAAAATGTAAATGTCGCTGAGTAGCTAATTATGATCCATTTGCTGCTGTTGTTGCTTCTATGTGGCATTTCATTAAAATGATCCCCAAAAGTGTCAATCACAAAGCAACCACTAGCAGTACCTCTCCTGAGATAGTGCAGTCCAGTTTCAGCGTGCCACTGGTCTAACAGCTTATGTGATATGTATTTAATATGCAGAGATATCAATTTACCCTCTTCTTCTTTAATGAGCTCTAGCAGCCTTCCTCCAATAATGTGGTAAGAAAATAAAAGAAGACCACATAAAATATTTCACCTCATTAACTTATCTATGCCCCAGGGTTACCATGTGTGATGGCTATTTTTAATTTCAATTTGCTACAAATTAGAATTACCTGCCGTCAGCTAGAGTGATGACTCAATAGCTAAGAGCACTTACTGCTCTTGCAGAGGAGCCTGGTTCAGTTCCCATACTCATACCTGTCTATAACTCCAGTTCCAGGAGAGCGTATGCCCTCTTAGAGCTCTGCAGGTATTATGCACATATGGTACATATACATAAATGTAGGCAAATATTCACTCACATAAAATAATATTAAAAAGAAATAATTCTAAAGGAAGAGAAGGAGAAGAAGGAGGAGGAGGAGGAAGAGAAGGAGGAGGAGGAGAAGGAGGAAGAGGAGGAGAAGGAGGAGGAGGAGGAAGAAAAAGAGAAGGAGGAGGAGAAGAAGGAGGAGGAGAAGGAGGAGGAGGAAGAGGAAGAAAAGGAGAAGGAGGAGGAAGAAAAGAAGAATGAGGAGGAGGAGGAAGAGGAAGAGGAGGAGGAGGAGAATTTACTGAGTAGAAAGCCTTAACTGAGGATTCCTCTGTTGATAATAGAACCGGATTTCCAAGCTTCTATCATTGACTGAGAGCTAGCAGCTCTCCAAGAACAGGACCTCAGTTACAGAATAGAACTGTTTAGACACCAAGAAACTACCACGTTCTTGTTCTCTCTAGTTTGAGGCAGTTACTGTGGGTCTGCCCACTCCTGCTGCTGAGGCTCCCCGCCTCCAAGACTCAGTGATCACCAGGTTCTCAGCTCCTCAGCTATAGAGAAACTGTTGCTGTCTCAACAGAAGGTGATTTAATAAAATACATGTTTTTCTATTTTTCATGCTATCTGCCCTGTTCCTCTACAGAACCCTAACTAATATGTCATATTCACATAAGCAATACTGTGGAAAGAGAATGGCACTTTATAACTAGCCTCCCTCTGACCAAACAGCCCTCAACTCCATCCAAGCAAGTTTCTGTGTCTCTTTTGTTTAACTTTAACTCTAGTCCCAAGGCCTCATCCCTCCCAGACATTCCTCTAGATAGTAACTACCATGCTTACTGAGAAGAAAAATCTATCAGAAAGAAAGATGATCAATGACTGAGCACCGTGGAGCTGAATTAAAGTCAAAGGCCACAGTTCTCAAGAGTTCTCCTCTAGGACAGGGAAGTGGGAGAAGACAGAGTCAAGTCTAACACTCCACACACCCCTAATAAATGCTAACTTAGAATTTTAGACGTTGGTACATTTCTTTATGCTGAGTCAAGAAGTGGGTTCTTAAGACAAATACAATGAACCTTGGATTTTAGAATAATAAACAGCTCACATATATCTTAACCCACTGCCTCTGATAGAGATTTAAGGGAAAAGAAATTATGCACTGAATCTGTATCACAAGCCTGCAAATAGCTGTTATAAACAATCGTGTTCCACTTCAAGAAAAGAAGGCTGTGTCCACCCAGAGCAAAGCGGCCACAGTTCTTGTCTATTTCTCACTTCTCTGTCCTCTTTGGCTGGAACACTCTTGGAACAGGATCCGAAGAGCGTGAAAGACCATCTGTTTTCCTGTCCCACCTCACAGCTTACGGATTATCCCTATCTCCATTAAGCACTGGAAATGTCATCAGTCTTAGAGCAGAGATGGAGATCTGACCTAAAACCACACTTCATAAACACACTTAATGCTTATGCTTAGCTGTTTTCATTTTTCTTCTACGTTTCCTTAGACTGACTTGTGAAAACTAAGTGGGTTGGTATAAAGGCTTTCCTCTTGGGCCTCAAATTGCAAGCGGGGTAAAGACAGCAAAAGGTGGTTAAGTCAAGGCCACCTAAGGGCATCTAGATTCTGACCCATCAACCTCTCGATCCTTCCATTTCCATCTCTAGTGTCTGTCGTTTTGCTCATGACTCTGCCGTTACCAACCATCTTTGATTGTTCAGAAAAGCAGCGTGGTACAGTGGTAATGAGCACAGTGTATGGCACCAGGATGCCTAAGTTTGGATCCTAGCTCTGACAATTCCTCACCACACACCTTTGGCTAAGTTACTTTATTCTCTAAGTAACTTGATATCTCTCTCTTTCTGGTCCCAACATAATAACATCAATTATAGATGTAGAACTGTGCTCCAGTGACTGACAGCAACCTGTACACTTCTGTTACATTCTTTCCCCTAAGACTTGACTCGACTGTATAGAGGACATGGACTGTGACTCCTTCAGTTGTGTCCTCTGCAAACACTAGCAAAATACCATAAAGGAAGCAATAGAGACAATTTTCCAACTAAAAGAATGCAGTCTTTCTTAGTTGGATGTACCATAGCTAGTAGAGAACTTGCATGGTATACAGAAATCCCTGCATTCAATCATCAGCACCACATCAACCACAAGTAAGCCTGGTACTCATGATGTAAAGGCAGAAAAACTGTAAGTTCAAAGTTATCCAAGCATATGCCAGTGAGTTTGTGACCAGCATGGGCTACATGAGACACTGTCTCAAGAAAATAGGATGGAGCTAAAGTCTCTTTCAAGAATGCAGTTTTTTCACAACCTAGCTCTACTATTCTCTAATAACTGTCTTAATTTTAGAAGGTGACTTCCTTCTCTAGAATTCGGCTATTTTATCTGGGGAAAATAGCAGAGCCAGCACAGGGATTAGTTGTTGGCATAGGACAGATAAAAATACTTAATTCCCGCCTCCGCCTATCTGCATGGGGGAGAGGGTTCCACTACAGTCCCAAGAGTGGCAACACCAGGTGGTGTCTTCAGGCCATGTCATCACTACCCACTCCACACAGCACAGCAGTAAAGCATTCAACAAAAAAAGACTGCCAGAGGGCTGGTGAGATGGCTCAGCAGTTAAGAGCACTGACTGCTCTTCCAGAGGTCATGAGTTCAGATCTCAGCAACCAACAAGGTGGCTCACAGCCATCTGTAATGAGATCTGATGCACTCATATGAGTGTCTGAAGACAGTGTACTTACATATAATAAATAAATTTAAAAAACAAAGCAAACAAACAAATAAATAAAAACCCTTTCTGGGGGGAAGAGAGCGGGCTGGAGCAAGAGGGAAGGGGAGGGGGAAAAATTTAAAAAGAAAAAGGAAAGAAAGACTGACAGAACTCAAGCCTGCATGACTGACACCTGATTGCTGCTCTTGTCGGTGTTACACCTCTTTGCTGCATTTTAGTCCTCAACTCGTTCTTTACAGGCATTCTCGACTACGTGAGAACTCAAGGAAGAGGTCATGGACCAGTTGGTGCTCTGAGATGCCTGACAAGAATCACTACATGAGAACACATGATAACGCAAGTGGAGCATAGCAAGCTTTCAGAGAGCATTTGCATTCATAACGATGACAAGCTGTCAGCATAACTGAAAACATGCTTTGAAAAGGAACACTTAAGACTGCAGGAAGGAAGGGCATCCGCCTGTATAATTATTTGTCCGCCTGTCAACACCTTACTTTGAAGGTAGGAGATACTCATTAGATGAGAAAGCAAGAGGACAGAGTTTCTGTTGAGGACGTCCATAGAGTCCTTTCCAGTCCCTCCTTGTATCACTCACCTCCAGCCTGAGTCGTTGGGAAATCATGCATAGTTCCACGCTCACAAATGCCATTCGATTTGACCCATCTGGATCCGCGAAGATAAAAGCACGGCTGAACAGCCTGGTGAGGAGACCCCGTGCATTCTGGCCATTTTTGCCATAGCCCATCTAAAAAGAGAGAAAGACGTTGAAGTTCTTCAGGAGCCAGGCACCATCCTACCAGAAGACACTGCTCAGAGACACAAATGAAAAATCGGCGTGACACTGTGACTTAGTGAAGTTGTGTGTGTGTGTGTGTGTGTGTGTGTGTGTGTGTGTGTGTGTGTGT
>JANHMN010000003.1:158476957-158496619 GCA_030674055.1 Rhabdomys pumilio
TGTGTGTGTGTGTGTGTGTGTGTGTGTGTGTGTGTGTGTGTGTGTGTATGTGATTTGTGTTTCCAAAAATGTAAAGAAACTAAAACCATGATAGAGACTTTGGTATTTGCACAGAAAAAAAAAAAGAAAGAAAGAAAGAAAGGAAAAGTACTGCTCAAATTGGCAATCCTCTGTGAGGAGAGAGCAGGTGGTTGCACCCTCAGGAGACTTCCTAAGTCTGTAATGGGATGATTTTCATCTAAGGTTTTATAAGGAAGGCACTGTGTCTCCTTCCTCCACCGAAACTCAGCTTTTTACCAGTTCATCATTCTCTAGCCAAGGCAAGAAAGACCATGCACTCCTGTTCCACAACCCTTCTTTCACCATATCCAAAACAAACAAAGAAACAAACACCAACTATTAAAACTACACCCAGGTCTTCCAATGGTCACCTGTATTCGTTGTCTTCCCACTCTTGATTATTCATTTAGAGTTCACAGTTCAAGCTTATTCTTTGGAACAAACAGCTGAGTATAATAAAGAGTATTTGCTAGAGAGGAACAAATTCCAGCAGACAACTTCTTGCTCTAATTCCCTAGGCAAGCATCAAGGAAAGTGGAAATTTCCTCCACTGGCATGGTGGCTGTCAATAGGCTGCCTCTGACTCATGAAAGTCCATGATGCTGGCTCATTATAGATTTACAGCTTTAATTATCTTTGTCTGTCCTGGCATCACAGTACATGCCTTTAATGCCAACACCTGGGAGGCATGATATGTATGAGTTCAAGGTCAGCCTTTTCTACATAGTGAGTTCCAGGCCAGCCAAGGTTTATATCACAGAACTTTGTTTCAAAAAATATATTAAAAAATAAAAGCAAGAGCTCTAACAAGCCCAGAATTGTAAGTGAGGAGGCTGTGACACCCCCAAATAAGGAGGATTAGGACACTCGGGACCAGGAACTCTCTCCAAGCAAGTGGCACTGGTTCCTTCCAGTCTGTGCCGGAGTCCTGAGCTGACCTAGGGCATCAGCTCTGAACCCAATCCAAGAACACTCAGAGGAGGCTGAACTCCCAGGAGCTCTAACACACCCAGGAACATAAGATAATAGGATCACAGGATCTCAGGAGCTTGGTCACACCAGAATTTCAGGATCACAGAAGCAACCTTACTCCAAGGAGCTCTTACACCCAGGATCTCAGGATCACAGGATCATAGAGACAACTGGACTCTGAGAAGTTCTGACACAACCAAGATAACAGGAGAGACAGGCACCAGTCAGAGACAGTGAGTACAGGCAGCACTAGAGATAACCAGATGAAGAAATGCAAGCACAAGAACATAAGCAACAGAAACAAAGGTTACTTGGCATCATCAGAACCTAGTTCTCCCAACATAGCAAGCCCTGAATACCCCATGACACAGGAAAAGCAAGATTCTGATTTCAAATCACTTCTCATATAGAGAACTTTAAGACGGACATATATAACTCGCTCAAAGAAACACAGAACACAGGTAAACAGGTAGAAGCCCTTAAAGAGGAAACACAAAAATCCCTTAAAGAATTACAAGAAAACACAGCCAAACAGGTGAAGGAATTGAATAAAACCATCCAGGACATAAAAATGGAAGTAGAAACAATTAAAAAAATCACAAAGGGAGACTACCCTGGAGATAGAAAACCTAGGAAAGAAATCAGGAGTCATAGATGCAAGAATCACCAACAGAGCCGGGCAGTGGTGGCCCACGCCTTTAATCCCAGCACTTGGGAGGCAGAGGCAGGTGAATTTTTGAGTTCAAGGCCACAAATCCAGCCCTACAAAACATAATAGAGGGAAAACTCCAACACAAGGAGGGAAATTATACCCTAGAAAAAGCAAGAAAGTAATCTTCCAACAAACCCAAAAAGAAGATAGTCACACAAACATAACTCCACCTCTAATAACAAAAATAACAGAAAGCAACAATCACTTTTCCTTAATATCTCTTAAGATCAATGGACTCAATTCCCCAATAAAAAGACATAGACTAATGGACTGGATATGTAAACAAGACCCAGCATTTTGCTGCATACAGGAAATACACCTCAGTGACAAAGACAGACACTACCTCAGAGTAAAAGGATGGAAAACAATTTTCCAAGCAAATAGTCACAAGAAACAAGCTGGAGTAGCCATTCTAATATCAAATAAAATCAACTTAAAACCAAAAGTTATCAAAAAAGATAAGGAGAGACACTTCTTACTTGTCAAAGGAAAAATCAACCAAGATGAACTCTCAATTCTGAACATCTATGCTCCAAATTCAAGGGCATCCACATTCATAAAAGAAACTTTCCTAAAGCTCAAAGCACACATTGCACCTCACACAATAATAGTGGGAGACTTCAACATGCCACTCTCATCAATGGACAGATCATGGAAACAGGAACTAAACAGAAACACAGTGAGACTAAGAGAAGTTATGAACCAAATGGATTTAGCAGATATCTATAGAACATTTCATCCTAAAACAAAAGAATATACATTATTCTCAGCATCTCATGGTACCTTCTCCAAAATTGACCATATAATTGGTCACAAAACAGGCCTCAACAGATATAAGAAGATTGAAATAGTCCCATGTATCCTATCAGATCACCATGGACTAAGGCTGGTCTTCAAAATCAGTGGAAAGCCCACATTCACATGGAAACTGAACAACACTCAACTCGATAACATGGTCAGGGAAGAAATTAAGAAATTGAAGACTTTAGAATTTAATGAAAGTGAAGACACATCATACCAAACTTATGGGACACAATGAAAGCAATAAGAGGAAAACTCATAGCTCTAAGTGCCTACAAAAAGAAACTGGAGAGAGCATACACTAACAGCTTGACAACACACCTGAAAGCTCTGGAACAAAAAGAAGCAAACACACCAAAGAGGAGTAGACAGAAGAAAAAAATCAAACTCAGGGCTGAAATCAACAAAGTAGAGACAAAAAGAACTATACAAAACATCAACAAAACCAAATGCTGGGCTTTTTTGAGAAAATCAACAAGATAGATAAACCCTTAGCCAGACTAACCAGAGGGGACAGAGATAGTATCCAAATTTATAAAATCAGAACTGAAAAAGGAGTCATAACAACAGAAACTGAGAAAATTCAAAAACTTATCAGATCCTACTACAAAAGCCTATACTCAACAAGACTGGATAATATGGATGAAATTGACAATTTTCTAGACAGATACCAGGTACCAAAATTAAATCAGGAGCAGATAAACCATCTAAACAGTCCCATAACCCCTAAAAAAAAATAGCAACAGTTATTAAAAGTCTCCCCACCAGAAAAAGCCCAGGACCAGATAGTTTTAGTGTAGAATTCTATCAGACCTTCAATGAAGACCTAATACCAATTCTCTTTAAACTATACCACAAAATAGAAAAAGAAGAAACACTACCCAATTTGTTCTATGAAGCCACAATTATGCTCATACCTAAACCACACAAAGGAACCAACAAAGAAAGAGAACTTCAGACCAATCTCCCTTATGAATATCAATGAAAAAATACTCAATAAAATTCTTACAAACCTAATCTAAGAACACATTATAACAATCATCCATCATGATCAAGTAGGCTTTATCCCAGGAATGCAGGGATGGTTCAATATACAAAAATCCATCAAGGTAATATACTATATAAACAAACTTCAAAGAAAAAAAAAAAAAAACACATGATCATCTCACTAGATGCTGACAAAGCATTCGACAAAATTCAACATCCCTTTATGGTAAAAGTCTTGGGAAGAACAGGAATTCAAGGCCCATACCTAAACATAGTAAAAGCAATATACAACAACATCAAACTAAATGGAGAGAAACTTGAAGCAATCCCACTAAAATCAGGGACTAGACAAGGCTGCCCTTTCTCTTTCTACCTATTGAATATAATACTCAAAGTCCTAGCCAGAGGAATTAGACAACAAAAGGAGGTCAAAGGAATACAAATAGGAAAGGAAGAAGTCAAAATATCACTATTTTCAGATGGTATGATAGTATACATAAGTGGCCCCAAAACTTCCACCTGAGAACTTCTAAACCTGATAAATAACTTTAGCAAAGTGGCTAGATATGAAATTAACTCTAACAAATCAGTAGCCTTCTACTACTCAAAGGATAAACAGGCTGAGAAAGAAATTAGGAAAACAACACCATTCACAGTAGTCACAAATAATATAAAATACCTGTGTGTGAATCTAACCAAGCAAGTGAAAGATCTGTATGACAAAAACTTCAAGTCTCTGAAGAAAGAAATCGAAGATCTCAGAAGATGGAAAGATCCCCCATGCTCATGGACTGGCAGGATTAATATAGTAAAAATGCCCATCTTGCCAAAAGTAATCTACAGATTCAGTGCTATCCCCACCAAAATTTCAACTCAATTCTTCATAGAGATAGAAAGAGCAATTTACAAATTTATTTGGAATAACAAAAAACCCAGGATAGCGAGAACCATTCTCAACAATAAAAGAACTTCTGGGGGAATCACTGTCCCTGACCTCAAACTGTACTACAGGGCAATAGTAATAAAAACTGCATGGTATTGGTACAGATACAGGCAGGAAGATCAATGGAAAAGAACTGAAGATCCAGAAATGAGCCCATACAACTATGATCATTTGATCTTTGACAAAGGAGCTAAAACCATCCAGTGGAAAAAGAACAGCATTTTCAGTAAATGGTGCTGGTTCAACTGGAGGTCAGCATGTAGAAAAATGCAAATCGACCCACTCATATCCCCTTGCACAAAGCTCAAATCCAAGTGGATAAAGAACCTTCACATAAAACCAGATACACTGAAACTAATAGAAGAGAAGGTGGGGAAGACCCTCGAATACCTAGGCACAGGGGAAAAGTTTCCGAACAGAACACCAATGGTTTATGCTCTAAGATCAAGAATTGACAAATGGGACCTCATAAAATTGCAAAGCTTCTGTAAGGCAAAGGACACTGTCAATAGGACAAAATGGCAACCAATAAATTGGGAAAGATCTTTACCAATCCCACATCCAATAGAGGGCTAGTATCCAAAATATACAAGGAACTCAAGAAATTAGACTCCAGACAATCAAATAACCCTCTTTTAAAAATGGGGTACAGAGATAAACAAAGAATTCTCAACTGAGGAATACCAAATGGCCAAGAAGCACCTAAAGAAATGTTCAGCATCCTTAGTCATCAGGAAAATGCAAATCAAAACAACACTGAGATTCCACCTCACATCAGTCAGAATGGCTAAGATCAAAAACTTAGGTGACAGCAGATGCTGGCGTGGATGTGGAGAAAGAGAAACACTCCTCCATAGTTGGTGAGATTGTAAGCTGGTACAACCACTCTGGAAATCAGTCTGGTGGTTCCTCAGAAAATTGGACATAGTACTACCTGAGGATTCAGCTATACCACTCCTGGGCATATACTCAAAAGATGTTCCAACATGTAACAAGGACACATGCTCCACTCTGTTCATAGCAGCCTTATTTATAATAGCCAGAAGCTGGAAAGAACCCAGATGTCCTTCAACAGAGGAATGGATACAGACAATATGGTACATTTACATAATGGAATACTGCTCATCTATTAAAAACAATAACTTCATGAAATTCCTAGGCAAATGGATGGAACTAGAGAATGTCATCCCGAGTGAGGTAATCCAGACACAAAAGAAGACGAATGGTATTTACTCACTGATAATTGGATATTAGCCCAAAAGCTCACAATACCCAAGATACAACTCACAGACCACATGAAGCTCAAGAAAAAGAAAGATCAAAGTGTGGGTGCTTCGGTCCTTCTTAGAAGGAGTAACAGAATACTCACGGGAGCAAATATAGAGATAATATGTGGAGCAGAGACTGGAAGAGGGACCGTCCCAGAGACTGCCCCACCTGGGGATCCATCCTATGTGCAATCATCAAATGCAGACACTGTTCTGGATGCCAGGAAGTGCATGCTGACAGGAGCTTGATATACTGTTCTCCTGAGAGGCTCTGCCAGAGCCTCACATATACAGAAGCAGATGCTCAAAGCTAACCATTGAACTGATTCAAGGTGTCACCAATGGAGGAGTTAGAAAAAAGACTAAAGGAGCTGAAGGGCCTTGTGGCGCCATGGGGAGAGCAACAATACCAAACAACCAGAGCTCCCTGGGTGAAGGATCTCAAGGCTCCAGCTGTATATGGAGCGGAGGATGGCCTTGTTGGGCACGAGTGGAAGAGGAGGGCTTTGGTCCCAAGAAGGCTGGATGCCCCAGTGTGGAGGAATTCAAGGGCAGGGAGGTGGGAGTGGGTGGATGGGTGGGGGCACACCTTCATAGAAGCAGGAGGAAGGGGGATGGGACAAGGAGTTTCCAGGGTTGGGAATGGGAAAGGGGATAACATCTAAAATGTGGATAAATTATCCAATAATAAAAATTTTAAAAAACATATAATGGAACTGGCTATTGCAGTCGAGCATTTGAGACTTTTTGTCAACACTTCAATATTACTCATATTACTGGGATTCCTTATAATCCTCAAAAACAAGGAACTGTAAAAGGGGTCCATGGAACTTTAAAGCAATATCTTCATAAAATAAAAAAGGGGGAGGTATATCCTCATACACCATAAATTTATTTAAATCATGTTCTTTTTATTTTAATTTTTTTTAAATTTGGATGCAAGGAACTTTCTGCTGTCTATGGCACCCAACAACAATGCATACTATGCCTAGGTGAAAGGGAAGGATTCACTTACTGGCATATGGCATGATCCCAATCAAGTAACTAATGTGGGGGAGAGGGCATGTTTATGTTTTTTTCTGCAGGATGCTGAAGGAGCATGATTGCTGCCAGAGCAATGGGTGAGACATGCTGATGCCAAGACAAAGAATGATGCCGACCTGTGAGCTTGCTGAGTGCCCTGACAATGGTGACTTGGAAGCTGAATTGGACATATGTTCCAGACCCATTTTTGTTTGCCTATATCCCAGATGGGACAAGCTGCCTTGCCTCAAGCTTTTAGACCTTGTGGAACAGAGAATCAAAAAGAGAAGTTATAATGACTCTTGTATTTTTCTTAAATGTGACCAGTTTTTCAGACTCAATCATGGACTGGTCTAGAAATCAATCCAATATTAGAAATAACAGTCTTCATTTGGAAGGCTGGTTCTGGACATTTTCAGAGACATATTTGGAAGTTAGCTGAAGTTCTCTATGATGTTATGTTATCAAGAGATAAAGTTGGGACAGGATCTGGATTTCAAACAAGTGTTAGTACATGTGTTAAGGCTCTTTTAATTGTCAAGTTAAAAATACTTTGGATTCTTCTACAGTATTTAATGTAAGTTGCATTGATTGTTCACTTCCTAATCGTATTAGTGTTTTGAAACCTGGCATGTCTGTTACGGAAGTCTATCAACCAGATTTTGTTTTAGTGTCCTGAGTATTACAGAACCATGGTATTCTGAAAAAAAAGCTTGCAAGTACTGGGAGAAATGAGTCAGGCTTAAAGCAGAAGCAAGAGGGTAGTGGACGTGACTATTGCTGGTATAACAGCTTTAATTACATTAATTGCTAACACCACTGCTTCTACAATTGCTTTGACACAAGAAGTTAAGACAGCTACTCTTGCTTTTTTTTTTTTTTTTTTCTGAGACAGGGTTTCTCTGTGTAGTCCTGGCTGTCCTGGAACTCACTCTGTAAACCAGGCTGGCCTCGAACTCAGAAATCCGTCTGCCTCTGCCTCCCAAGAGCTGGGATTAAAGGCGTGCGCCATCACCGCCTGGCTACAGCTGCTCTTGTTAATCATTTAGAAAAAAAAATGTTACTAATGTCTTAAGTATACAAGAGGATTTAGATAGGCATTTGGAACAATGGACTGATGCTCTTTATCCTATTCAAATTATTGGAAGGAGGTTCAGAGTTTAAGAGTAAGGAGCTATCTCAAATGTCATGCCCAAAACAATTGAAATTGTGTTACTTCTAAACTATACAATGATAGTCATTATAATTAGGAAAAAGTTTAAAGACACTTGCAAGATATTTGGCATAATTCTAACACCTCTCTGAATGTTTTAACTTTGCATAGTGAGATTATGAATTTAAAGAATGCTGCTCTGCTGAGCGTTGATGCAGCAAATGCTGCTGATAAAACTATCCATGGCCTGAGGACAGTATTTCTCTTTTGGCCAAGCTTCAAGAATGGCATATATAGTTTGAACATGCTGGCCCTTTCTGTCCTGGGAATGCTTTTATTCATGCCCATCATGTTAAAGCTTGTCTTTAACAACATCAACAGGTTGGTAGCCTAAGTACATGACTTGCAACTGAAAATGGACCCCAAGACAGTTATTAAATTAACAGGCTGGCAAGCCAAGGATGGGTAAGATTCTGCACAGAGCCTTACCAACCTAAGACATAAATGCATTGGTTTGGATAATGCGTGTTTCACAACAGGTAAGGAAGACATTCTTGTCAGAATGACCTAAGACAGGCTCAGTTTTGTTTATGAAATAAAAAAGGGGGAGAGGTGGAAAGCTTTTGGAGCTGCTAGGCAGAAATCTGACATTGACCAAGGACAAGGAAATGGGCTTCAGACAGGAATCTGATATTAGGCTAGAACAAAGAAATAATTTCAGGCAGGAATCTAAATCTTAGACTAGAACAAACAAGTAATTTCAGGCAGAAATCTAAATATTAGGCTAGAACAAAGAAGTAGGCTTCAGGCATGAAAATGACTTTGGGCTAGGACAGGGAAGTCGGCTCAGATATTTTGGTCATCCTGATAAGTCCTTAGAAACAGTGATCACAGGAGTGATCACAGAACTTTGTTCATTTTCTTGCTTGTTCTTTGACTATTTGTGTTTACTGTCTTGCTTGTTCCTTGACTATTTGCATCTGTTGTATTGTTAGTCCCTCAACCTAGAACTGACTTTAATACTTGAATGTAATTAAAATGATATAAAAATAAAAAGGAGGAGAGGGGATAAAATAGGGGGTTTCTGTGGGGAAGGGATGGGGAAACGGGTTGACATCTGAAATGTAAATAAATACAATATCCAATAAAAATTGATTTGAAGAAAAGAAAAAATAAAATAAAAACAAAAACAAACAAGGAAAAATCTATACTTGTCTGCATTTTACAAATAGGATATTTACAGTACCAAATCTTCAGAAATTTTCTGGCCTTTTATCACAGAACTATACAATAGGGAAAGTCAGTATATATGGGTCCACCCACAAAATTGTTTGTAATTAAATTTTAAAAATTAGTTGTCCTTATAGGATAATATTCTTAGTACTGGGCAGCAACAATGTCAACCAAAAAAAAAAAAAGCAAGAAAGAAACAATGATTATATAATAATCAGGAATAAAGGATAACAAATAAAACAAGTACTTGTTTTATGTCTTCTTTAAGGAGCCAAGCCATTTACCTACCAAATTGATATCTGACACTTGTCCTGTGCAATCAGCTCGCCCAACACCAATGTAGTAGCCAGTGAAGTTCTGAAATGAAGGAAAGTCTGGAGCTTGTGTAATTGGAGAGGTCTGGGTGGTCGTGGAGCCCTGGGTGGTTGGAAACCAGTGATTTCCTGAATCTAAAATCAGAACAGGATATTTGAAATGCAACACTTCATCCCACTTACTCCCTGATATCAGGTAGAAGACATAGTTTCAAGTCTCTAAAGAAAACTTTTCATATTGTCTTTCATTTTTTACTTTGCTTGGTTTGGATTGGTTCATTTCTTTTTTTTTTTTTTTATTCTTTAATCCTTTTTTACAGTCCAGTCTTCATCTTCTTCCTGGTTCGTCCCCTGTTATTTTTTTTATTGGATATTTTATTTACATTACATTTCAGATTCATCCCCTTTCCCCATTTCCCCTCCCTAGAAAACCCCTATCCCATGCTCCCTTTTCTTTTTTGCTTTTATACAATTTTTTAAAATGTTAGTCAAAGGCTTTATAAATTTGGTAATGCTCAGTCAGAAGTGTAACCCAATACTCAACCTAGATATATCAACTATCTTTGACTGGTGGAGACACATGAACATCTACCTCCATGTCCCCTCCCCTCTTTCTCTCTCTTTCTCTCTCTCATCACCTAGCTTCTCCTGTCCTTCTTCTCCTCCTCTCCTTACTCCTTCTCTTCCTCTCCATACTCCTCCCACCTTAGCTCCTCCTACATATCACCCTTCCTGTTAAAATAAAACTTTTCTCTTAAAATACAATTAGTGCATAATTGTGCCGATTTGTACCAGTGAGGTACTAGTTAGTCCTAATAACCAGTCCATCGTGTTGTTGACTAACCAGAACTTCTGTCATCTCTCCTAACTAACTAAGACAGAGTCTCATTATGGAACTCAAGCAGCCTTGGAACTCGAAGATTTCCCTGCCTTTGTCTTCTCTATGCTGGGGCTGTAGGGACATTCTACCACTCCCAGTGTTATGCACTGGATTGTATATAAACTGGAACGTGAGAAATGGGAGCCTATTTGAAATCATAAATCGAAGCACAGCTTTGCTTTTGGACTAGTGACGTTTTAAAATAATAAGTGAGGTCTTTGCAAAAGTGTTTTTCACCTTTGACATCTCACCAGAATTTCATTGGCACCTCGTCCACATCCCCTCCCCTACTTTCCTATCCTAGTCAAGCAAACCATGTACAAAGCACTACCACTCAGCTCCTAAGTCCAGCCACTGACCTGGACTTCCTCCGTTGTCTCCAGACTTCCCACTGCTCTCTCCACAAGACACTGTCCATCACTTCTTTCAGAGCTGGTCCGTCTCTATTACCCCTACAGGGAGCCTAGTTCCTCATGGAAGATGCCATTCAGTTGTGAATTCCCCCTCTGGTCCTCAGCACACTAAGGCCTTTCATTAATGCAGCTTGAATCATTGTACACTTGGTGACATAATTCTACCACAATTTGATTATTCTAATATATGTGTGTGCTTTTATATTCATATATTTCATACCAACTATGTGTATCTATACATGTATTTATTTATATCATACAAACATATATGGATTTTAGGGGATAAAAATTATAAATTAAAAGGCAAGTGCCAGACACAAACTTCTTGGTTTGGAATCTAATTCTATCACTTACTACCCAAACAGATCATGTAATCTAAATCTCTCTGACTTTCTCATCTATAATAAAAAGAGGTTAATGTGTGTCTTGGTATAGTTTTGAGTGGTAACTTTGTGGATACACAGTAAAGAGTTGGAGCAGTGCTACTATATAGTTTTGACTTTCCTTACAACTGGACATTTTGCATATGCATTTGCTTGCCTGTTTTGCCACCATTAGACAGTAGCCAGGTATAGTCAAAGCATCAGATGACAGTGCCACAGGCCTTGGTGGTCAGAAGTACTTAGAGAAAGGGATTGTCTGATCTCTCCTGAGATTCCAGAACTTTGGAACTAAAATTTTGGAGATCAACAACTCCAACTGTAACCAGTCTGGCAGCAACAGAGATATTATTAAGAGGTGCTTAATAATGAAGACATCTTTAAGTGCCCCACCCCATGGCTATTAGCTATTAAAACAATGGGCCCTAAGTCATTAAAATTTTCCCCCAGAATTCCATGTTCTAAACAGAAAATGGGTGGGAACATGGTGCCAGCCAGGGCTGGGCTGAGAGTTTATCTCCTAGAGATTTCATGTAGCTCTAACACTAGTCAAAGCACCTCGCAAAGACCAACTGGAACCAAGACCAGGTAAGGATCCCATTTTGACCAGGCAGGATGTGTGACCAAGCAGTTATGCATACCACTTGCCATCTATTTAAAACTAAACCTCATGTCAGGTGGACTTGGGGTGGGGGTGGGGGATCACCAACCCTCTTTGTTCCTCTGCCCACTGAGGCTGTATTGAATATATTTTTTTGTGTTGTTTTTCACTATGACTTTGTCTCTTTAACTGGCCCATTAAGGATGAGTAGCTGAACATAGCTTGATAGTGTTTCTAGGGCCCAGGCTTGGACCCTCACAATTCTTCTAATATAACCTCCTCATGTTTACAAATAAGAACCCTGAAATCTGAACTTGAAGAAGTAATTTAACTAAGACTTCACAAAGAACATGTGATGAATCTGGTACCCAAACAACCTCAAATCAGAACAGGATATTCCTGCAGCTGCATCTCAGGGGGGAGTTGAACCCACAGACGTCTCTTGCACAGCATCAGATATTACAGGGAGGAAAACATACTTTTGCTTTTTCTACATTGCTGCCAACATCACAGTACATGTGCCAGATGTGGTACCGACTAAGACCAAGCCTCACAGAGAGAGCAAGCTCTTTACAATCCTGGGATTACAATGTGTGAAATGGTATCAACACTAGAACGTTATGAACATTTTGTGAAAGTTAAGTGAGAAACTAACATAGAATTCTTATTAAATTACACAACCCCCAGCACATGCCCCCCCCCAGAAATGCAATAGTACTGCTATGAGAATATACTGTGGCTTCTGATAATCTCCTGAGTTTCCATCTATTTCTCTAATATTAGGAGTCATGCTGAATGAGCAACATTAAGTCCTAAGGATAATTTCACTTCTAGTGGTCCAAGAGTGCTTTGATCACCAGTGCAACAGACAACCCTTACTCCTTTCGATTTACAGAGAATTCAGAGTATCAAGACATGGCAAGGAACATACTGTAAAAATTAAGAGGCTACAAATGGGGAAAGTTCCATCTCTTTTGCTACTTTACCTGAGGCTAACTCGCACTCCCTCCCTCTCTCTCTCCCTCTCTTTCTCTCTCTCTCTTTCTCTCTCTTTTCTCTCCTCTCTCTCTCTCTCTCTCTCTCTCTCTTTCTCTCTCTCTCTCTCTCTATACCTCTCTCTCCTCTTTCCTCCCTCTTTAATTTGATCTAAACATCCAGCCCCTCGTCTATCTTCTCTATTTAGTTAACAGTCATGCTCTAAAACAAAGGCTCCATCCATGGCCCAGTGTAGCTAGAAATGCACCCTAAGCCACATTCAGAAACTAAACTTGCCTCCAGCATTGCAACAAGGAAATCAATATCTAAATGCCACAATTTCTATCTCCTCTCAGAAACTTTGGGTGAGTTAAGATTAGATATGCTACCATGATAAGGTATACCTTGTTTACAGAAGTTGACTGGCCCTTGTAGGGACTGGGTCTGAGAACCTGTCATTACTGTTTTAGGGTGGTTTGTTTGGTTGGTTTGGTTTGGTTTCTACTTTGCTCCCAGTAGAAGAATAAGCCAATTAACAGGCAGGTAAAGATTGAAGGCTCAGTATTGAAAGGCGAACTTTCTAGACTCAAAGAACCTTGAACTATGAGTGCAACGGAAAACTAAAAGGATTTGTATAACTGTCTGTTATCTAGCTATTGTGGGCAAAGGTAGCTGTGATAAAAGCTGCTATCATTGCAGAAAACACAGATAGTACAGTGGAAGACAGCCATCTCAGGCTGCCCACAGGCAGCTGCAGAAAGGCGCCATTGCTAATCTTGGTGCTGCCCAACAATTTAGAAACATCCTACAGTCCCAGAGTGACATTCAGAAGAGCCTGAGACACTTGCCTTTGTTGTTTTCAATGGTCCCACTGGTGACAAACAGGAGGGTGAGAAGGGCCACCGTAATGACTGTCATTATTACCAGAAGGAAAATGAGGAACACCTCCAAGGTAGAGAAGGTTCGCTTTGCCATTTCTCCTAAGACACAAAGATGGTAAAAGAAACACAGGAGGAAAAGAAATTACAGATTAACAGGCATGCACTTCAAGCTTCTCAAGACTAACTAAGCAATCACGGCTTGTCCATTTCAGTAGACTATGTCAAGGATGGCAAGCACAAAACACGCTTACCTCTGTCTCCATGTCCCAAGTCCTTAGAAAATATTAACAATGTCCCAAGTCCATTAAATAAAAGTACTCTTTCTGAAAAGCCTAGATATGGTTTCCAAATCTTTCTCAGTACAATGATCCTCTTGGCAACCACTCCTAAGATTTGACACTGGCACCTGAAGTAAAATTCATTGGCATTCCTTAGCTACATCATACTGCTTCTGTTTATGGCAATGGTACTATTTATGGGTCTATACACAGGTCTGGGCTGAGAGTGCTTTCATAGGGTGACTGATACACAACACACTGCTTGTACTTTGCAGAGGGCTAGCTGGCTCAGAGTTATATTCTTTGCTTATGAACTAAGTAGAATTATCTTGTCCAGGAGCTAGAAAGCTGGCTTGATGGTAAAGGGTATTCTTCTGGAACTGTTCTCCCAGAAGACCCAGGATCATCAGCAGCCAAGTGAAGGCTCACTACCGTCTGTAACTCCAGTCCCAGGGGATCTGACACCTTCTTCTGGTTCCTGTGGGTGCTAGACATGTAAGTGGTGCACAGGCATGCATGCATGCAAAACACTCATAAACATAAATTAAAATAATTTAAAACAATTACTTATTTATGAAAACAGGGTCTCTTTATGTAGACCAGGCTGACCTTAAACCTACAGAGATCTACTTGTCTCTGCCTCCTAAGTGCTAGGATTAGAGAAGTGTACCACCATGCCCAGCTAAATTTATTTAAAATAATAAGATGATGATGATGATGATGATGATGATGACATTTTTAATTTTTTCCTTGTCCAAATGGAGGTGAAACCCACTGCATTACATTCAAACTCTGTTGGCACCTTCACTGACTGCCCAGTACAGAAGAGGACACTGGTAGCTCAAGCCAGCAATTAGTGAAAATCTTTCTTTCAGTGATCAGAAAAATGTCACATAGCTTACAACTCCTTTGTTCCACAAAGTAGTACTTTATCATTTTTCTTAAAATGTTTTAGAAGAATTTCTCACCACTCAATGTGACTTCAGGATTAAAAAAAAAAAAAAAAATCCAATACAATGGTGGTTCTCAAACTGTGGGTGGCAACTCTTTTGGGGGGGGTCAAACAATTGACCCTTTTTACATGGGTGGCCTAAGACTATCAGAAAACACAGATATTTATATTACAATTCATAACCATATCAAATTACACTTATAAAGTAACAATAAAAATAATTTTATGGTTGGGGGGTCACTACAACATGAGAAAGTGTATTAAAGGATTAGGACCTGTATTAAATTAATTAGAACCTGTATTAAAGGTTAAGAACCAGTGCTCTACACTATAACAAGAAGAATTATAACCTGGTGTTTTAAAAGTAAATTCTGAAGCCTAACTATAGAGTTGAAATCTCTTACTTTCTCCTTACAGGGAACTCATAGGAAATTCTTAGGTATTCAACCTTAGGTACGTGGTGATCATTTTAGTATCAATGTTACAGAATTTCATAAAATGCTATGCTATGCTATGCTATGCTATGCTATGCTATGCTATGCTATGCTATGCTATGCTATCTATATTACTTCTTTGGTTGCCTGAGATGTAATTAAGTGCTCAAATGACAGTCTTTATCATTACATTTCAAAACAGCAAAACTGGACACCTCTCCCAAGTTCAATGTTACAGGGTTATTAAAAACCCAGGTGAGATTTTTTTCAGAGCAATTTTTCATTAAAAAATGTCTTGATTTATTTATTTTACATGTGTAAGTGTTTTGCTCTCATGTCTGTATGTGTAACACATGTATGCCTGGTTCTTAAGGAGATCAGATGTCAAATTCGTCAGAATGGGAATCAAAAATGGCTGTGAGCCACCATGCAGGTCCTAGAAACTATACCAAGAACGGGAACTCTTCACAGCTGAGTTGTACCCAGTCTATTTTCTTAACCTGCGCTTTAGAAAACTCACAAAGGCATACAGAATTGAAATCCCAGGACTTGGCCTCAAAGTAAGTCTTTTCAGGCTAAAATGCTGTTCACCTACAAGTTTCAAACTAGCTAGAGATATTAGATACATTCTGTAGGCCCAGACAAGGGTTTGTTTTGATTTAACACAGACGACAAAATTAACAGTGTCATCATCAGATTCTCTGCTAGGGTAAAATTTACACTTATAAAATCTGAAAGTTGACATTTACTCAAATGAAGTGTCCAAAATATGGCAGCAACAGCTATCTCTTGGGTGTGCCAGGAACGCTCTAGCTTCTAATCCCTGCCTATGGGCCTAATCCATCTAAATCACTTCCTGGTTTCTGTAAGCATTGGATTTTGCAATCTTTGAACTAGAGGTGAAAAGATCAACAACGGCAGAAACTTCTGAGCTGGATAGACCTGGGAAGGGACAAAAGATGGATACACATTTTCTTCTTACTGAGATGTTTTCCCCTTCCTTATGGTGACTACCATCACCCTCAACACAATGGTAGGGCAACCTCAGATCTAGGGCAAGGCTAATTAGGTCTATGTCCTAGTCCCAATTCCCTTCACCAGTCTCAAGAGTGAGAAATCACATTTAAAACATGCCTCTGAACCTCTGATACTAAAGGACACTTACCTGTCACTAGCTGCTGTTTCCTGTAGTGGACTTTAAGCCCATTATACTTAATACCGGCTTAAAGCTTTATTCCTAGGTGTTTCTTCTGAGCCAAGATGAGGAACAAGTGGGCATCTCAACCCTAGATCATCAGAACGAAGACTGTATATATAAATGTAATCACAGCTTGTCTATGAAGCACAGAGTGTGTGTGTGTGTGTGTGTGTGTGTGTGTGTGTGTGTGTGTGTGTGTCTTTTGTGTGTATATGTTTGTGTATGTGTGTTGTATGTATGTGTCTTGGTTTTACAGTACCAACCCTCTATACAAACCAATAACTAACTTGTCCTAACCTCTTACTTGGACTTGAATGGTCTACTTCATATGCTTCCCCACTCTATCTGCTGGGATCGCTTCTAATACATTACCATTCTTTTTAAACTGCTTTATCTGACCTTACAGTCCTTTTCAGGAAATCAGACTTTTGATTAGCACTGTTTATTCCTAGCATTGATGAATATAACCTCAAATCAAACATGAAGGCAGACGTCTTGTTCATCCTCAGAATGCAGACATACCATGAGGCACTGCATCTTTTACTGTAACTTAAACAACTCTAGATTTCATAATAGCTCACCCAATCAGTCAGACTTCGGCAAGCGTATCTATTTGACACATCTTTGTAACACAAAGATCCATTTTTTATGGAGACAACGATGAAAACAAATAAACAATTTGACACAGGCTTCCAAAACTATGGAAGAGGTAAAACTCCTCGATTGTATCCAGATCTAGATGATAAGATGAGTTATGACTCCTTTTCCATCTCTTTTCATTAAAAAATAGAATAAAAAGTTACTCTTACCTGACTCTGTAAATCAAAGCAAGTGTTCACCTCCCAGGAGAGCAAATGGCCATGCAGATTCTTGTGCCTTGTGCCTTGCAGGTTGCCCAGGCTAATTTCTCAATGTGTTTCCAAATCTACTGAGGAGAGATTCCATAGTCAAGTCCAGGAGCATTAAAGTTCTCATTAGCATACCTGCAGCCACCGCAGGAGGTTATGACTAAAGTACATTGATTAAAGAAAGCTTACATGCATTCTCCTGAGCCTGCCTGCTATTGGAGGTAGACAGTGCAGAAGGCCTGTTAGACTGAAGGTCATTTCAATCTTAATGCAGCTTTTCCAGTATAACAAGTTCTGTGGCAGACCTGCAATCCAGATTATTAAAGAATATTCATCTGCTATATTTATTCATCCTGTGATCTGGATAATGAATGTTGCTGGACATGGGTGTGGGCTATGGGAAGCACAGAGTGATACATATTCCTATTTCAGAACAAAGCTGTGATTTTAGTAAAATGTAAATAATCCAAATTAAATAAGAATGTGATTCGTGTGTGTGTGTGTGTGTGTGTGTGTGAGAGAGAGAGAGAGAGAGAGAGAGAGAGAGAGAGAGAGAGAGAGAGAGAGAGAAAGAGAGAGAGAGAGACCCATGCGCTTTGGTTAAAAGTCTTAAAGGTAATAATAGATTTAGCTATTCCAGGGCAGCAGGTAGAAAGGGAGGGGAGATGAGAATTCTCAGGAGGGGCTACAGAACATCTTGGCAGAGTACCACCACTGAAATGTGTGCTTTCCTGTTTCCTTAGGGTGCTATGTTCTTTCCTTGGTCTTTGAGACTGGAAAGATGGCATGTAGCTGATCCAGCAGGGGTCCTATTGTTAGGGATGTGTGGGGCCCTTTGATATGGAGTTCTCTTGACAGTCATCAGGGCAGGCTAAGCCTGGAGGCCAAAGAAGCCTTAGAAGGCAGACTGCTGAGAATTATAAGTGTTCATACCCTAAATAGAAAGAGAAATGACCCAGCACAAAGCAAGGGGAGGATGATGTATTCACAGTAGGAAAATGTTTCTCCTAAAATCCTGGCTCCTCAACCATTAGCTGATAACCATTAGCATCATAAACTTCTTTCTTTAAGAAAAAAGTTTCATTTTTATGGGTGTGTGTGTGTGTGTGTGTGTGTGTGTGTGTGTGTGTGTATACCACATGTGCGCAGGCGCTAGTAGAGACCAGAAGAGGATGCCATGTCCCCTGGAACTGGAATTACAGGGGAGCAGCCTAACGAATTTGCTGGGAACTAAACCTTTACAAGCGCTGCAAGTTGTTTTAATAACTGAGCCATCTGTCTAAGTTCCGAATTTTCTTAATATATTTCTTGTGTCTATCACTTCTGGGCCTTAAAAGGCGTGGTGCTGAGTTCAAGTACTCTGTATTAACAGTCAAAGATTTTTATTCTTTAACCTTACAATAATTAAAAATTGAATTACTTTAAGAAAACACGTGTCTCAGGTGGCATCTATATTGTCCTGTGCATCACTTCTTGTTCAGGAAACCAAATATTCTTGGAGAGACAGTTGTTCTCTGGGGTCAGGAACAGGAATTACATGAACCAAATCTATAATATTTTATTATATAAAAATTCCAGAAAGTCATCAGGACTATTAGAAGTGTATCAAAAGGACTAAAAAAGTTCTTTTAATCAAAGATTGATAATTAGATAGTTTTTAAAGTAACTATACAATGAATGGGTTGAAAGAAATAAGTCTGAATTTATAATCTCATAAAGGTGGTTAGCATTTTCATCTCATGATTAACATAATAATTGTACTAATCAAGTCAGGGTAGCATTTCTGCTTCTTTGTCTTTACTCTCTTTGGGGCCCTCTGATCAGCCATACATAATAAATGATTGTAATGCATAGCTGTGCTATAGATACAGAGACTTATCAGTCCTATAAAACCCCCATTTTTGAAAAGACCCTAAGGAATCAATTCTTCTTTCTAAGAGCTGACGGCAAAAAATTGAAAGGGGGTTGGACTCAGAAATTAAGATCTACTCTGGGTTTTCTTGTTTGTTTTTTTGTTTTTTGTTTTTGTTTTTCTGTACAAATTGACCCTGGAAAAGTCAAATAATTGATGAAAAAAATTCTTGAAGTCAAAAGAATGAGGAGGGCATGAAAAAGTCTCAACAAAGAGATTCAGTAAGAATTTTCCCAATTAAGTTAAAACTTAATTCAGACAATCCTCTAAAACTGACTCCCTGTTTTATACAAACCACTTGGGGCTGGGAGAGAGAAGAGCAAGAAAGCCTAGATAGACCATAGCAAGGGGGAAAGGAAGAGGAAAGGAAAAAAAGGAAAGGAAAGGAGAGAGAGAAAGAGAGAGAGAGAGAGAGAGAGAGAGAGAGAGAGAGAGAGAGAGAGA
>JANHMN010000003.1:158496629-158516629 GCA_030674055.1 Rhabdomys pumilio
GAGAGAGAGAGAGAGAGAGAGAGAGAGAGAGAGAGAGAGAGAGAGAGCAAAGAGAATCCTAAAAGTCCAAATGACATTAAATGCTGTAAACCCCAGGACAGTATCATTTGGAACCTGACTGGGAGAAAGTGGATTTGCATTTTCACCTAAAGTTCTGAGACAACTGGAAAATACTGAATATTATCTAGACATTTGATAGGCTATTTAAAAAATTCTTGTTAAAATGTTACTGTGCTAATGATATTGTGGTTATGTTTTTAAAGAATTTGTTGTTGTTGTTGTTGTTGTTGTCGTCGTCATCGTCTGTGGCTGAAATACATTCTGAAACAGAATTTTTTTTTTCAAATAGAAAAAGCCAAACAGAAACAGCATCATTTGGATGGATGGGTGGGTGGGTGGGTGGGTGGGTGGGTGGGTGTGTATCTGCACTGGATAGAGAGACGAGACACAAGCTTTGTTCTTTGAAACAAAGTTGGCAGATGAATCAGGATGGAGCTACAGGAGAGACACAGCCTGAGGCACACATCTCACTGCTTTGTCTCACACCAACACAGTTTGGCTGGCAGCATCCTGGCTGCTCCCTCATTCCACAGCTCTGGCCCTAAACTGTGAAGGGTAAGCTGGGTTCTATAGCTAAGCCTCACCTCTCCATCTTTAGCCTATGCTGTGATTCCAAAAGTTATCTCAGCCCTGAGACATTCCTTACTTTCTAGGCTCCCTGAAGGTGTCTCTGCTACAGTGGACTAAGATCCTGTCTAAGATCAGCCTCATAAAAATAAGCATTGGGCCTTCCCAGGGAACTGCCCGTCTCAGTACCCATAACAGCGGGATTACAAGTACATGCCTCAATTTTTAAATAGGCATTGGGACTCCACGTAGGTCCTTACGCTTATGTAGCAGGCATTTTACCAACTGAGCCACTTTACCCCAATACTTGAGAATGATCTTTAAAATGTAAAGTCATGAGCAGTTTGATGCAATGGATTTTCATAAAAGAGATTAGTTTTAAATATACAGAGCATATGGGCTGACATTGTACTGCACTGCCAACTTGAAGATATAGCACTGGGATAGGGGGAATTGATTTGAACCTCAAAACATTGAAAGGTAACCGTAGATTCACCTCTTCTCTTGTCTCAGTTTAGCCTTGATCTGGAAGAGAAATCTCTTCTGCTGCAATCGGGAATTTGGATGTCTCCTTTAAGGCCATACGCTATACTCATCTTACAGTGAGTCTGGGGCCACAGCTAGGGACGTTCTACCATGAAATGGAAAACTTCAGTCTCTGAGCAAAGATCTAGTGACCACCACAGTGCCAGGGAACAGAAGGCATAGAACATCTAAGAACACAATACTCATCACCCTAGAAAATTCACCAAGCCCATGTACACTTCAAAAGATACCAGTAGGCATTAAGCAGCATCTAACTTTGCCCAAAGAATGGGGAAAAACAAACAAACAAACAAACAAAAACAAAACAAAACAAAACAAAAAAAAAACAACAAAAAAAAAACCACTACCAGTGTTGTTGGAGAGTTTTTTCTCCCCAACTGACTTAAGCCCTGCCCTGGAGGCAAAGGGAAAACAAGTGAGGCCATTGAAAGTATGGCAAAGGCTGGGGCTTGAACTTGAAGGTTACCATTGGTTTCTCTTGTCACTCTGAGATTTGCTTTTTTCCTTTTTAGAAAACAACTTAACAAGAACATATCTTGTTAAAACCTCATGGAGATAATACATTTTTTAAAAAAAAAGCTCTTTGCTAATTTTATAACCAGATGTCAGTTGTTGCATTATATAAATGTCTAAGAGGGGTAGAATTTGTACATTCAAACCCCTGCAGCATAGTTTTTTTCTTAGCCCATGTCTTGTGCCAAGTTCCAAAGATCTCTCTCTCAAGGTTTGATAAGCTGCCCAGTGAGAAGAGATAAAATTGGAATTGCAAAGCCTCACCATTTCTGCACTTGTGATTAGCACTGGGGATCTGTATAACCTTTTCCAGAGTGTTTGGAAATTATTGTCTGGTGATTTATCCTTTTCCAAAACAACAGATAAGAATTTATTTCATTTTGTCAGTGACAAATGTGGTATGTTTGCCATACAAGATTATAAAGGCAGATTGGAAGAAAACAGGCAACAGCTACATTTGTCATCATTTCAGAGACAGGGTAACAGTATCTTTTCATATAACTCTTGGCCACCGCATAAATCTTAGAAACTTGGCATCTCCTGCTTAGACTGTGGGCTTATGGGAAAAGTACCAAATTATCTTTTGATAAAGCTAGAGATAGGAAGAGTCAAAAAAAAAAAAAAAAAAAAAAAAGCCAGACTTAAGCAACACTTTTTCCAAGAAACACAACAAATAAAGTAGAAGTTGAATGGAGGTTGATGAAAGGTGTGTTGTCTTCCATGTGCTGAGCAGAAGAAGGTCTGAGGATGAGATTCACCTGGTAAGAACCACTCACGTCCCTGCTTAGAGCACACCCATCTCCATCCATGCATAGAGTGCCCATTAGATTCACCAAGAAGCAAAAGGAAATGGGAACCTCACAGTGTCCATATTTGGTAATTTCATAATACTGTGACCATAAAATAGCAGCTTGAGGGATTTGATTTGACTTCAGGTCTGTGGGTACAGCATCTTATTGAAGAAGTCATGACGGGAGAAATCACAGCAGAGAGAGGGGTGGATGCCAACACTCATTCGGCCACTTCCTCTTTCTCTTTTGTTCAGTCTGGACTCCATTCCATGCCATGGTGCTGCCCTCTTGAGTTAATCTTTAGAAAGTTTCTTGCAGACATGCCCAAAGGTATCCTCACTAATGCTCTAGTAATTTCTTCATCTAATCGTGGTGACAATCACAGTTAGTCATCATAGTTCCTATTCGGGAACCACATGCCATTTCTTATATTCTCTTTTGCTGTGACTGTTCCTTTACAATCCAAGGAGAGCTCCTGTAAGATCTTTGAACCATAGAAGAAAATATTGTTGCTTATATGTGCCTCCTAGAAAGAACTTGCCTCAGAAGGACTTATCACTGCTGACCTATCATGGATTTGGGTAGTGATAAGGGCAAAATAACATCTAAATTACCAAGTCCCTTGAAAGTAGAGTCTATCTGACACTTGTCTGCCACTAAGCTCTGGAGGATACCATGCAGGAAGAGCTACAGTGGGCAAATGAGCCCCCTAGAGATGGCCCACCATCGTACTCGGCTGGGATGGGTACAGTCTGGTGAGGCATGACCCCAGAGATGTCGCCCCAGGATAACTTCTTGCTACTGATGTGCTTTCTCATGTCTGTCATTGCTATCCTCCTCATTTATTTGGCTCAGTGGGAGTGAACACTGAGAGACACTCAGTGCCTGGTGTGATTACTTCCTGGGTAAAAGCCCATCATATTGGACAAATTCCCTGAAGATCAGCATGAAGATAAACTTTCATAAATTAATGCTATTTATATGAGTTAATAACTTTATAGAATTCCTGATTTTAGTAAAATCATTTTAGGAAGAAAGCTTATGGAGATGGGTTTAGTTGTTTTGCCTGAAAGATGTAATAAAATTAGAATCAAGAATAAAATGTGCCCCTTCCTCATAGAATAGTAAGTAAAGGCTACATAATAAGGAATACAATGAGCTTTCATAATTGCACTGGAAGAGAAATAGGCTTGGGACAGATTTGTGATGATGGAAAAACATTAATCCTAGGTCAGATCCAAGGAAAAAATCACAGATAGGCACTATGATAAAGCAAGGCCACGTGAAACTGGGTTTTTGAACTTATAATGAGCTTACAGAATGAAACACTGCTTTGAACTTACTATCTACATCCTTCTGTAACTCCTCTTTTGTATAATATTTTATCTATGAGATTTTTTTCTTACGTAGAGAACTTTTTGTCTAAAAAGCTATAAAAAGCTAAAAGCAAAACTAAAGGTTGGTGCAGCCCTTTTTTGTTTCACCCAGTATCTGTGTGTGTGTGTGTGTGTGTGTGTGTGTGTGTGTGTGTGTGTGTGTGTGTGTATCTCTCTTTCACTCTCTCCTTTTCTTTTCTCTCTGGCTCATGAAGAGTTAATGAAATCTGAGCCTCTTGCCTAGAGGCCCCTGAGCCAAAGGGAAAAGAGCCTAAGTAACTACGCTTCTCTCTTTAATCCCCTGCTGTCATCAGCCATCAGCTTTGGCCCCAGAATAGCAAGAGAGAGTTAAATTGCCAAAAGTCACCAGCTTTTGGCCCCAGTAGCCAATACCATACCCTTCTACTTTTCTCAGTTACCTAGGTGTCAGAACCGGCCTGGCAAAGCTCCTTTGCTAACCAAAAAGTAAGGTGGACCTTGAATCTGGAGGGATTGAGAGTTTAGATTGAATCTCTTACCTAATTTGGATTCCCTAAAAGTTTAGGGGCCATAAATCAGTCAGTCTATGAGTGAAATTCAGAGGAGGAAAACCAGACAGGATTCAGGAGCTTGAGGAAGCCAAATGTAGGATCCATCTCAGGTGTCAGGTGTTGGAGCCAGGCAAGGTCCAAGCTAAGGCTTATGAAGCACAAATCTGAGGCACTGAGGTTCACTCCCAAGTCTCCACCACAGAACGTACAGAACTCTGTTTTGTGGGTTAGCAGATTAGAGATTTGCATGGGTTGGGCTGAGTTATCTAACCGGAATGAGACAGACAATAATTAAAACAATAACAGCCCATTGAGACCTTTATGTAGACTCTTACAAAACTAATACAAGAAGAGTCACCTTTAAAAAGAAATTACTATAAAAGAAACTTAGTGAATACATGCTGGGCAGTGTTCCAAAAACTAGCGTTTTAAATGGCCTCATTTAGTGGTCTCAATAACTCTATGAGGATAGTATTATTCCTATCCTCATTTAAAAACCAACCAAACAAGCAGACAAACAACAACAACAACAAACTATCACAGAGAAAATAAACAACTGAAGGTCATATAGCCAAACTAGATTCTGAGGACAAGATTATCTGTCTTTGGTCCCCCTGTGAGCTCTCAATTTCACTACAGAACATGAACATGCACCTTTTGCTATTAATAGATATGAGAATCCCAAAGTAACAATGAGCTAATGCATACAACGTAACCTAACCCCCAAAGCTACTATAAGAAGAAATGGGGGGGAGGCTGGGGAGATATCTCAGTAGTTAAGAGCGCTGAATGCTCTTCTAGAGGACCAAAAATAAAATTCTCAGCACCCATATGGCAGCTCACAACTGTCTATAACTCCAGTTCCAGGGGATCCGACACCCTCACACAGACATACATGCAGGAAAAACACGAATGGACATAAGAAATAAAAATCAATAAAAATTAAAATGTAAAAGAAGAAACCAAACATTTAGACTCTGGGGCTCTAAAGGACATCTCAACTTAGCCAAGAGGCAAACAGAAGTTACGTGCCTGCTTGCCTGTGGTCACTGTGAAAACTTGCTGAACTCCTTTATATCTGGCTCTGCACTTCTTCATGAGCATATAGCTAAGTTGTGCTTTCCCCTCTGGTAATTGCAAGCCAATGGGCTGTGGGTGTCAGCGTCATGAATCACTTCTAGAGGGGAGATGTGAGCTCCACCTGCTCTCTCTTTCTACACCACTGTAAACTTAACTGCCATGCAGATCAGATGCCAGGTCTCAGGCAGAAGAAACAAACCTCAAAGACTCGCCAGACTAGGTATACACTTTCCTAGTAAGAAATGAACATTTAAATGTTTTGCCCTAAGGTTTAGGGGCTTGCATCTGCTACTATGGTAAACTCTTGTCTATCCAAATGCAAAGATGCCGCCAGTTGATGATGACAATTCCTCGGCTCAGCTCAGTTACACGTTGATAAGCATAATCCCATTCACCACACCTCGAATCTAATGGTTATTCCTTCATTTCAAAGGCTATCAAAATCTAACGCAATGTCAAATCTTATGAAACCTCAGCTTTAAAACATAGTTAAGAATAGGAAGATAAAAGAGTTCCTTTTTTCTCTTTCTTTCTTCTTTCTTCTTCCTTCTTTTTTTCTCTTTCTTTCAATTCATCATCTTAAAATTTTTCCTGTAATTATCACGTTCTAGTTTTGTGACACAAAAGTAAACTTTTCATAGATGAATTCAGGCATTTCTCAAGGACATTGATGGCATGGACTCTACTTATGCATAAGATAAGGCCACCATCTAATGCATCATAGTGCATTCACAACCAACTTAGTGCTGATAAGATCAGTTCCTGTTTCTCTTCTCGGAATCCTTAAGAGTGGACTCATCTCAGATTATATCACAGTTGAGTTTCTTAGTCAGGGGTTAAGTGTATGGGGTTTAGGGAAGTAAATTGAGTCAGAGCTGATGAATCAAAGTTCTATATGCTTAATTCACTTCTATAATCAAAGAACAGGTTTAGCTATCTGTCAAGCTAGGATGAGCTAAACCTTAGATGAACCACAGTATTAAAAATTCTTTGGAATTGGATAATTATGCTGTTATTTACATATGGTATTTGATAAGTCTAATTTGCCAGTAACTGTTACCAAGTTGCCAAAGCCGTTGATTTTGCAAATGGGTACAAGAATATTTTCCATTCCTATCAGTTGAATGGTTGATCAATTCAAATTTCTAACTACTGGCTCGGGATCAGCTTTACTAGGTCAGAGCAGAAGCTGGAGTAAACAATGGGCAGGTTGACATTCCTACTAAGTGCCAACCAGCCAGGCTGAGTTTCTCTTTAGAGACCCAGGATTTGCAGTGGTAGAGAGTAGGCTTCATGAAAGACTCAACCATTGAGATATAAGCTTTATAAATAGAGGGGATAGTGAAACCCCCAAAATTCCAAACCATACAACCTGATCTCATGATGCTAAAATATTATTTTGATTCTTTATAAGGGAGACAGCAGCAGTTTTATAAAAAGTGTTGAGAACACCATTAAAGGAGAAAATAACAGAAAACTGGCATAATGCCCCTGACTAATCTGCCAGCACTCATGGGTAAGGATGCCGTCAGCCCAGCACAGATTCTGCCATCACAAAACTAACTTAACTTGATTTTTAAGAATCTTGTTTCAATTTAGTCAGATGAATTATCCTAGAAGTCCTTCGAATGAAGAACAAAACCAACCAGTTTGTAGGGGATGGTGCAGGGAGCATCAGTGATGCTTGGGGAGGCCAGAGCCGCCTATATAAACTCACTTACTGAAGGCAGAAGTGGATAAGCATTCGTGTTTATCAGCCGTTCTTCTGAGTTACAGTCTATGAAGCTGAAGTGAGTGACGGGGACTGTAGAACTGTAGATTCAGTTTGCAAGACAACAACACTAAATGACAATGGCATTGAGGGTACCAGGGGAACGGCTGACTGTCAGAGCTAGAAAGTGTTGCCCTGTGCAAGGGGTCCGGTCAGCACTCATCAGCACATGAGGAAGCTCAGACCCGGTACTGTTAAGGAAACATAAATGAGTGAAGTCAATGCCCAATACCTTAGTGTAGCCAAGAGTTGGAAGAGAAATCTAAACAAAGGAAGTGCATCACTCCTCAAGTCAGTTCAATGGAAGAAAAGTGATCACACAGTCTACAAGCGGCCACTTCTGAATTCCTGCCTTTCTTCAACAACATTTGGTGAGTATATATGGAATAGTCAATTAAACAGGGTCCTGATAGCTGGGAGGTGGTGGCACACTTCTTTAATGCCAGCACTTGGAAGGCAGAGGCAGGTGGATCTCTTAGTTTAAAGCCAGTCAGGTCTATAAGGTGAGGTCCAGGACAACCAGGGCTACACAGAGAAACCCTGTCTCAGAAACAAACAAAACAAGGGTCCCACCTTCACACCTCTCACAGGCTGAGCAAAGTCTATGTGTAGCATGTGCTAGGCAAGGTTTCATCCTCAACACTGTTTAAAATAGCCACTGGATTCTCTTTTTAAAATAATAATAATAAATGAAAAGAATTCAGTCTAGTGTGAAACAGTGATGCCGTGCAGGTAAACTCTAATCCTGAACTATCAGTACCTCTGGGATATACGAGGTAAGTCTAGAAAAAGAGTACCAGAAAGGGCTTTGCCAAAGAGACGATGTCTAAATGGAAACCCAGTCTATCAATATTTGTGACTGCTTAACAAACCACTCCATCATTTCCTAGCTAAAAGTAATAATTTCCTGAACTCACACTTCTGGGCCAGCTGAGCAGCTGTCATCTGAGACTTTGTATGGCATCCACAAAGATGCTAGGTTGGATGGGGGTTAGACGGGAGTCACTCATCTTAGGAAGGGCTCAATCGGATAGATCTGGGTTTTTGTTATTGTTTGTTTTGTTTTGTTTTGTTTTGTTTTGTTTTGTTTTCAGCAGTGTGGCAGATGTTTGCACTGATGACATCTGGGCAAGCTTCAATGAATGAGTGGAAACTGGCAAGCCTTTTCAGTGTCAAGGCTTAAAATTAACCCAGAGTAACTTTCCCTGCAGCCTGTTGGCCAAAGCCAGTTTTAGGGCCAGCTCAGACTCAAGGGGAAGAACAGTGCTCCCCACCTCCAGATGGGAGTGACACTGCAGAAGGTGTAGTTTCTGGGTGAGGCCAAGAACTGTAGCCATTTTGGTGACACTCTTTAACTAATAGAGGATGTGGTATGTGGAAAGCCCTGAAGATAATCAAGAGAGAAAATGGAGTTCCAGGAAGACTTAAAGAGCTTTCCCCCTGCAGAAAAACACAATAGATATCATGCTTGCTTAAACATAATATTAGGCTAGAGGGATGGCTCAGCCCATAAAGGCTAAGCTCACAAACAAAACAGAATATTACCTAGGCTCATATCTAGTTTAGAAACCCTCAGGGAAAACATCATGAAAAAAGTAGAATTCCAACCGGACTTTGAAGGGCAAAAATGACTTTTGCCAGGAAGACATATAAGGGTGAGCATCAGGCAATGTGCAGAAATCAAAACCCTGTAAAGTACAACAAAATCTATATTGTATTATATGTATTGTACTGTATGTATTGTATTGAATGTACTGTATGTATCAAAACTGAGAACTACAGCCCTCAATCTCTTTCAATGTATAAAAGACTATGTCCATAGATAATACTGTCACACTCACACCCTGGGTGACCACCATAGTTAAGGCAGGATGAAGAATTAGATATGGGTGCCAGCTTTACAACTATACTCCAGCCCACTCTTCTCCCATTAACTCCTTGTGATGCTGCATCTAAGACTCCCGCTAGGGAAACAGGTAGGCTAACTATAAATCTTCACTGCCTCCTCCATTTCTCCAAATCCATCCCCCCACCCTCACCCCCAGTTCTATGACAGACTGCCTGATGTGGCCTCCCCTCCACCCAGCCCCCATCTTCTCCAGTGATTCACACAGATCTTCCCCTCCAAACTTCCCATAACTCATTGCTTTCTCCCAGCCCTAAACTCCAGCATGCATTCCCTAGGAAACCACAGGCCACTTCAGCCATGGAAACAAGTAGCCTAACTTCAGATGGTTACCATATCTTCATCTCCTCTAAATCCAACTTTCCAGTCTCTCTCCCATTTCTGGAAAAGACCACAAAGCTGTCTGCTGTGGCCTCCCCTCCTCTCTGCCCCCCTGCCCCACCCCCATGCCATCTCCAATGGATCATGCAGATCTGCTTTGCCAGTCTTCCACCCTACTAATCCTATTATCCCAGCCCACAACCTCAGCAAGCATTCCCTGAGAACTCACCAGGCAAGCGTGCCAAAGCTAGTATGCCATCCCAGAGAAGCTGAAAATCAAGCTTCAGATCTTCCTTCTCTCTTCCATATCCAATCCCCCAATATCATCCCCCCAGCTCTATAGCAGACTATCTGTTGGGGTTCTTCTTACTCTCTGACCCCATTCACAGAGGACTAAGCAGATTCTGATGGAAAACCCTGCTTTCCTCCCTCCTGTGGATCTCCTCAGCCCCACCCCAGCCTATCCTCATTCCTAAGTGCCAGCTCTCAATATCTAGAAAACCACTTTACCCAGAACCCCCAGTGGCCACACCTAGCAGGATCCCAGGATTCCCTACTAGGCAACATACAGCCACTACACCTCCCCAGGAACCAGAGAGAGCAACAGAAACCAAGGAACAAAACACATACCCAACAAAGTCAAGACCAGATATTGGCATCTAGAATTACAATCATCCTCAATACAGATACCTAAAAACCAGCATAAAACACAATCAGTAATAGCCAGGATGGTATGTTTCCTCTAGACCCCAGTAACTCTACAACAGTAGGCCCTGAGTCTTACAACACAGCTGAAGCACAAGACAAAGACTGTAAAATAGCCTTTAGGAATACGATAGAGAGCCTTAAGAGAAAATTAATAAATCCCTTAAAGAAATCAATAAAAACACAAAGCAACAGTGGAAGGAAATGAATAAAACAGCTCAAAACCTGAAAGAGGAAATAGATTCAATAAGGAAAACACAAAGTGAGGTAAAAGTGGAAATGAGAAATTTAGAAACCTCCAACAGGAAACTTCATCAACATCCTTACCTTGTAGTCACAAGACATGGAAGAAGTCACAAGAAGCTCAGGCATTGAAGTCATAATAGAAGAAATAGAAACCTTAGTCAAAGAAAATGTTAGCTCTAAAAAAACTCCTGGCACAAAACATCCAGGAAATCTGGGACACTAAGAAAAGACCAAATATATTGGACGGTAAAACCATGCCAGGAAGTTTGGTGAGGTAAAGCAAGTTGAGACTGGGTGGGTACACACCTGAGACTTAGGTGACTCCCAGCTCCCTGCCAGACTCCTGACCTGGAACATGTGCCATGATCCTCATATAAAAGAAATGAGTCCTATGGTCACATAGGCCCAAAACAGAGTTCTCCATGCTAATGAGATACCTAGAGGCCCGGAGGGCTTAGCCAATTGGGTATGATGAGTTATGCATCCATTTTATGTCATGAACAACCAATAAACTGTTTAGAACCATGGACTGTCTCTTTCACCAAGAGCCATAGAGAAGGCATTTGACTACAGAGCCGCAGCTTAATTCTCCAGTAAAAGGTTCCTTTGTACTCCCAGCCACAGCCGCCAACAAGCCTGCCTCTGCCAAGTTAAGAACAATAACCTCTGGGGAAAGCCAGAGTTTCCCTCCCCCCAACCCCCAATCACAGAGCTAGATGTGGTCCCCATCCCTATGGGTCCCCACCCAGTTCTTGACTCCCAGTGGGGCCTGAATGTCCAAGAGACTAAGAACTCTACAGCCCAGCCTCATTGCAGGCCCAGGGACCCTTGAACCAGCTCCTGCTTTCCCATGTCTCAGATTGTGCTTTCCCATCTCCCCCTCCCCCACCCCCAGTGGAGCTCCCTATAGCCCAGCAGGAGAGTGGATAAGTGCAGTCAAATTCCCAGCGTTCTGACTCCCAAAGAGGCTGTGCCCAGTGGAGGAACTAATGCAGACCCACACAAATCCAAGAGTAATAGGAATAGAGGAAGGAGAAGAAATTCAGCTCGAAGTCACTGAAAATATTCTCAACTAAATCATAGAAGAAAATGCCTCTAACCTAAAGAAAGAGATGCGTACCTATCAAGGTACAAGAAACATACAGAACATCAATTAGATTGGACCAGAACAGAAAGTCCCCTCAGGATAAAATAAACAAAACCCAAAATATACTGAACAAAGAAAGACTACTAAAAACTGCAAGAGAAAAGGACTAAACAACAGATAAAGGCAGATCTATTCAGAGACTTCTCAGTCAAGACTAAAAGCCAGAAGGACCTAGACAGATGTTCTACAGACACAAAGAGACTATAGACACCAGCCCATACTACTGTTCTCAGCTAAACTTTACATCACAATAGATGGAGAAAATAAGACATTCCATGATAAAACCAAATTTAAGCAATATTTATCTACAAATCCATCCCTACAGAAGATGCTAGAAGGAAAATTCCGACCTAAATAGGTTGACCACACCCAAGAAAACACAAGAAATAAATAACCCCAGACCAGCAAAACAAAAGATGGAAAACACACACACACACACACACACACACACACACCTCACCACCACTACCACCACCAATAACAACACTAACAACAAAATAACAGAAATTAGCAAACACCATGTGGTGAAGCATACCTTTAATTCCTTTTAATTCCAGCTCTTAAGAGGCAAAAACAGGTGGAGCTCTGAGTTTAAGGCCAGCCTGATCTACAGAGTTCCAGGACAGCCAGTGCTGTACAGAGAATTCCTGTCTCAAAAACCAAAACTAAACCAAAATAAAACAAATACTTCTCATTGATAGCTCTCAACACCAATCATCTCAATTCCCCAATCAAAGACACAGACTAACAGAATAGCTGCAAAAACAGGAACAATCCTTCTGCATCCAAAAACTACAATTTAACATCACAGATAGATATCACTTCAGGGCAAAAAAAAAAAAAAAATGGAAAAAGATATCTCAAACAAATAGACCTACCTAAGAAGCAAGCTGTTCTAGCCAATTTAATATCTGACAAAATAGAATTCAAACCAAAATTAATCTGAAGAGATAGGGAAGGACACTACATTCTCATCAAAGAAAAAATTCTATCAAGAGGACATTGGAATTCTTAAGAACCATACACCAAACAAAAGGAAGTGAGTTCATAAAAGAGACTACAGTGTAAATCACATACTGACTTTCATACACTGATAGTGTGAGACTTCAGTACCCCACCTTTGGCAATAGATGAGTCATCCAGACAAAATCCAAACAGAAATGCTGGCACTAACTAACGTTATAAACCAAATGGACCTAACAGATACTTACTCAGAACATTTCACCTAAACACAAAAGAATGTACCTTCCTCTCAACATCTGAGGAACTTTAGCTAAAAATGATCATATATTCAGACACAAAGCAGGTCTCAACAGATATCAAAAATCGAAATAACACTCTGCATTCTATCTGACTGGATATCAATAACAACAGAAACAGTAGAAAGTTTACAAACTTATTAAAACTCAACAACTGACTACTGAACAAAAAAATGAGTTTGTTGGGGTCCAGAAATGGCCTCACAAGTCACACGAACACTGATCTCAGTCAGACAGGGATACTTTGTTAAGCATACACCCCAGGACTGGTTTGACAGAGCTATGGTACAGATTAAGTAACTGAACCATGACCCAAGTTAAGATCCTACAGGAATTTTAAGCCCTAAATCCACAAACATCTGTGCCAAGTTATTTCACAAGCCAGGATTTAGGGATAGGGAATTACCTTAGGAACATGTCTTTGTTGTACATTTCTCCTTGAATGAATGAAACATTTTCATTGGTTGGGGTATGTAACTGTGGCAGGGGACTTGCCTTGTCTAACATTCATGTCCTAACTTGTCTTCCAGAATGAAACTTTTGTTCAACAATTATGTCTTAACTTGCTAACCAGGATGTCAGTTACCCACATATATGTTTTTTTTCTGCTAAGTAGGATGTCAGTTCCCAGGGAGATCTTCAGAACTTAAACTTTACTTGACTATTACTCAAAATGGAAGTCTTATTTCGAATAGTTTTGTATATTGGTGCAGGTGTCTCTCTTATGTTGGGGTCCATTCCAGAGGAAGCTTATACACAGGTGCAGGAAGTGCTGGTGGGTGATTGGTTTGGGTCCAAGCTTATTGTGGGTAACTATACAAAACAATTCTACTGACTTTTATCATGATCGGTTTCCAAGGGCACAGAACATAAGAGAATATGTAGTCAATCTCATCATTAGAAAGTTTCCTAGAAACACAGCAACATATGAGAAAGTTTCTTTATAATGGCAGTCTAGCCAGGTAACTGTTACCTAGACCTTAACATTCAATCTAGGTCTTAATATTTTACCTAAGTTCTAACACATCAAGACAAAATTAATAATAAAAAAAAAAAATCAAAGACTTTCTAGAATTGGATAACAATAAAAATACAACATACCCAAACTTACAGAATACAGTGCAAGTGGTTCTCAGAGGCAAGTTCATAGCATTAAGTGTCTATAATATATATATATATACATATATATATATATATATATATATATATATACACACACACACACACATATATATATATATATATATATATATATATATATATATATATATATGAAGGAGATCTTACACAAGTTACTTAACAGCATACATGAAAGCTCTAGAACAAAAAGGAAAAAAGAATCATACCCAAAAAGGGAAGGCAGCAAGAAATAATCAAACTCAAGACTGAAATTAGGAAAATATAAACAAAACAAAAACAAAATCAATACAAAGAATCAATAAAATGAAGAGTTGGTTCTTTGAGAAAATCAGTTAAGACTGACAAACTCTTATCAAACTAAAAGGTAGAGAAAGAATATACAAGAAACTCAGAAATGTAAACAGAACATAACAACAGACACTAGGGAAATCCAGAGAATCATAAAGATATAATTTAAAAACCTGTACTCCACAAAATTGGAAATTCCTTCATTCAAGGATAAATGTACAGAAATATGGGAAGATCTAAAAGAAATGGATAATTTTCTCATTAGATATTATCTACTAAGGGTAAAACAGGGTCATATATGTAATTTAAATAGACCCATAATCCCTAAGGAAATAGAAGAAAGCATTAGAAGTTTCACAACCAAAAACAAAAGCCCAAGGCCAGATGATTTTAGTACAAAATTCTACCAGACTTTCAAAGAAATTAATGCCAACACTCCTCAAATTATTCTACAAAATAGAATCAGAAGGAATATTGCCCAGTTCTTTTATGAAGCCACAGTTATCCTGATACCCAAACCACATAAAGATTCAACAAAGAAAGCAAATTGCAAACCTATTTCCCTTATAAACATGGATTAAAAAATTATAGATAAAAATACTTGGAAACTATGATAACCCATGATGATCAAGTAGGCTTCATCCCAGAGATAGTAGGTATGGCCTAACACTCTTAAACAGATAAATGTAATCTATCATAAAATCAAACTGAAAGACAGAAACCACACCATCACCTCAATAGTTGCAGAAAAGGCCTTTGACAAAATCTAAAACCCTTTCATGGAAACCCAAATCGTGGAAAGATTTGGCTGACACAAATCATATTCAACAGTATTTTTGCTATTTGTCTCATTTTGTTTTGGGCATTTCTGTTGTTGTTTGATGGGTCTTCTGCTTATATATGACAAGGTAAAGGAGGGAATATGAGGAGGAGCAACTAACATAAATGAAAAGTCATATAGAAGCCTAATGTGACAGACACATCCTAAATATATACATATTAAAAAAGAAAGTTAAATGGGATTACCATATAAAGGTGGAGACAAAACCCAACTAGACATCTTAAGCCAACAACTAAAACCTCTATCGCCAGGAATTGAGTTTGATTTTTGCATTGTGCTGAGTCATTGGTCAAAGAGATCTCATAGACAACCCCCAAATATCACACACCATTGTCAAGGCTATTGATTACTCTCCATAACTTAATGGTAACACCCTGTTGCTGAAGATACAGTTTATTTATGTTACCAAACATGGATTACCAAGCTGATGTCCTACTAGGAAGTTCCACCTTTACTGACTAGAGTTTATGGTACTGTAAAGTACTTTGCATGCTACTGGAGGAAAAAGTTATCAGCTACAAAGCCTGTGGTCTGCAACAGAGATCTGCTTGCAAGATATACTGGTAACATAGTACAAACGTTATGGGATTAACCAATCATGTTTTTATGGATTTAAATCCCACTCCATGAGATACAACCTATGCCCAACACTGTCAAAGTCACCAAAACCTGAGAGTAGATGGGTCATGGGCCTTAGGGTGAAAACTAATACTATTATTCTGCTAAAGAAGCACAGCAATAAAATTATTCCTTATGGTATTTTGGTATACCTGTAGATTAGAGCAATCATTTAACCCTCACTGAAGTTTTCTTGCTACAAATGGGAACTAACGCCGACAGTGAGCATCGAGTAATAGTCCTCAGTTTGGAGCACCCAACCCTAAATGGGGTGTCTTTATTAAACCCCTCCCCTCAAGGCTCAGGGGTCTTTGCAGAAGAGAAGATAGAAGGATTGTAAGAGACAGAGGTGGCAGCCACTCTAAGAAAACAGTGGCTTCCAAATATAACAGAACTGGTATGCATAGGAACTTACAGAGACTGTGAAACAAAGACGGCACACACGAGACCTACATAGCTTCAAAAATCCTAGCCCTGAGACGGGGAGTAAACATGGAGTCCCATCTCTAACTAAGAAGCTATTTGCAACTGATATCTGCTCAGAAAGGGAAAATTCATTTTTTCCAATGGAGCATCTCAGGTGAAATGACTACATTTTAGGCCAGGCCTCATGTCCAGGAGTAGTGGGCCAATAAAAATCAGACTCCATGGGTTTTGGTTTTTGTTTTATTTTGAGATTGTTCTTGAGGGGCAGTTTCTGGGTGACTTAGATGGTACACAGTTCATTTTTGCTTTGTTTTGTTTTGTTTTGTTTTGTTTTGTTTTGTCTTGTTGGGTTTCCTGTTTTTAGGGCCTTTTTTGTTGCATTTTAGGAGGGGTTTTGGGGTTTTTTGTTTTTTGAGAAAGAGAATAAACACAAAGTTGTGTGGGCAGGAACATAGGAAGGATATGGGAGAAGGTGGGTGAGGAGAAAGAATGTGATCAAAATATATTTTATGAAAAAAATTAAACAAAAAAGTCCATTAGTCAATAAGAAGAGTGCTGTGAGGATGGATGAGAAATGCATGTAAAATGAACTCAACCATAAATACAACTGTTTCAGTCACGTTGAGTGCTAAGGATTCTTTCTGGACTTTAACACGGTCAAGAGCTGGTTCTCTCAGACTTTCTGAGAGGAAATCTCCCTTTAGTTTAGTACATCTGGACTAGATAAGAAACATTAAAGGCCTATACAAGAAAAAAAAAAAACATGACATAAAGGAAATTCCTTGTCTCTTCCTAGCCACAAAGCCAATATGCTGTAATTACCAGTCACACCCAGTCTCCATGTGCATGACGTTGGGAAGACAGACTTTGACAGTTCACCTTCCACAATAGAGCTTAACAGGAAACCAAAATAACGTGTGTATAATGGAGGTAGAACCCAAGCTGGATCGAGTGTGCACAGCATTCTTTCTGCTTTGGAGGGACACTTCTACCTCGGCCTGACAAACTCCCTGTACCTCTTCTATTTACACAGAATGGCACAGGCGCCAGGAAAGGACTAGGGTTCTGTCTACAGAGGCCAACCATCTCCTAAGCATAAATGAAGTACGTTTTTTAGCATAACTCAGATGACGGTGCTGCCTTTGGAGTTGGGGGATACAAAATGTCTTCATAACTTTCTTTTTCTTTGCAATGTAGCATCATAAAGATGGTATTTGTATGATTCAATTAATAATTTGACAGGTGTGAACCTCTAGGAGAGTAGTAGCCTGTTCTGAAAAGGGTGACCTGATCATAGTGGGCCCTGTCTTTTAAACCCTTCAAGTCATCTTAGAAATAAGTAGATCTTGGGCTTACTGGATGAATCAACCCCTGGATCCTGTCTGTCATCACTGCCAGAGAGCATGAACACACACCCTCACAGCTGCATCTCTCCAGCCCTGAGGTCAGCACATAAGGGTTTAGAGAAGGTAGGAAGGCAGGGATTCTGCTTGTATTGACCTCAGTGCTGTGGTCACTCCCTCCAGACCCAAAGCACCTGACAGACACCCCCAATCAGAACACTAGCCATGCCAGGGGATGCAGGGGGGAGAGTCTCTGGTGGGTGAAATAAATCTGTCTAGTCCAAAAATTGCAAGGATTTAAATTTCTTTTATTTCTTGTTTTCTTTAAAAGAAAATTAGTTTTCCCATTTCACTACCTCTCCCCCCCACCTTAATCATTTACTGTTTCCACACTTAAAATAATTTGTGATTTTATAATACATTCTACACTATTTTTTTTTCATTTTCTATTTTTCGATCATTGGTGACATGTTTGTAGGTATTGATTGATTTTCAGTGAATTTTTAGATCTTGTACACCTTTCTTCTTTTCTCTCTCTCTCTCTGAGCAGAATTGGAGATTAAGCATTCGTCACTCAAAAGCAGGCTGCTCTAAAAAGAGCCACCCATCAGGAGCTGGAGACAATGGGGCTCACTGGTTTAGAGCGCTTGTTGTTTTCCAGAGAATTTGTGTTCAGTTCCCAGTACTCATGTGGTGGCTCACAACCACCCTCAATAACACTCCACTTCCAGAGAATTGGTGCTAGTTTGGTTTCAGACCCTGCGGCCAAGAAACTGAGGTGCATATCTCGCATACCAAAGCAGACTTGACCTCTGGGTTCTCCTAGCATCCCTCAGTCCCCTATTCCCAACCCTGAACTTTCCTGAACTTTTTTTTTTGTTGTTTTGTTTTTGTTTTGTTTGTTTGTTTGTTTTGTTTTGGTAGCAGAATCTAGAAAGGCATGGTCCTTCCCCCAGAACCTCTGTCTTTTATATTTATAATCCACACATTTTGATCTCCTCCCACCCTGGCCTCTTTCCTTGGAGACAGTGAACTCTCCTGAGAGCAGCTTCTCAATAAACCTGCATTTAATATAATATAGTCTGGCTTGAACTGGCTTGTTCCACCAGCAGAGCAATCAGTGCTCTCTTCTGACTCCACAGGCACCAGGCAAGAGCATACATACAGGCAAAACACTCATATACATAAAGTAAAAACAAATAAATCTAAAAAAAAATTCTTTTGATCCACAAATAAAGCCCAAAGTGACTTCTAAGCAAGACATGACTTCTCCAGAAGATGACACCTCCTCAACTTCTGAATTCAGATTCTGAAATGGGTAGGAAGTCAGTCAGAGATCACAAAAATCAGTAGTAAAACTCTGATCATTGACCTCAAAGATACAAATAATCAGATGAATTAAATACAGGACCCAGAGAGTAAATTTGGCAACAACAGAGGGAAAAAGGGCAATAAAATGAGTTGAGGGAGAGGGGACTGGGGGTGTGGGGTGGAGAGCTCAGGGTATGGATGCGAAAATCATCAAAGACCAGGTAATACATTTTTTTTCCTGAAAATTTCTCTAAACTCCTTGCAACCAAGTTAATAATATGCTGAAATAGATCAATAAGTTAAAAGCAATCACAAACAAGACAAATATTCCCTAAATGTCGGAGGCAACGTGTGGACGTTAGTATATGTATTTGCGTCTGAGTGCTATTCTAGGTGAGTTGTGTCAGTACATAGTTTCTTCCTTGTAAAACTCTGTAAGAATTCCCTCATCTACTCCTATGCTGTGTTTTCTGTGCTAGTCAATAAACATGGAGTTTGGCTCTGCCTTTTGTAAGTAGCAGGCAGAAGACACAGGGGTTTGAAGTAGAGAATCCAAACGTATGCTTCCTCTTGGTTAAACTACTCCAAGAGAAAGAGAATGTGCACAAGGAAATGAAGATTTCAAAAAGATAGAAATGCTAGAAAAGAAAAATTCAATGAACCAAATTGCAAATGCAGAGAAAGTCTCACTAACCAACTCAACCAAGAAGAAGAGAGAATATTAAAGACAGAAGATAAAGGCAACACCAGCATACAACAACAAACAACCCTGAGCATGACCACAAAGTCCAAGGCTGTGGCATGGGATCTAAAGAATAAACCTCAGGCTGTACAGATGGCTCAGAGGTTAAGAGCATTGTCTGCTGCTCTTCCAGAGGTTGAGTTCAAGTCCCAGCAACCACATAGGATCACATAGGATCTGATGCCCTCTTCTGGCATGCAGATGTACATGCAGACATTCCACCTCACACCAGTCAGAATAGCTAAGATCAAAAACTCAGAAGATAGTAGATGCTGGCGAGGATGTGGAGAAAGAGGAACACTCCTCCATTGTAGGTGGGATTGCAAGATGGTGCAACCACTCTGGAAATCAGTTTGGCAGTTCCTCAGAAAATTGGACATAGTATTACCTGAGGACCCAGCTATACCACTCCTGGCCATATACTCAGAAGATGCTCCAACATATAACAAGGACACATGCTCCACTATGTTCAT
>JANHMN010000003.1:158521629-158530244 GCA_030674055.1 Rhabdomys pumilio
ACACATTACAGATGAATAGAAACTATAAACACTTAGAAGAAAATATTCTAGGTGATTCAATATTGATTTTTCAGAATGGATTTCTAGGTGATTGAATATTGATTTTTGGTCACCATGCTGGAGAAAGAATAACTCATTTTAATCAGCTGGGAGTGCCAAATGGGATAAAGTCGGTGAACTTAGCTCCTGGCTCATACCTCAGTGTTGAAATATAGGGAGAGCAGGATCCTGAAAAACTTTAAGCTAAAACCTTCAATTCCTTGAAATTCCACTGAAGTCTTTGAAGATATTTCTAGTCTGTTTTGAGTTTCAGATATGCTTCCATGAACAAACTAAAGGTTCATGAAGTAATACCGATCGACACCCAGCTGAGCACTGTAGAAACTGATTAGAAGCAAGGGCATCATTAAGGTTGTTTCAAGTCACACTGCAGTATGCTGGGACTTAAAGTAGTCAGGCTGTAGGAGAGGGGAAAACATTCTGTCTTAGATAAGGCCTCCTTCACTCTGGCTTACCATGAACTATAGAAGTTTATAGAGTCTGGGGTTTTAAAACGTGTCTTCCAAAATGGGCTGGAAAAATGTATTTCTGCTGCCTGCATCCACCAATTCAACAAGCAACTTCAAATATTTACCTCTGAGTATAAATTTATAGAAGAGAGCACAATATACTGTTTGAATCCCACTGCAATCATGACATTCAAATGACCTGACCATGCAGCGCTAGAATTCAGATCAATTTAAAGACAATACCCCCGCATCAAGAGCAGCTTAAATGAGGATGGAGAATCTGCTAACACTCACCCCTGCACCCTGCGCTCTTATTTTCACCATAGAATGCAGGCTTATAGACAACTGCTCTTTCTCAAAGGGACCTTGTTTGCAAACATGAACAAGCATTGCTTTGTTCTCTTGAGAGAAAACAATACAGCATCAATCAAAGCAAAGCCACATACCCAAACCGGCTGCTGCAGCTGCTCATTCAAAACCGCATATCATATCGTTCACGGGCAAACCAGGGTGCCTGCTGGGATGCCTGTGTATCCTCTGCCAGGCTCTTCAGAACACTGCTGCAGGTTAACTCTTGAAGGCTGGAAGCTCTAACCCAGAAAGCCAAGGCTCTGTAACTTAACCACTTGCACGCTGACTCATTCAGCAGGCACGGTGTACCCTGCTGAGCCTGCTGATGGGTGAATCCTTGCACCATACTTGGAAGGTAACACCTAGAACAGTGTTTCTCAACCTGCACTTCCAGACGCTTTTGGTAGTGAGACCCTTTCACAGGGGTCATCTATCAGATATTCTGCCTATCAGATATTCATATTACAGTTATGAAATAGGATCAAAAGTAATTACACGGTTGGGGGGGGGTCACCACAACATGAGGAACTGTAATAAAGGGTCGAGGCATTAGGAAGGATGAGAACCACTGCCCTAGAGGCTGTCTTTTTGCACCATGAACGAACTTCATCATTTGCTCAGCCCCACCTGCTTGTTCTCTTTGATTTGGAAAGCAAGCAGTTCATTCGAAAGGACATCAATTGCACACCACAGAGACGAAATTAGACAATCATTGCAGAGACTGAAGTAAAGAGAATTTTGGGTGAAAGTCATAAATTCTAGGAAAGAAGACACCTCCAATTTTCTGGACAGATTGCAACTTGATGGAATCAAGTTCACATGTAGTAAACGTACCTTAGTAATTTGGAGAAACATATAAAGCCATATTTATATTTCTCATGATGCCCTTCCAGGCAGCCCCTCCCCCCCCAAAAAAAAACCCAGCTTCTTGCAATATTGCCTTTATCTACATGACAGTTACTAGGGCTTCTAGCAGGGCAGGTAGGGGAGAGGGAGACGTCATTCTTCTGAACCTTTGGGAGTTGATTGACAAGTATGAAAGCCAGAGACAGAAGGCAAAGCCAGTGTAGGATCAGCTTTTGGTTTTGTTGTTTCCTTTTGGGCCTTTTCTTCTTGGGACAGGTAATCCTTGTGTCCCCAAGCCTCAACTCATGCCCATGTCCTGGCCTCAGGCCTCTGGAGTGATGGTATTTCAGGAATGTGTCCCAAGCTTGGCCCTGGCTCAGGTCTTTGCAGTTACCTCATCTCCCCCCACCTCCCGTGTCACTATACAGAAGACTAATTAATATACCTAGGATTCCCAAGAAGATTGCTCTTTCTGGCTTCTAAGTGGGTTGCTGAACGGGGTGCTGAGGCACAAACCAAGGATGGCAAGCCCCTAGCTTTCTTCAGGCTACAGAGTCCGATGAGGCCTCAGAAGGAAGTAAAAACCTAACTACAAAGCTGGCAGGTGTGCCACAGTGTTTGCTAAAAAGTGAGCTATTAAAGATAATCATCCCTCCGTGGGAAGCCATGGAAGACCAACAGAAACTGTGGCTAGGGACTCCCTTTCTCTTCTCTGCCATCTGGAATGGCAAGGGCTGTCTTCTGAGGTTTATTATCTGCTAAACTGGACTCCTAGGCTCCAAAGGCCTCCTTTGCCTAAACTACATCTTCCCTGGGAGTCTCAAAGCTCCAGCAAAAGACTACAATCCACCTGTGAAGAGGAGAGCATAGCCCACCTGGGTAGCAGGGAGGACACTCACAAAAGCAGGTACCACACAGAAGCTTGCCTCACACCAGCAAATGTGCTGCCTACTTTAAATGTATTCCATAAGAAGGGTCACCAGACTGCCAGGAAAATCTGGGTTTCCTCCTCCTTCCCAGCCTACCCTACAGTCAGGGCTGCCTGCCCTGTACCTGAAATCTGAGATAAGGGATATCGAAATCGACAGAATCAATCACACAGAGGAAACTGAGGGGGCCCCTTATCAATAAAGTGACCAGAGGAGTCTGGGAAGAACTGAACAGGAGTGTCAGGATGTCTAATTTCAGTTCTATTGAGAAAGATCATAATTTCTTCCTCAGGTGTTCGATAAAATTCACCACAGACCCATTTGGACATTTTAATTTTGCTTTGTCACCTGTAATTACTGTGACACGCGCATGGCTGGCCTCATTTCCTAATTCTTGACCTGGAGCCAAATGTCAGGTGTGCTCAACGTGTGAGAGTTAGTGAGCATCACCTTTGAGAATGTGATACCTCAGCAAAGCTTATCTTTTTATTTTATTCTGTCAAGTAAAAAAAATAGAAGGTCTCTCTGACTGGAGCTAAAGTAACAATAACAACACAATAACAGTAACAATGATGGATATTATTAGCTCATCGCAGAACATCCAAGGAGGGTGTCCCAGCTGTTTGTTATCTTACAATCCAAGGACTTATTAAGAACCCACATCTGGCCCTGCTAGAGGCACAGGGCGCCTGTGTCCAGAAACACATTCAAGAACAAGGAAAACTTCCAAGAAGTTGCTCTAGGAAATTTCTTGTAAAATTAAATATAAATCTACTCCTACAGCCCATCAATTCACACCTCCATATTTATCCACGGGAAAACAGACATACATGCATCACAGCCCGAGGACTGTATGTTTATGTAAGAATATTCTTGGCTGCTTAACTCATACCAGTGCTCACAAAGAGTTGAGCTGTAGCATGCTTGTTCAATTTGTTACTACTTCCTAACAGAAAGAGTGAATTACACACACACACACACACACACACACACACACACACACACACACACTTTCATGTGACTGTGATCCAAGAGTTGGCAGAAAGAACTTCAGAGAAGAATATTTATCCCATGGTCCCTTGGCCCATGGTCCCTTGGCCCTATGCATTTGTACAGGATGTCATGGCTTGGGGACCATGGTAGGGAAGCATTACTCACTTCCAGGGTAGCCAGGAAGCAGAGAGAGAGGGAATGTGGACATTGAGATTCCTTCCACACTTTTCATTCTGTCAGGGTTCCCATCTCCTGGAATGGCACTGCTCACAGTCAGTCTGGGTCTTCTCTGGCAAAGCCCTCATAGATAGACCCACAGCTACGTCTGTGGAGAGCAGATTGCCACTTCTTTGAAGCAGAGGGGGTGGGGGAGGGAGGGAAGGAGGGAGGGGGGAGGGAAGGAGGGAGGAGAGGGAGGGGAGGGAGGGAAGGAGGGAGGGGGGAGGGAAGGAGGGAGGGGAGGGAGGAAGGGGAGGGAGGCAGAAAGAGGGGAGGGAGGGGAGAGGGGGAGGGAGGGAGAGAGAGAGAGAGAGAGAGAGAGAGAGAGAGAGAGAGAGAGAATCTGCCTGCCATGTAGAGTCAAGAGATATCAGGGCATGTTCTAGGCCTGCTGAGGCATGGAATAATTACAAGATTACAAGGAGGTACACTTGAAACTCAAGACAAGGGAGGGACTGAAGATTCCATTGACCTTGGCAGAAGGAATAGAGAGGTTTGGGGGATGGGAACAAATGTCTTGTGTACATTTTATCAAAACTGCTTCTGTTAGCTTGTGGCTTTGCTTCCCATGGTCCTGTAGTATAAGAAGGCTTTGAGAAATACATTTGCTACTGACTAGTATTTACCAGTGGCCCTCCCGTACCTGTCTCCTGCTTCTTCTTGCTTCTTTCTTTCTATCTTTCCTCCCCTCTCCCCCTCCCTCAGAGGACTTTGCACTGACAGGACCAGGGCTGTGTGGTGTCTCAGAACAGGGCAGCTCTGAGAGTGTAGGGGATTAAATGGGAAAAACTGAGGACCTGGAAAAAGGTAAAGGTGCGGTGAGAATTTCCTCGGAGTAATAGACATAGGAAAATGCAGATAATCAGAAAAAATAAGCGAGATCTTAAAAAGTAAACGTCAAGAAAACAAATGGGAAATGGAAACGGCCATATGCTTTCTGTAGAAATGCTTTCTATATAATATGCTTGGTTAAAGTAGAGCAACAGCAATTACGTAATTTTTTAGACCTTGTAGAGAAGGTTTGGCCTTGGTTTCCTGAGGAACGTACAATAAAGTTAGCAGCCTAAAAGAAGGTTGAGGAAAGATTTCAAATTATTATCGTGTGCATGGACCACGTAAAGTGCCTGTAGGTCTTCAGCCTTTGAACCTTGATTAGAGCTAGGAGAAGTGAATTCTGGAGAGGCAGACCCGGTCTGAAAGAGTTGGAAACAGAAAGTAAGTTGTTCCGGAGCTGCCCTGGAGGCACGCAGCGGGCGGGCGGGCGAGCCGCTGGTCTCCGATCTCCTGCAGGCCCCACTCCGCACTCGCCCTCCGCCCGGGCGTCCACCGATCCCTGGGGCAGGGGTGGAGATGGCGCCGTCGGCGGGGCACCGGGAGAGAAAAGGCTCAGGCGACTGAACCATAGGAGAGAAGTGGCGTTGGAGAGGGTGCTGGATCCCGGGGCCTCAGCGGCCTCTGGAGCGCTCTCCGCCTACCCACCTCCCGCAGCTCCCTCCCTCCTCCCGAGGCAGCAGGCCCCCTCCAGGCTGACTGCTCTGGCCCAGACAGGTAGTTAGGATTCCGGATTTTCACGCAAACGGCCTCAAATTTATATTAGCTAAAGTAACACATAACATACGAGTCACGGATTACGCACATTGAAACATGTCTATAAAAATGTATGTTTTATTCAAGTGTCTTCAGAAGACAACCCGTCCTTACTAACCACATACATATTCACACATGCATGTGTATATATAATTATCCACATTAAAAATAAATTATACGTTAAATATAAATTATACAGGATAAATACAAATTATATACAGTAAATATAAATTATATGCACTGAATATGATTTATATACGTTAGTGTATACATTATATACAATGAATAAATATTAATACATTAAATATTAACGATATACTTTAAATGAAAATTATGTATGTTAAATGAAATTAGATATGCTAAAAATATGATTATGTATTAGTTAAATCTATAAAATGTGAGTTATAATCCATATAAAATACATAATTTCATATGTCCTCAAGGACAGAGAATTATGGAACAAGCCCATGGAGCTCTAAAAAAGCGGTTGTATAAAATAAAAAGGAGGGAGTTGTATACTCCTTCAATTTTATTTTGAATTTTTAATCTTAGATGCCAAGGAGTTTCCTATTGCTGAGTGTCTATGGCATTCTACAACTAGACACGCTTATACCCAGGTGAAATGGAAGGATCACTTACTGGCGTATGGCATAAAATTGATCTGGTGTTAACAGGGGGAAGATGGCAGGCTTGTGTTTTTTCACAGGGTACTAAAAGAGCCCTGCCAGCTCAGTCAATAGGCCAGGAGACTCTTAATTCCAGGGTGGTAGGTTCAAGCCCCATGTTGGGTATAGCGGAACTTGGCTTTATGATCCTTTTTTTAAGCATGTTTATTACCCGTTCTTTTGAGAGGGATCATCAGAGCTTTTTATAGATGTCAGATCAGAGTTACATACATTCAAGCTCCAATGTCATCCCTAGCAGAAGTTGGAAAATGCAAGTTATAAATGTTTGAGGGTCCAGGAAGATGTTTGAAGGTATATAAATGCTAGTTATAGAGATGTAAGAAATTAAAGAAAGGGGGGAAGAAATGGGTAGTGTTTTTATACTCTCCCCACAAGCTATTGCTATGTCTAAGTTCAGAATTTTAACATTGATCAGTGGAGTTCTGATAAGTTAATAAAACATTGGCAATTTACAATTCAGTCACAAGCTGATTTTACACAGTCACAATTTTAATTTGCCTTTGATTGTTTTCTGAATATAAATTTAAAGATGCTTCTCATCATGCTAAAAACATCTACGTTCAATCTGTATATCTATAGCTATAAACCTATAGCTCTTGTAACAGACACCTGTTAACTAAATTTCTAAAATATGGATTCAAGGCAATGGTAAATACTAATGTATATTCTTTTGTAAATTAAAGTTCACATAAACTTTAGGGAATCAAGAGTTCTAAGACTTGGATTCACCTGTCACTGATCAAATGGAGTATGGATAAGTACATATGCCTGTTCTTGAACATGGGAGGTTCCCGTGGTCTTGGGATTTCTTACCTTTCACAATTGCTAGCAAATTTTAATTCTTGTTCCTAGACTATATTTGTCTCAGCAGATCTTCACCTGGCTGACAGAATCCATCCAGAGATCAACTGTGGAGGTATTCCGCTTTGGACTTGCTGAAAGCTGGTGTTGACCAGTTCAGCCGATGTGATTGTTCCCTGTCTTCATCTGGATCAGCTAATCAGACACTTCTGAGCAATGCCTCACTGCCCAGTGTTTGACTAGCACTTCAGCCTTCCTGGGCCCCTTGGACAACATCCTAATGTCAGCAGGAAGCAGATATAGAAGAGAGATATGGCATCCATTGTCCCACTCTACAGGCTGAAATGCTATGCTAGGTCAAAAAGGAGCCCTCCCCACCCCCCACCCTCCCACCCCTGGCCCCTTGGCACACTCTGTCTCTTGTCAGGTTTTGTCACAGCATGTGTATCCTTGCCTCATGTGTTGATGATTAGGCAAATGAATATTTCTATGTCTAGAGATTTGTTTAATGTAACCTGTGATGATTGTACTGTTAGTAATTGTGTGGATTCAGATCAATGTAACTTGCAGTGACTATAATTTGACTAATCGTGTATCTGACATTGTACAAGGAATTTCTGTTACTGTATTTCATCAACCTTCATTTGTTATAATTCAAGTTAATGCTTCAGAATCTTGGTATACAGATAGAGGCTTACAAGTGTTGGATGAAATTCAGAAAACTTTGAGTAGACCTAATGATTTGGGTAAAAGATGCTAACTCCCTGCAATCTGGTGCTACAAGCACTACCTCTGCATAGTCAGAGCAATTAAGAAAGAGCATACCTGCCTGGTCTCCATTTACTCATTTGGTATTATTAGTACTTGCCGAGAGTACTCTAATGTTTATAGGATTATGCCTGTTGCTACTGTGATTAAGTGTACCCTCCATTCCTTTTTGAACATCTGTGCAGATCTCCATCATATACAGCTCAAAACAGTAACCTAATGGGTTACATCTCCCATTGCAGAGGCTGGTAGTCAAAGACCAGTAACATTCTCTCAGAAGTGGATCAACCTAAGACAGGGCATGAATGCTAAGATTCATTGTTCTGATGATGGGTAAGATCCATCCTTCCTGAGGGGATACCTAAGACAGGTGCAATCTTTCTGCCCCAATAATTGAGACACCTTTGGCTTATATAAAACAAAAAACGGGGAGATGTTGCCCCGGCCCTCAGGGATTCGACGAGACCTTAGGGAAGGGGGCGAATGAATGAAAGGACAAGAGACACAAAGAATGAGAGCAAGTCTGAAGTTCTGATCAAGCTCTGAAACTTTAATTTTGGGGGCAGGTTATAAAGACACAGCAAACCAGGAAGTTTGGGCGAGGGTCATTGCTTAGGGTTATCCTACTATGGAATCCTTATTGTCTAAGACAGACCATCCCATTATCATGACCAACTCCCAAGGAAATGCCAGACGTTCTTTAAGTTCCTGGGACCTGAGAACTGTGACCATCCTTTCTTAATCTTGTTCTAACTGATCTTTCTAGAACAGCAGGTAATTTCCTGAGGTTCTCTCAGAACAGCAGGTAATTTCCTGGGTTTGGCTCCCAGCAAGATGTTAGAGTCGTTTGCCACTTCTCTGAATCAGAGGAGAGAGAGGGAGAGAGAGAGAGAGAGAGAGAGAGAGAGAGAGAGAGAGAGAGAGAG
>JANHMN010000003.1:158530254-158549547 GCA_030674055.1 Rhabdomys pumilio
GAGAGAGAGAGAGAGAGAGAGAGAGAGAGAGAGAGAGAGAGAGAGAGAGACTTTCTGTCAGACATCATCAAGGCAAGTTAGGGTCTATTGGCAGATTTCCTGGCCTATTGAGGCATGGAATGATAAGAGGAGGTGTTCAAGCCTGAGGCTCAAGGCTAGAGGCTGAACTTGATGGAAGGAACAGAGAGGTTTGGAGGATGGGAACAAATGTCTTGTGCACATTTTAGCAAAATTGTTTCTGTTAGTTTGTGGCTTTGCTTCCCATAGTCCTGTAGTAGTATAAGAAGGCTTTGAGAAATAAACTTACTACTGGCTGGTATTTATTGGTGGCCCTCCCATACCTGTCTCTTGCATCTTCTATCTTTCCCATAATTATCCTTACTCCTCCCTCAGAGGACTGTTTGATTTCACACTGGCTGAACCATTACACAGCTATCAACAATCTCCTAGGTCAGTGGTTCTCAACTTGTGGGTTGCAATTTCTTTGACCTTTTCACAGGGATCACCTAGGGCAGTTGGAAAACACAGATATTTACATTTCGATTCACAACAGTAGCAAAATTACAGTTATGATGTAGCAACAAAAATAATTTTATAGGTGGAACTATAAATATATATATATATATATATATATATATATATATATACAAGGAACTGTATTAAAAGGTCACAGCATTAGGAAAACTGAAAACCACTGTCCTAGGTGATTCTAGATTTGGTCAAGTTGACAATGAAGACACATATTAGAAATGAACATAAAAATATAAAGCAGAATAAAATAAACCAGACATAGAGAATACTTATTGAATACATGGTATCATGGGAAAATAGTGGAGGGTTGGATATGTATCTCATTTGCCTAATTCTACCACAGTAAAAAAAGAAAGAAAATAAATATGTGGTTATCATTTCTGTACTAAAGCACCATAACCAGAAACAACTTGGGGAGTAAAGGGTTTAATGAACACACCCTGGATTACTATCCATTGATGGTGTATACAATGAGGACATGATCCCTCAAGGTATGGTTGAGGGAAAGGGTTTCACTGTAGACAGGAGGGAGAGTAAAGTCATTTTCATATCTTCAATAAAACATAAATAATCCCTCATATCTATAATAAAATATGAGCCAAAGGAAGAGTTCAGAGCAGGGAGAGAAAGGAGTAGACTAAACATGATCAGAAGACTGAACCAGACCATGAGAGTGTGTGAGGAGAGCGAGAGAAGGGGACCAAGAGTGGAAGACAAAAAGAAAGAGAGACTCAAGAGAACCTATGGCCAAAATGGCAGAGTTTATATAGGAAGGAGAATCTGGGGAAAGGGAAACCTGTGAGGTGAGAACCCCAGGATGCCAGAATAGATTCTGCAACTGGGTATTCATGATGCTAAGAGAGTACAGGAGGCCAGCATGGACTTTGATATGCTAACAGGCACCAGACTTAGCCATTTGTCCCAGTTCTTTGGATCTGAGCAGGAACTCATTCTGGGTGGAAACCTGGAGGTAAGACCTGATGAAGAGGCCTAGGTGCTGCTAAATGGCTTGCACTTTCTAGCTTGCTTTCTTATGGAACCCTGGGCCAGCCCACCTGCAATGGACTGGGCCTTCTCTCATCAGTCACTAATTAAGAAAATGTCCTTCAGAATTATATACAGCCTGATTTTATGGAAATAATTTCTCAACTAAGGTTCCCTCCTCTCAGATGAGTCTCCTTGCATGAAGGTGACATAAAAACTAGCAAGCATGGTAGTAGAATCAAAGAGTGGGAATTTACCTCAGCAATTCAGGTCTAGTCAAGATTGACTGGAAAAGCTATAGGAAACTTTCTCTTGAGATAGCATTATTTGATATCTTGATAGATGTTTGGGTTATATAAATGCATACATTTGTCAAACAGCTTATTTGTATATTTTATCATTAAATTGTGGATATACATTTTTTTTCTGAAAACACTGGGTCTTATTGATTAATGTTGGACATAGGTGCCACAGTAGGGAATGAAGCTCACTGAGATGTTAAGCCTTCCTTTTCTAAATAGCAGAGGGGCTCAGCCTTCTTGAAAAAGACTGACTCTGGTTAGCTCTCTCTAGATACATTTATTCAATCATTTCATAAAATTAATTAGGGCTGGGAAAGGCTCCAACTACCAAAGTTATCTTGCTCTTGCTTCCCAGAGAGCAGACAATCCATACAAATCTCAGTCCCTTCAGACCATGGCTAGCCATAATCAAAAGTAAGAACTCCAGGTTTGCCAGGAGGACCAAGGTTGGTGCAGCTGCAAGCTCTCACGCAGCACCAAGTGCAGGCTTTCCAGGAAGACAACATTTCTTTAATAGTCAAACAGTCTCAAAACAATTTCTCAGCCTCTACTGATTAACTCAACATAGCAAAAGCTTTGCTGATACATTTCACTTAAAGCCAGACACAAAAGCTTGAAGCCAAGTTAATAATATGCCTCAAGATCATTTAAGACTACGTATGTACTTCGCCTGAGGTTATGCTGTGTATGCAACCCGTTTCATCTTGTGACACGGGCCTCAAAACCAATCAGAAAATGATCGGTTACTCTCGGGAGGCTCATACTCGGAAGGTTGCACTGGTGGGCATATTTTCCTAGGCTAGTCAGTCATTGCTGAAGCTTTCAGGGTTCACAGCTGGATAAGACTGTTGATTGATCTTCTTCTCTGAGAGCATACATACTATAAAAGCTAGCCAGCAAGGATGAAATGTCCAGGTCGCAAGTAGTTTTATTGATCCCCCCCCTTTTTTTTGCCTTTTTTTCTTTTCTTTTCTTTTTTTTTTTTATATTTTATTTACATTTCAGATGCCATTTCCTTTCCCATTTCTCCTCCCTAGAGAAAACCCCTATCCCATGCCCCCTTTTCCTTTTTGCTTTTATACAATTTTTTTTTTAAATGTCAGTCAAAGGCTTTATGAGTTTGGTAATGCTCAATCAGAAGTGTAAGCCAATGCTAACCTAGATATATGTCTTTGACTGGTGGAGACACATGAACATCTGCCTCCATGCCCCCTCTCTCTTTCTCTCTCTTTCTCTCTCTCATCACCTTACTTCTCCTCTCCTTCATCTTTTCCTCTCCTTACTCCATCTCTTCCTCTCGGTGCTCCTTCCCCCTTAGCTCCTCCTACATATCACCCTTCCTGTTAAAATAACACTTTTCTCTCAAAATACAATTAGAGCATAATTATTCCTATTTGTACCAGTGAGGTACAAGATAATCCTAATACCCAGTCCATCATTTTGTCGACTAACCAGAACCTCTGTCGTCTCTCCTAACTAAAACACTTAGTTTTGAACCTGGCTGTTTTTCTTGGTGTGACACAAGAATGTGCTATCTTCAAGAACAAAGTGTGAATGGCCCATGAAGTTCTGGAGGGTAACCAAGGACAGTGGTAATAACCTGTGATGTTTGAGGGTATGGGTGTATGGAACTCCACTGACCAACAAATTGAAAGAGGTACCTCTTCATATTTGGCACTAGAGTTTTTGATGGCCTATATCTAGTAGTAGGGTTACTATTACCAGTTATAGGATAATTTTATTTAAACTCTTTTTAAAATATGTATACACTTAAAGAAGTTTCTACTTTGGGTTTTCCTATGGCTTTTTCATGTCTTTAGTTTTATTTATCTCTCTCCACACTCCCTCCTCTACTGCAGTAGTTATGTCTGGTTCTTCCTTCCAGCCCATGCTCCCAGAAGTAAGACTCAGACTCAAAATATATTTATAAATACCATGGCCATAGAGCTATGCTTTTCTCTTATTAGATCATAACTTAAATAATCCCATTTATTTTAGTCTACATTCTGCCATATGGCTGATATAGTTACATCTTCCAGGGCTGCATTCCTGCATTGGCTCTGTCTACTTTACCCTTTCCTATAGGCCATAGGTTTTTAAATGACAGGTGATGCATCCACACAATACACAAGCTATTCTTTCTACACTCTACCATGCCCTCCCATTGTCTCCTAAATTTTCCTGCTCTATTACTCTGCTTTCCCTCTTCTAATCACTTATGTTCAATTTCCCATCCCCTGCCATCCATCACTATGGTCTCTTATTATGCTCCTGACTTCTCCTGGTACTCCAGTGTAAGTATACACATTCAAAGCTAGAATCCATATGTAAGGAAGAATATGCAGTTTCTTTATGGGTCTGAGTTTACCACACTTACAGTGATTATTTCTAGCTCCATCCATTTGTCTGAACTTTCCTAATTTTATTCTTTACAGCTGAATAAAGTTCCAGGGTGTATATGTCCCACATTTTCATGGTCCATTCATCTGTTGATAGACATCTAAGATGTTTCCATTTCCTGGCTCCTGTCAATAGTGCAGCAAGAAACATGGATGAGTAGGTATCTAACGCAGTAAGATATAGAGTCTTTTGGTATATGCCCAGGAGTGGTCTAGCTGGATCATACATATATTTCTAGTTTTTACAGGAACTTCCACACTGATTTCCATAGTGTCTGCAGCCAGTTTGCATTCCCACCAACAGTGAATAAGTGTTCTCTTTCCCCATATCCATGCCTGCAGGTTGTCATTTATTTACTTATTTTGATCTCAGACCTTCTGACTGAAGATGAAATCTCAAACTAATTTTAATTTGCATTCTCCTGAAGGATGTTGAATACTACAAAAAAAACCCCTCAGCCATATATATATGTGTATATATGTATATGTGTATATATATATACACATATATGTATATATGTATATATATGTATGTGTATATATGTATATATGTATATATATGTGTGTGTATATTTCTCTCTCTCTACACACACACACACACACACACACACACACACACACATATATATATTTGAGAATTCTGTTTAGTTCCATGCCTCAGTTTTTAATTGTTTTAATTGGACAGCTTAATTTCTTGGTGTTTTGTGGTTTTGCTTTTTTAAATAACCTTTACCTTTGTGTGTTTTGCCTGCATGTATGTCTGCATACATGCAGTGACCACAGAGACCACAACAGGATGCCCTTGGGACTAGAGTTACAGAAAGTTGGGTCTGTGTGGTTGCTAGGAACTGAATCTGGGTTCTCTGGAAGGACAACCAGTGCTCTTGACTGTTGTGCCCTCTCTCTCAACACTTAGGTTTAGTTTTCCTGAGGGTTTTTTTTTTTTTTTTTTTTTTTTTGTTCAAGAAATGAATCCTCTGCCAGATATAAGTGACATTTTCCCATTCTGCAGGCTGACTTTTCATTCAAGTGAGGGTGTACTTTGCTTTATAAAAGCTTTGTTTCATAAGGTCCCAATAAGACATCTGGCTTGTATATTCATGAGGTCCCAATAAGACACCTGGGCTTGTATATAGCTGCATTCTAGGTCCTATATGGGCATCACCAGGCACAGCAACACATCAAAGGTTCTGGAGACTTATAGTCAAGAAGCCTAGAGAATGGGTCTTGGTAATCTAAATGAATGTTAATTACAATGTCCTAGAGCAGTGGTTCTCAGTCTGTGAGTCATGACCCATTTGGAGGATGATTGACCCTTTCATAGGGGTCGCCTAAAGCCATCAGCATATCAGATATTTACATTATGTTTTAATAGCAGTAGCAAAATCAAAGTTATGAAATAGCAATGAAAATAATTTTATGATTGTGGGTTCACCACAACGTGATGAACTGCACTAAGGGGCATTAGGAAGGGTGAGAACCACTGTCCTAGGTATGACACTATTTTTCACACCAGTGTCACTTTCTACTCATTATCTGCTGGACATCTGAGTTGACAGTTGGAACACAAAGTTGACTCTGATAATCGGTTGTAGTTCTTCAGCTGTTGTTAGCAGACAAGTTTGTGGACTCCATCATTAATACTACTTTATAGACAACCAGTTATTGTCTACAAACGCTTGGGGGCCCTTCATCCTATGCCAGTTACTTCTAGCCTTCTCATCTGACTTAAGGAGACAAAACACTCAACAAGAGACAAGAGGTAGAGGAGAGGGTTTAATATTTACTTGCCAAGTTCAAGCTTGGAAACACAATCCATGCCCATTATGAGACTATGAGGAAGCCCCAGTCAAGACTGACATCCAAAATAGTAGTATGTCAAAGAACTACGGAGCTTCTGGCATCTATAGTTGTAAGCCTTAATACTGATGAACAAATATCTTAAAACTAAATTCCTATTTCAGCCTAATATGTTTATCAGAAAAAAAAATTCACAAAGTTTCCTAAAAGGCATAGATACCCTGAAGACAGAACACACAAATGAAGACCAAGAATGAGATTCAAGAGCTGGGGAGATGGTTTTGTAATTAAGAGCACTTGTTGGTTTTATAGAGGTCCTGGGCTCAGTTCCCAGCACACACATGTTGGTTAGCAACCATCCACAACTCTGGTTACAGGGGATCTGATCCAGGCACTCATGTGCACATACATACATTTAGGCAAAACATTCATATACATAAAAGAATAATTTTTTTAAAAAAATGAGATTCAAGAAACACACACACACACACACACAGAAATACACACAGGAATATCTAGAGAACTTTAAGTCTATGGAGGACACAACTGGACAAAGTCAGTCAAGGAAGAGAGAAAGGAGTCCTGTAAGCAGAAAGATGGGAAACTTAAGGGCCCCAGGAAATGCTAGAAATCAGGAGTGTTGTAACAGAAACAAAGAATGTCTGTGATGTGCTCATCAATGGGACAGACATTGCTGAAGACTAAGTAAGCTTTATATTTATGTGAAATACAAAAGGAGGAGAAAAAAAAAAGGAACATTTTAAAACCTTGTTGAACTCCAGAAGGTTCAAACACATCACCTAGGCACGTCCTATTCAAACTGCAGACAGCAAAGACAATCTTTAAAGATCTAGTGGAAAGACTCAACTACCTACAGAGAAATAAGGATTAGATGATAGCAGACCTCTTTTGAGAAGCCATGGAAACAAAATGTAGGCTATAAAAGGTCAACACCATGCAACTTAGGATTCCATATCAGCAAGGTATCCTTTGAAGGTAAAAGGGAAAATAAACACACTCCAAGTCACAGCTACAGGAATTTACCACCAGCTAATCTGATCTGCAAGCAAAGTGAAAATGGAGCTCAGGAACCAGCCAGGCATGGCTGCACACACCTTTAATCCCAGCACTCAGAAAGCAGAGAGGTAGGTGGATCTCTTGAGTTCAAAGTCCAGCCTGGTCTTCAGTTCCAGGACAGCCAGGGCTCCATAGAGAAACTGTTTCAAAAAACTAAAAACCAAACCAACCAAATGAAACAAACAAACAAACAAACAAACAAACAAAAAAACCCCAAACACAAAAACCTTCTATCTTCATAAAGCATATCAGTACATAAAGATGGATATAGTCTTTGGGTTTTCTGATTCTTAATTTTCTACTTCTTAATTCTTAATTGAGTTAAAAGATAACTGCTTGCTTTAAGGGAATGCTTGGTAATGACCATTGGGTAACTGAAGCGACTCTCAGTAATGCTACCAAGGAATTTTGAGATATGAAACAATCCTCCTGCCTCAACCCCAAGAGCAGATATCTGGGACTACACGTGCACATTATCATGTCTGACAAAATATGGTTTTTAAGGGAGGCATAACTAGTTTACTGAGATTAAACTTCTTTGATTTAAAGGGTTACATAAATTCCTTCTAACCTGTACTCTAAAAGAGTTGACAATAAGCAGAATAGCAAGTTTTACTTTCTTTCAAGTAAGGTCCCTGACCACAGGGAAAAGATAAAGGTTTTTAAGTGATTTGCATAGCATACTAATCTGGGGTAAATTCAAATCCTAGTAGACTTTCTCTACAATGGGGGGTCAAATTTCAGTAGCATAAATTCTCATTTTATGTGGTACTAAGCAAGCTTATGAAACACCAAACTGATCAAACCTGGTATGTGCTTCAGACAGAAATAAAACACATGATTTCTAGGAAACTGGTGAAATTCCCTTGCACCATATTAACAGTCATCGATCGAACTTAATCTTACCCCATAGGCAGAGGTGTCTCCCACTGTTGATTGATTATGTTCAATAATAGCTCACGCCACTGCCTGGGATGGGAGGAGACTTGGGGCTCCTCTTACTACCTATGTGCCTCTGGTCTTAGTCACTCTGATTGGTTTACACATAACATGGAGACAGTTGTTATGTGACAGATAACATAAGTACCATGCTTAACTCATGAGTAAAATAACTGTAGCAGTTTTCTAGGGATTCGGCTCATCAAACAGGGCAGAAACTGCAGGTGGTTATCCAGTCTTTACCCTGTACTGTAGCCTTCAGGATACAGGAACATTGCTCTTTGCCCTTTGTGGGATTTGCAGTGGGTAGACACGAATTAAGCCTGTTTGAAGATGACAAATAACACACGTTGTCTCTTGTGTTTTTAGATCTTATAGTCATATAGAATCATGTATGTGTATAAAAATGAAAGAAGTGTCTGGGGGAATATATACTTGTATAAACTACACAAGGTAATTTTCTGGTACATACATGGCCAATAAGCTCCCACATCTGCATTTTTAACATAATCACTTTTAGTTTCGGCCAGGCATAATGGCACATTCCTTTGTTATTCTGGAGGCTGGGGCAGAAGTGTCTTACATGCTTGAAGCCCCTGTGAGATATAGTTAACTCAACGTCAGCGTGGGCAACTTCAGACTGTAGAGCAAAACGAAAATTACAAGAGAGACCAGGGAAGGAAGCTGGCTGTGGTGGTGTGTACCTTTAATGCCAGTGCTTGGAAATTGGGGGCAGATAGATTAGGAGTTCAAGACCAACCTAGGTTACAAAAAAACCCTGGTCTTATAAATGGGGGTGGCTAGGGCAGGGACACAGCTAACGATATATTATTTCCAAGGCCCTGGTTCAGCCTTCGACCACAGTTCTCAACCTGTGCAGACATCCTGTATATCAGGTATTTACATTATGACTCGTAACAGTAGCAAAATTAAAGTCATGAAGTAGCAACAAAAGAATTTTCTGGTTGGGGGGTCACCACAGCATGAGGAACTACAAGGGTTGCAGCATTAAGAACCACTGCTCTACCATAACAAAAACCCCTACTTCAGATTTCTTGGGGTTGGGGGGGAGAGCCCATTTCTAACATGTGTTAGTAATTCATATCAATATCCATCCTGCTTTCTTTCAGTACGCAGCATCTGGCTAATGCACAAGGGAAGCCAACCCCACGAGAGCTGAGGATGGGCAAGGAGAGGCATTTTGACAGCTTTGCTGTAAGACTTCATCGCACAAGCCTGGGAGGTACAATCTCCAAACTCCCTGATGTCAGGTTCTATTGGCTTCGCTCCTGCCTCTCTGGGGCTACCCCTCAACAAGGACAGGCCTCTTCTATTAAGCCCTTTCTTGCTTTAAATCAAGGATTAGTACCATCTTTGTGAAGAGTTTGCTGAGCCATGAACTGTCCACGTGGCTGCACTGCCGCTCCTCTTAGACCCTCCCCACCAGTACTGGAAAGACTACATTGTTTCCATTACAGAGAAAAAGTGAGTGATTTGGTTGAGAATTGCAGAATTCAGTTACTGGTAAACTGTGGTTAACAGCTTGTTTTTCACTTATCTACGGCTCCGTTTACATGCTGAAAGACAAAAACCTGTAGGGTTTTTGATAATTAAAATTCATTTTGAAAGTTCTGCAAGGAGAGGAAGATGAATAATAGAGATTTGGGCCAAACAAGCCCTGAAGAAATCTGGAGGTTTGGTTTCCTACACTGATTTAACAGCTTCCTGACTCCTGTGAAGATGAACACAATATAATAGCCACATACTTTCAGTTTAAGTTTTTATTAAAAAGTGCATTTGGATTAATTTATGATTTAGGTAAGTTGTAAGATATCAGTATACTCTCTGGAATAATAACTTTACAAAGATTTAAAACAAACAAAAATTTAAAAGCCTTTTTATTTCCTTCACCATTATTGTTTTACAATACAAATATCACCTTGTGAGAGTACATACACATACACACACACACACACACACACACACACACACTCATACATGCACGCGTGTGCACGCACACACACGTACACACTTGTGCACACACACAAAAAAACCTACAGAAGGTAATCCTGCTGCACATAAAATACAGAATGGATATTATATTTATATTTATATATATATATTTCTTCGCTCTTAGAAAACTATTTTGTTCTCCACGTTGGCAAGTATAGAGTAGAATACTTCCCCAAACATATGTATGTCAGGAGTAAAACTCAGAGTTACATGCAGTTTCTGCACAAATATATTTTAAAGAAATACATCTCTTTTGTTGTTGTTATTGTTTACCAACAAAACTGTCATGAGAGTATGGATAACTAATTTATAGCTTTCAAGTTTTAGGTAAGTGATCATTTTCGAAACTCTCTTTAAAAAAAGATATTCATGGCTGTTTTTATTGAGTAGTTAAAACCGAACTACCAAACCGATGGCATAATCTCAGTGGCACTTATCAGTGCTACCTGCTCACAATATGTGAACGGGTGCGTACTCTAATTCACACCTCTACTCTTCAGTTCAAAGCAATTTTAAAACCCATTAGCAGTCTTTTGATTTAATTTAGCTATAGATGCAAAATTTAGTAGTGTATACATACATTTATATTTTTATGGAATAAATAAAAACATTTAAGATCGCCTACCAACCGACCATACAATCAAGACAAGAAAGGCACTAGAAACATAGACAAATTTCTCTCCCAAGAAGCATTTTTAAATGTTAACTCTCTTTTCTGTGACATGTAAAAATCTTTAAATTTGGTTTTCATAACATCATTTTGAAAAATAAAGTTAGGAAATACTTAGAAAAATCACTTTATAACAGATTTTTTTTTTTTGCACTTTTTGATACACCGTCTCTACTGACTGTATAAAACCCCAGGTGACCAACCTCTCTGCACCTAGCTTCTTCATCTGAGCGTCAGTGCGATAGGCAGAGAGATTCTGAATCGACTCCCATTCAGACATTTAGGACCCTTCATAGAGACATTTACTAGAAAATGGCTTACAGCCCTGTCTTTGGGGCAAGAGATATGAAAAGTATGTTTTCCCAAGAAAATAACACACTTTATTTCCAGGTGTGGCTGGAAAGGCCAGAGCTTAGGATATAGGAGCGCACGGTGGTCCGGCTGAATGACACAGAGGGGCATGGTGGCTGCCCGTTATAGAAGCCCCAAGCTTAACAACAGGAAATGTGTACAGTGCATGATATGGTAAATTTTCTTTATTGTTGTCCAACGCAGGTCCTTTGGAGAGAAAAGAAAAGATCACAGTGCTGAGCAGGTAACTCAATAGGTTAAGTCAAGGTAACTGTTGAGAGATAGCAGGGGAGGTGGTTACTTTATGGCATCTTCTCTCATGGAGTTCTTAGACTTCAGACCGTTCTTCATTCCCTTAGTCGTCAGAGCTGTTATGTGTCGTTTACCAGCCGGCTATATTTAACTTGTCTACTAATGTGGACTACTGGCCAGGGCAAGGGCCAATGGTAAGATCGAGGTACAATTCCTTGGACATTCTTTTCAAAGTACTGAAATGGCCTGTACCACCACACCCTGGCCAGGAGGTTCATCTGAGAAGCTTCCTTTAGCACCTAGGAAAGCAAAGAATATACACGTTTGTTTGTTTGTTTGTTTGGTTTTGTTTAATCTTACTGTTTTAAATATTACCTTTAAAATATTACCCATGTTAAAATTCAAAGGGTCCCAGACTTGCCCCATGCCCACCCACACAACCCTGCTTCACTCAGGTTCACCACACTATACCCTGGACACGTCAGATTCCAGCAGAGCAAGCGAACCTGAGACTCCCTCAACTCATGTCTATTAAATATCTCAGTCAGCCCTTTCCTCACTCTCCTTGGACCTTAACTTCCTAAGCATGCATGCATGTATGCATGCATGCATGCATACATACATACATAGATATATATTATATATATATATATATATATATATATATATACTTTATAATAATATAACATAAATAAATAGAATAAATAAAATATATTTAATAACTTAAACATAACTATGAAACTAGTGATGGGCACATCATAACCAAAGAAAGTTAGGAATGCACCTTAAGTGCAGACACCGGCTTAGAGATTATTTTTTCACAGACAGTGAGCGTTTATGTTTCAGAAGAAAGCAGTATCTGTGTCAATTACATTAACACTTTACACACCGGTTCTGCAGAGGAATGGTGTTATAGAAGCCAGCACCACCTCAGGTGGCTACTCCTAAGAAAGAGAAACTGTGGAAAAGATCCATAGATTCCCAGTCTTTCCAATACTCTGGCCTATGCCAGCAGCACCAAGCCTGTTAGTGGGAATTAGTTAAGATCAAAGGGAAGGGGGTGACTCACTTGCTGATTGGCCATCGTGTGATACCACCAGAAGAGTCTTGTGGTGATGTAGTATGCCACCACCACATCCACAGTGTAGTGGTCATGCGCTAAGAGAATACAGAAGATTCCAACAACGCTAAGGAGCCAGCAAATCCAGTGGTACCACCAGAGCCGCCGAGGGGAATCTAGAAAGAGAAAACGTTTGCAATAGTCCTGGTCCTAAATACCACTCACCCATGCCTCTGCCATTCTGGAGGACCGACTGTCTTACACCTTTCCACCTAAAAACCCATTACATGGGCCAGCAAACTAAAAGACTTTTAGTTTCTTTATAACTTGGGATAGAAGGAAATGTCTTTTAATGAACTATGACCAGCAGCAGTGATTAATATAGGGCTATAACTTGCTTCATATAACCAGAAATGTAACATAAAAGGTAACTATGACCAAATATGCACAGGGCATTGCACTGAGCTCCATCTTTAAAAGACGGTTCACTGACACTTTCATGCATGCAGTGTGTGTATGCATGTTTGCACGAGCAAAGACACTGATGTGTGTAGGTGTGTGTGTGCCTCACATGTAGAAGCCAGAGCTTGCTGACTGAGTTTCTTTCTTGACTGTGCTAACTTATGTACTGAGGAAGGTCTCAACACGAAACCACAGCTCACCGAGTCTGCTAGCCTAGCTATTCAGCTTGCTCCCAGGAGCCCCTGTCACCTCCACACCACCTCTGAAATTACAAGCAAGCTGCTATGCCTACCTGGTATTTCTGTGGGTGCTAAGGAGCTAAACACACATTCCTAGGTTAGTACCTCAAGCACTTTTCTGGCTGAGCTCTCTCCCTAGGCCCTGTCCAATGGCCATTAATTAAATGTAACCTATAGATGAACTGAGGTTAAGCGCCTTATATAAATACAACACCTACTGTGCCACAGATGCTTTTTCTAAATGTATATATATATATATTTTTGAGAGTATAATTTAATTATAGTATTTCTCCCCTCTCTTTCCTCCCTCCAAACCCTCCCTTTAATAGATCTTTTTCCACTCTGTTTCAAATTCATGGCCTCTTTTCTCACTGATTGTTATTGCATGCATACATATGTCTGTATAACTATATAGTCCTAATTATAACCTGCTGAGTCTATATACTATTTCTTGTACATATTTTTTTTTCAGCATTGATGGTTTGGTACTGGATAATCTGTTGCTCTGTTTTTCCCTGGGGAGGGCCACCTCTTGTGTTCCCATCTTTACTCAGTTGCCTGTAGTTCTCTGTGTGGAATTGAAACCTCATGGTCTTTTCTCCATCCAGCTTGGCATGTTCATTGGTATCATGCTTGTTTAGCTCACGTTTGGGCCACAGATGCTTAGACATGGGCCATGCAGTTATAATCGCTACAGTCACAATCCTGCTTTGCAGGTTCCATAACCACACGCTCATCTCAAAGAATGTGAGGTTTCTAGTCCACATTCTCAGTGCGTACGGGACTAGAGGGCCTGGGGTTTCAGAGAAAGCTTTGAATAGATCTACTGTCCTCATTTCAGGGAAGAAGGTACTGCTGACTTTTACTGGATTTTCAAGAGGTCCAACAGTCATTTACCCAGGCAGGGGGCATCTACCATTCCCTGGATAGGTCCTACTCAAGATGTCTGAATCAACAGAGTAAGCCAAGGCCCACCTCTGTGGGGAAAGCCCTTGCCAGAAAGAGAGACAGAGAGAGAACAAGAGACTATAATCACAGGATTGTGTATTGTATAAAGGTGAAACTTGTAAAAAGCATGAGGGGATCAGAAGGAAGAGGAGGAACGAGGATTTTTTTTTTCCCCTTTTGGTTGTTTTTGCAGTTTTAAATTGGGTGCTGGGGACAGGAATTGGCCACTCATATTTATATCTTAAGAATACACAAGAACAGCTACTACACATTTCCTGTGAGCCTGGTTGAGTATTGACGTATACCACTTATTTTACTTTTTATAGCCTCTTCCCACTCACAAAATAAAGACTCCTTTTAAAGATGAGGAAACAAAGACACATAGAGATTAAACATTTTTCTCCATGGTTAGAATACTGGGGGCTGATAGGTCCAGGATCCCAAATCAGGGTTTGGTGACTCCTGCCAGGTGTCTGCATTTCCCAAGCACTCCACATGGTGTTTATGGTCCAGTACAAATTTGAATATGAAAAACAATTTCAGTTGTGAACCAGTAGGGGGCGAACACCCTTATCCCCAAGGGCCTATGGCAACTGAGCCCTAAAGGTTCCATCTCCTATAGCTGGTTATATTGTGGTATCAAGGCCAGATGCCCTGTGGATAAACATTTCTAGAATTCACTGTAATTGATCACACAGTAAACAAAAACATCTATTCTCCCTCCCTCTCAGGCCCCTGCAGAACATCCCACTTCATAATGGTTCCTTTACTTCTGTTTCTAAGGCTCCCGGGATTGGGTAGCCCGCCTCCTCCTGTTTCCTCCATACTGCCTGTCCTGTATGTGTGCACCAAGCTCTTCTATACCCTCTATCTACATCACCCAAGGGTGATGAACCGGTCATGCCATACCTACTCTGCATGACTACATCAGAAGCCAATGACTGTCTCTTGATCTCTAGCCTGTTCCTTCCAGAACTTCTTCAACACTACATCTCTGAAGGGAAAAATCAGAGGACGCTGTTCTTTCATTCCCAACCGCTCTAGCTCTATGTGTCTCCTATCCACCACAGAAAAGAAGCCAAGCCTCTGCTTTGTGGCTTACTTAGGGTCCTTCCAACCTGGGCGCTAACTCTCTGACCATTTTCTTCTCTGTCCTCATGACTACTCTGAGCTCCCAGCAGACACAGTTTCAGGAGCTACAATGCTCCTAACTCCAGACTGTGCTGGGTGTCCGCCCTCTGTGTCCCCCACACATTTATCTCTCCATGGGAACTGTCTACAGAGGAACTGCCTCGCTGAACAGCTTCTAACAGTAAAATTCTGAGGGTAACTGGATTTTCCAGGGAACTAAATCATCGTTGCTCAATTACAGGGCTGGAATCCTAACAGCAATGAAAATGAAGGAACCAGGTTTCATGTCTCAAAAAAACCCGAGAGTAGAAAGTGGCAGAGCGTGTTTACATGTATTGTTTGTATTCAAATATTTTTATTTTATTTTTATATTCAAGCTATTTTATTTTTATGTTTAAATATTTTTTATATCCAAACCACATGTGGTGGCAGGCTTTGGGGTTTCAGAAGCTCAAATCAGGCCTGGTGGCTCACTAGCTCTTTCTGTTGCTCTGTGTCCAGATGTAGAACTCTCAACTAACTCTCTAGGCACCATGTCTGCCCGTGTACCAGCCTGCTTCTCGCTACAGCTATAACAGACTAACCAACCACTGGACTGTAAGCAATCCCCAAGTAAATGTTTTCCTTCATAAAAGTTTCCACGGTCATGGTGTTTCATCACATCAATAAACCCCTAATTAAGATAATACACATATATACATGTACACAAACACACACATACATTTATATATACACAAATATACATATATACACACTTATACATACAAATATACATATAAGCACATATATATGTACAAGCACTCACATATAAGCATATGTATATATGTGTGTGTAAATTTTGAGGTTTTCTTTTACTGTCTATTGTAATGCTAAGTGGGGACCCCAAGAGCTGGGAGTCTGCACGTAGCCTCTGGGACCCTGCCTCCAAGTTAATTCTGATTGGTGAATAAACATGCCAGCAGCCAGTAGGTAGCAGAAGAGAGATAAGTGGGGTTGAGTTTTGGTGGGCCTACAAGGAGCGGGAGGGAGAAGAAGGAAGGCAAGAAAGAACATGGAAGAAGAAGAACATGCAAGAGGGAGAGAGAGCCGCTATGGCGTAGGAGTAAAGAAGATGTAGCTATGTGCACTGGCCAGTTGGAGCTAAGAGCAGACCAGATGGAACAATGAAACATAGTAAGTAAAAATTTGGGGTTATCATTAGGAAGGCAGATTATACCAGCATGGAGGGTAGGCAGCTGCCCAGCTATTATGCTGCCTAAGGCATATTTAAAACTACAAAGGCTGTGTGTGTCTTTTATCTGTGACCAAAAATGGTCAAAGGTGAGTAGAAACCCCACACCAGGATTTTTAAAATATATTTACTACACATAAATGATTCCACTTACATATATTTAAAACCACCCAAACATTATAGCTGACATCCATAAATAAGGCTCGTCCTTCCTAGAGGTGTAGCCAAGCGCTTTCCTGGATCACGGGGATAAGATGAGGCAGCTGTCCTCAGGCCTGTCTGGCTTTAAGGAATTTTCCCCAAACTGATTTTCCAAAGGACCGTGGGGTATGGCACATGAGGAAATGACAAAGCAAGGTTGTTTTAGACTTACACTCTTTGATAAATAAGTAGGTGAGCGTTAGCATGACCGTGTGGCCACTGTATAGATAGTCCCCACACATGTTGTGCGACCCTGTGATGGACAAGCCACCTCCAGCAATGAGCTTCATTATTCTCCGTACTTGAGCTTCCCAGTCTCCAAAGAGCTACCAGAAAAAGAGAAAGTGAGATTCATCGTTAGTTCACCTCGGCCATTGCTATCATTTTGTATATTATGTTTCACTGAGATCCATACAATTCTCCTCACTAAGTACACATGCAGTGCTTATCATTTTCACGTCAGTTCCTGGGAAGCACACAGTGCTAATGATGACATATTTGGCTCTAGAACTTTCTCAATAGTACATTTCAACAGGTGTTCGAGGTTTGAGATTCTAACCCAGGGCCTCAAGCATGTTAGGCCCTACCACTAAGCCATGCACCTCAATCCAATTCGTTTAACTACAATGAACAAGGAAGAATTTGTGGTTAATTTACCATAATTTCTACCTTGGAAAAAGAAAATGTAAATCCTGAGCAAACATTTATTGATGTGTTTTTGCCCAAAGGATGACAGTTCTGACTTATTAGCTAAAGCAACTGGAGGCTAGTGGGTCAAAAGCATGGAACAAGGGACTCAAAACAATGCACTTTCGGCCCTCTGAAATTACACACACACACACACACACACACACACACACACATACACAAAAACTGGCAGTTTTTCCTTTTAGTAAGAGAAGTTTATAAAGTAATCTAGCTGCCTAAGATGCAAGTCTGGGCTGGATACTCAGTAATAAATGGCTTAAATAACTCACTTAACACAACTTGTATTTGTTCCATCAAAGAAGGCATGCAAATGTTTGTATCTCATGATTGTAGCACCCTTCTGTAGCAAACTTTTTTCATAAATTTATTTATGTGCATGAATGTTTTGCTTGCACACACATATGTGTGCCAAGTGTGTGCCCGGTGCCCTTGGAGGTCAGAAGAGGGTCCCCTGGAACAGCAGTTATGGATGGTTGTAAGTCACCATGTAGGTGCTGCAAAGTCAAACACTGTGAAAGCCACAAGTGCTCTGAGCCACTGGGCCACCTCTCCAGCCCCTGCAGTATCCTTTTACATTCTAGTTGGTCAATTTAATCACCATAATCTCCTTTTCAACATGTAACTGCTAATACCCCAGCTTTGGAAAATGCACGTTTCATTATAATTTCTTTACAAAAAAGCCATTACGATTTCTATTTTGGAAGCGTGAGCTGCCAGACCACACAGAGGATATGGCCATCCCGTCCTGATCCAAAGGAACCTTTAAGTGCTCAGTGCAACAGAAGAAATGGAGCTACACATAAAGATTCCATGTCGTGGCACATCAGAACTGCGTGCTGCCATGCCAAAGTCCCCAGAGATTGAAACCAAGCTTTCGATGAAAGATCCGCGTGCATATGACTTTTAGAGACCACTCTAAAAAAGAGATTGCTCTGGAATGCGGGTGGGGGGCTGGGCTCCAAGTTCTTAAGCAGTATGACTGCCAGCTTAGGTCTTAGACCTAACCATGTAACTAAACCTTTATATATATATATATATATATATATATATATATATATATATATATATGACTTTAGACTGTTGGCCATGTCTATATTCTTCTCCAGGACCTGCAGAGGATGAACTCTGCAAGGCCAGTTAATAAGCAAAGAGAAAGGAAGAGCCAGGCCTTTCTAGGATGGCAACAAAGGGAGAGCGGCAGCCCTGTGTGGCTCTAACATTGAGTCATGAGTGCCCAGTCCAGATGCTTTACAGAGGTCTCAGAGGGCATGGGACTCATGGGTTAGCCAAGACGTTTGACTATAAATCATAAGTTGAGGATGGATAAACATATAGAAAACGACTAAAGAAAACACAAGGCAAGTAAGTCCTGGCTGCGTGGGAAACAAACCATTGTACAGTAGTTACAGGAAAGGGACAGAGCTTATGGGTGAGGAGTATTTACAGAGCTGTAACTGGGTAAGTGTTGTCTACTGAGTTACAGAGGACAGACAGCCACAGAAGGAAGACAAGATGCTCTGTGTCCTGGGAATGGCAGGATGAAGAAAGGAAAAGGTACAGAGGACAGGAAGTTCTCAGGTTTCACAGCAGGAAGTTAATAACAGAGAGCATCAGAGCTCAAGGGCATTTTGGGCTAGTTTAAGGTCAGCCTACCATGAAACTCTGTACCCACAAATCAAAAAATTATAGCCAGATGAGATAATCACCTACAGCTGCCTGGAATCTGACCACTTGGGAGGCTGAGATGATTGTAAAGGAAACAAACAAACAAACAAACAAATAACAAGAATCACAGAAAAAGAAATGATATTCCTGTATCACTAGTAAAAGAGGAAAATATGCAGAAAGAGCTATGCATGTGGTAATCTAGGTAAGAGTCAAAAGGAAATAGGAAAAGGAGCCCAAGAACATCGATAGTGATGAGGAGATCTTGTGTACAGTGTGAGGAAGGGGATCCTGTGTACAGTGTGAGGGAGGGGATCCTGTGTACAGTGT
>JANHMN010000003.1:158549557-158562898 GCA_030674055.1 Rhabdomys pumilio
TGTACAGTGTGAGGGAGGGGATCCTGTGTACAGTGTGAGGGAGGGGAGCCTGTGTACAGTGTGAGGGAGGGGAGCCTGTGTACAGTGTGAGGGAGGGGATCCTGTGTACAGTGTGAGGGAGGGGAGCCTGTGTACAGTGAGGGAGGGGATCCTGTGTACAGTGTGAGGGAGGGGAGCCTGTGTACAGTGTGAGGGAGGGGAGCCTGTGTATAGGAAATCCTGACTATAGGGAATCTGCTGTAGGCTTAAGCTAATGTATATCTATATGTTTTTGTATAATTTTACAATATATTTTAAGGAAAGTAACCTTACAAAAGAATACTAATATCAAAAGTTTATAAAAAGTTACAGTAAGTGTCAACTTATTACTGAGGGGAAACAGTCTTTATAAATGTAGCACAGCCTACCTGAGTAGTGTCAGGCCTACAGCAGCACACTGTCACGTTCCAGGACTTCACACTCACTCCCTGGTCCTCCCAGAGCAACCTACAGGCCAGCAAGTGCCATTCATAGTGACTGTCCTAAGCGGCACCGTAGTCACCTTTTCTAGTTTGTGATTACACATATACATCCTGAAACCAGGTTACCCTTGCCTCTAACATTCAATGCACTCACTCGCTATAAGGCTAGTTCCATAGCACAGAAGGAACCTCATGGGGATGGAGTTTGCATAAGAATGAATCAGCCACCAAAATGTACCCTTGTCATTAAACAATGCATGGTCAGATTATTAACAAAGCACTGTGCCAGTACCCCAGAGTTTGATTAAACCAAGCACTGAATCCATACTGAGTGACTCTTCCTGCAGAACTCTAAGCACCTCGCACAAGTATGAGCACAGTGTCTATGTCATATTCCTACTACCCTGATCCGCCAAGGATCCCTTATAAAAATGCTATTCAACCTTCCATTCACAGAATCTACCTACTCAGGCAAATTAGAGTATACTGTTCCTAAACAACTGTCCTTCCTCTGAAACAGAAAATCCGTTGTTGATCACATGTCCCCCAAAACTCCTCCTTAAACACCAACACCAACAGCAGGGCAGGTGAGGGGCCACACAGCAGGGAGAGAAACAGGAAACAGATGCGAACATCTCATCATCCTGCCTTGAGCAGCCTGCCACCAAGAAAGCTACACGCTTGAAGATCTCCCTCAGCCAACTCCACAAATGTCTGTAAAGCAAGCCATTCCCTGAGGGTTGATGGGCAGGCTGCTGTCCAAAACCAAGAATGGATACTTACAAATTAACAGGAAGACATGAAGTGTTCTTTAGGCCCTATTGGAAAAATAAAACAACCGGAAGGGTAGATTCCTCTAGATTCCTCAGCACGAAGGAGTTACTCAAAGCTGCCATTTCTATTTTCCCCTTGCTGTGTTTCACCTTCTCCTTATTGTGCAGCAAAAAAGACATAGTGGGGGGGGGGGGGTGGTGTTACAGATTAAAGCACCATGTGTTCTTTACAGAGATTCTAAAGTTTCAACAGGATTTCCCATCAACTGTCTCATTGTATCATCCAAGGCCTGTCCGCTAGTTAATAATGATGTTTATGTCTTCCATCTAGTAGAAGAGGAAGTAAACAGGCTGCTGACTGGACTCAAGGATGCACACACTGACTGGGGATCAGAACTAGGGGCTTTATCTGTAAGCCAAATTACTCAAGGTCCAGGAGGTGCTACGGCTATAAACATCTTCGGAAACAGCAGGGGGTTGGGGCAGCATTTCCAGGGTCATACTTTGTTGCTATTCTAATAAAATTTAATCAATTTTACCTTTTCCAATGATGCCTTTTAAGATCAAGTGATCTCAACTTGGTCCGTGCTCTCCTGCTTTATATTGTGCTACATTGGTCTCTAAGAGATTTTACTAGTGTGTGAGACAAGTTTTCATCACGTGGTCCAGACTAGCCTCAAACTCCTGACCTTTCTTAGTGTTGGGTTTATAGGTATGCACCATCATGTCTGGCTTACAAATATATTTATTGTTTACTATAACTGCGTGTATGGGTGGGGGAGGTCGTACATGGATGTGCCATGGTACCCATGTGGAAGCTCGACGGCAACTTTGCACAATTGCTTCTTTCCTTCCACCTTCACACTGCTCTGAGGATTGAGCACAGGTTGATGACAAATGCTTTTATGTGCTAACCCATCTCACTGGCTCCCCAGACACACTTTATAGGAATAACAATGAGCGCAAATCTACCTCAAACTTGATTTTAACTACTTTAAGCCTGGCAGTGGCAGTGTACACATTTAGGCCCAGCACTCTGAGAGGCAGGTGGGACTCTCTGAGTTCAGGGTCAGCCTGATCTACAAAGTTCCAGGACATCCAGGGCTACATAGAGACACTTGGTCTTGAAACTCTCTCCCCCACAAACCACTTTAATATTCATAAGTGCACCTAACATGTTTGGATCCATTCTCTTCTCTCTGCTCCCTGCCTTTCCCTGTGAATGCCATGCGTCCAACATCAGTTTTTAAGTTAACCAAGTAGGAGTCGTTTCTCTGACTCCAGCCTCAGGTACTATTTGTTTTCAAAGTGATTACTGATGTTACAGAAATTGAAGACGGCGTCACTACTAACAAGGAAATTTCTGGAGGGGTCTCAGGCTCACTGCCTATAAACTGTCATGGATCTCCTTGATCAGCACCCATACAGGAGACTCATTTGTGACCATCTCCTGATTACTCAGGAGACACTTTTGAACTCTTCCAGCCCTGAAGAGACATGCTTTCCTCTACAAACACACGACACCCACTGACTTATCAGCAGGAAGGGCTTCGCTGTACTGCCACCTCCTACGCAGCTTCTAAGAGTTTTACTTCCATTTGGCTGTGGAGGGTTTAGCCCTTCCCCATTCTCAAACATTTGCATCAATTCCTCTATTAAGCAGGCTTCTGGGTGGGTGGAGTCTCTAAGCAACAGCAGCAATAAAACACTAATCTGCCACTAGCCTCCTGTTACCCCAGCCAAAAACATTAATTTTTTTCACATCCTTTGACAAGGACAGTATCCAAAGGCCTCATTGAAACCTTAAATATAGATCAGCTCTGGGTTTGTTACCCACACTCCAGTGTTCAAAGCAAACCGTCCTTTTCACTAAAATGACATTGCTCTAAGTTCGGGGGTGGGAGTGTTCAAGTCCTCTAACCAACCTAGTTAGTGAGTGGAGGTTACAAAAAGATGTATTCATGCTTTTATTTTAAAATGTTTTATATGGAAAGAACAGAGTAATGAATAAAGAAGCCCTTCATTCTGGCTCATCAACTGTGACTATTTCATCAACTGTGACTATTTTACCACACTTGTTTCTCGTCCCCCCTGTGTTATGAGAATAAGTTTTATAATACCTCACTCCAAAATCCAAAATAAGAAGTTCTCTCCTATAATGAGGCTTGTGAAATCTACAATGATTCAACCCCAATCACACTTCATACTCTCCGGTCCGAGCCCTTGACGGCCCCAGCAGCACCTCCATCTCTCTCTCCCTGATGATCTAGGATCCGCCCAGGAACCAGTGGTGAGGTGGCCTGCGGCTCAGCTGCCACTACAGTCACTGTTTTGAGAACTAAATGAGGACAAGTCACTGTGGAGCACAGGCGGACATGAAAATGGATAACACAACTTAGCACCAACCAACGTCTATGTCCCTCTCACCCAAATGTCCTACTGCACGACTGGGAAAATGTATTCTAAAAGACAATAACTGTCAGTACATCAAAACCTACTAAAACCTTTCCTGGCTTCCTATGGTCTAGAAATCCAAACTCATTAGAAGGGTTCAAGGCCCTTTAAATCTGCCTTCAACCTGTCTGCCTCGCTTCATCTCAGGCATCTGGGACCGGAGGACCAGATGCCCATGCTCCCTCAACCTCAAGTTATTCTAAATTCCCTTGCATGATCCCTTTCTACCAATCTTCTCGCTGCTTCTCCATGGCAGACTCAGATTTGTCCCTTTGAGCCTTGGCTCAGACACACCTCTAGCTGCATGCATGCCCAGCACATGGCTGCTTTCCTGTGCTTCCATAGCAACCAGAACCCCTGTATCCATACAGGAAGGAGTGACCAAGCCAGGGAGTGACCTGTAGGATTACACAGGACCCCTAACTCTGGAGGCCCAGGGAGTGAGGGTGGAATGGATGGGACACTTGCTATGGACACTTGTGACCTTAATAGTCCACACCATGTCCACCCATGACAGGTTCTCCAGAGATGTTTGCTCGGGGAAATAATCTCTCTAATCAACTGAAATCACATCAACAATTCCGCATTTTCTTGCAATCTGAGCAAGTGATGCCACTTCCTCAATAAGGAAACTGGAGAGGCCAAGGATACATAAAATGATTCAAAATACACTTGTCCAATACAAGTTGTAACAAGAGTAATAAATGCACAGATAGTACAGTTGGACTTGTGAGAAAAGTAACCACAAAGGACCATTGTATTGAAATATGAATTTCAAATTTCATTTTCGTACATACTTTCAGTGTGTCTGTTATAAAATTTATTTACAATAAAAGTAATTCTTAAAAGAGAAAGTTTTACTACATTGCTGTCATTGTTGTTCCTAAAAATGAAAAGAAAAAATAGCAACAGAGAGAAAGAGAAAAATATTTGGGATAGAATTTGTTACTGAAAATTACATCCAAGAAACAGAAAAAATGAAAAAAAAAAACCCAACAAAACAAAACAAAACAAAACAATAAAACCCAGGAACATTATACTGACAATAAGAAACGGGAGTAGATAGAAGACTGAACAAAAGCAAATACAACTCCGAGCCCCACATGACTTAACTCTGTGACACCAAGTTACCTCTGTAATGGAACCAGCTCTTTCTGAGCTCCTCAGAAGGCTGCCAAAGGCTAATCAGACTACCAACGTATGTCAGTGTGGAGGACTCGTGAAATACTCCAACTGCCCCTGAGAACAGGGTATAACTATAGCTGCCATGAAGCAAAGTCTACTGCCTTGCAAAGATGGACTTGTCCAAGGCAAGGGGCCCACGAGGCCAGTTGTCTACAGAAAATCAGCAGCAAGACCAGGGAGCATAGATCCCTGAAATCTCACACTGAGACAAGGGGACAGCAGCAGACACAACCAAACCATGGAGGACTTCCCAAAGCTGTCCCATTCAACAAGAAGCATTAGATGGCACCCAAACACGAGCAAGGTCCCTGTCTGACAGGGACCTGTTTGTTGGGGGATCTGAATAAAACTTCAAATAAAATTCGTCTGCCAAGTGCCCTGGCTGAGGTGTCATCTCCGTTTTGAAATCTGGTCAGTACAGAAACCACAACAGAACCAGCATGTGGCTTAGTCATCATCACCAGTTCAACTTGTCCAAGAGTTATCATGGCACTGAATGTGCACATCTGAGAGTGAGCACAACAGGATACTTTCTTTTATTCTAAGAGTTAAAAAAACAAAACAAACAAACAAACAAACACCCAAACCACAAACTTACCTAAAATCAAAGATTATCAACTGTTACTGTATTTTTTTAATGTAATTCCTAAACAGCTGTGATAGGAGGGAGGTTGGGGAGATCCACATAAGCTCTGGTAGAAAAGCTGTGGCAACACTGCCATAGGCTACACTTGGCAGCTTCCAGAGTAAGCCCGGCACACCCGCACCACATGGGTACAGGAAAGTGCTTCTGTTATTTTGAATTCAGGAAGTAAACAGATCCACTTCTCTTTCCATGTTCCTAGTGACTTATCACGGTTGCAGCAACATCTGACAGGCGGCTTGCTCTACATGCTGACCCGTTGTCTCATGACCACTGCTCAAGCTCTTCCATTCCTGTGAGTGCAACTTCTACCGTGACCATAGTTGGTTTGTTGCAACAATCTTCTGACAAGCTGCCCGTTTTGAACCCTGATGCTGAGGAAAATATTATGTATACTAGTATGGGGGAGAACGTGGAACCCTGTTCACCATGGTGCAACCAGGTTTTAAGTCCCTCACTGTCTCAGCAGAGCTCTAACGTAAAGCCTAACTGTCTTCCGTTAAGTTTAGTAATGAGTGAGACTCTACCAACATCAGGCCTGAAGAGACCTCTGATCCAGAGCATCCATCCAGTTCACTCTATAAGCACTAAATATTCTATGGCTGTGGACTTTTTCATCTATATTATAGGTTTTACCATCATTCAGAATATGATAAATCACAAATATTTATTACCTAACCCTGGTTTTCACTTCAACTTGAGACTTACAAACCTAGCCATCATGAACATCATCACTTGGCTCTCTCTCGGGGACTAGTGTTCTTCCCAAAGTCACCACTCACTTTTCCTTCTCACTTACCATAATTCCAATGGTAAAACCGGTCACTGAAATCTTTCCCTTCCTTGTCTTCCCTCTGTCTAATTACTGCCATCTGACCCCATAGACAAACACTGCTCCTATCTGTTTGGTTTTTCTTCTCCAACCTCAGGGTTAATGACTTATCTTGATCCTTTTACGGTACCATTCCAAAATTTCATTCCATCAGGTACGAGCCTGAACCAGGCAAGTTTTAAGGTGCTTTCAATGGAGTGTATCTCTACTGGCTCATCCCGTGTACCTAAACATAGAGCTACTTAACGCAGACTGTCCCGTGGAGGAACATGACAGTACCATGCCCACTTTGGTCTTAGAGGCTGACGGCAGTTTGGTGGTGAGGACGTCTTTGACAACAAGTGACCTTCAATGAGGTTATTTATGATTCTGATTCCCTTCACCTAGTGACTAAAATGGGCAGGGCTGGGCTCTGAGGCCTCTGAGTGTCTCCTTCTCTCCTTTTTGACACTGATCCATACTGGGACATTCCATCATCTGGCAGAACACAAATTCCCAGACTTGCTCTGTTGCCCGAGGGTCCTTTCCAGCTCTTCTATCTAGATTCAGACACCTTTATGCTCTCTCCATGAAGAATTCCTGACAAACACGCTAAAACCGAACCTTATCAAGTATCCAAAGACAATTTCCTGTTGAAAGTACGGAGGAGAGAGAGCAACAAGTGAGTTGACATCACAAGAAACTGGCGAATGTGGGCGGCATCAGGACCAAGGGTCTACACTCTACTTCACTGCCATGGAGAGAAAGAGTCTGACAGACAGACACACACACACACACACACACACAGAGACAGACAGACAAAGCAACTGTTATGTAAAGAGTCTGGATCCTAATGAATGCAAACAAACTATCAAAAATGCCTTCAAGACAAGTGGACCAATTCCATGACCTGATAACTGCCAATATAAAAGAAGTATTAATTCTGTTGACTAAGAAGAGTATAACACAATAAAATGTCCAGCTTTCCAGTGCATGCTACATCTGCGGTGATATAATGCTAGCACTGTATATTTGTTTTCAAAACACCTCCAAAACAAAGACAAAAGATAGATGAACAAACAATAACAAGTTGTAACAACTGAATCTGAGTGTTGAGTATAACAGATTTCCTTACACTAGTCTCTCTACACTAAATACACTGGAAAATTCCAGAACAAAATAAAAAGTTGTATTCCCTGGGCTAAATCCTGCATTAAAATAAAATAAAATAAAATAAAATAAAATAAAATAAAATAAAATAAAATAAAAGCTGTGTTCTAAATTCTCTTGTCTTATTCTACAAAATAAATTAGTCTGAATTTTAACTACTGTTCACAAAGATGCTGTGCTAAGATGCCTTCGACTGTTCATTTTTAAGACGCTGAGTTATAGAAGACTGCCATAAAAGGCCCGCAGTAATTTAGATTTCCAGCCAACACTTGGGTGACACATTTGAGTTAGTTTCCAAGCCATGCTTGCTATCTCTGCCTCTACCAGCCTCTACCAGTAAAACTGGTAAAAGAAAGAAAAAAAAAAAAAAAAAGCTATTCTTAGCCACGGACTGTGGTTAGGTACACTGCTGACTCTGACTCTGAGTAACCACAGGTCACCAACTCTGGGCTGAGTAGAGATGCTGACACCCTCACAGAAGCACAGCACTAGAACCAGGGAGGGAAAGCAGCCCCTGGACGTAGGACTTGTCTTCAGAATCCACATCTTTCTACTTCTTTGCAGCAACTTTACCAGTATACCGATTCTTTTAAGAACGGAACTGCAGCTCAGTGGTGCTGGCAAACACCTTTAATTCCAGCACTTGGGAAGCAGAGGCAGGCGGATTTCTGTAAGTTTGAGGCCAGCCTGGTCTATAGAGCTAGTTCCAGGACAGCCTGGTCTATAGAGCTAGTTCCAGGACAGGTTACACAAAGAAACCCCGTCTTAGAAAAAAAATCAAACAGAGTTGAACTGCACTTAGGTATGTATCACAACTGTTAAGATTACAGTATAAAATTTTATCAACCAGACTCTTATCAAGAGTTGTGGACTCTCAATAACACAGTATTTCCAAATATTAAATAGATAAAGAATGATTTCTACAATCTGGGCAGGGCAAGTTGATTTGGGGAAGCTTTCACAAAGGATAAAACAGGATGTGAGGCTGACTTCGAGGGAAGGACTGAGGAGCAGCAAGAGAGGGTTCAGGGAAGAAGGGCTGCTGATAAGGTACTTGGGACATCAGCTCTCCAGAGTTCAGTGAACCTTGGACAGAGTCAGGAAAATAACCAGCCATCTCTGTGAGAATGTCTGCTAAGTCCGGGAAGAGAGAAAGTGCGAAGGGAAACCAAAAGGACCCTGTACTCTCTATCATAAAGACTCCATTACAAACCCCCAGAGTGAACACTGAAGTCCCCTCTCCAAAGCCCCTCTGAGAGGATGACTCTTTTGGCAGGAAAAGACTTAAAAAGGGATGAAACCAAAGGCAATTGGCTATCTCAGCACACGGTTCAATGCAGATAAATGATCTCAAAGTATAGTACTTTTTATTTTGTATTTATAATATACATTAAATATATTAAATCTATGTTTTATATATGTTTATATTTAATATATATTAAAAATCAAGAAATCAAGGCAAGAACTTAGCCTTTTTTTCTTATTCCACTACTAAAGACCTTTAGTGTATTAAAGAATTAAGTCTTGTTTTCCTATTTGATGACATTCTAAAAGCTTTCCTAGTTAAAAAAATCTTTTCCAAGGTAACAGTTACTTGATTCTGGTAATAAAGAACAGGTTCAAAACCTTCTGGGCTACAAGAAAGCAGATGCACGGGCCCCACACTCTTCCCAAGAACAGTGTCATACGAATTGGAAGGGGTCTGCCAGGGGCCAGAGATGGGCCTGTCTTGCTCTGCTGCAAGGATTGATGGGAAGATGGAAAAGGAAAAGTGCCAGGGGAAACAGCTTTCTGTCTCAGCAGAGAACACACTTAGAGCCGCACTGAAGGAGAACATATTTAATAGTCTGGCAGAAAGCAAAGAGCTCCACCCCCATGCAAAGATCCCATTTGTTCTGAGCTGGGAGGGGCTGGCAAGGCTAGGGAATTCGGAGAAGGGTGTGGCTGTCTGGTCCTATAGTTTAGGGACATTCCCAGATGAAAGTGAGTCTGAATCAGTTTTCATCTTAACCTTGGTCTAAGATCCCCAGGGCACAAGGAGAAACAAACAAAAATGGGAAATGACAAGGAGGAGTAGTTTACCTTCGGAGAACAGTTGAAATGCATGCCAGGTACTGGGAGTGTAGTTACATACATTGTAATACACCGATACAGGTACAGCGTGCCAACTATGCAGAAAAATCTTCTGCTAATAATAGACCTAGAAAAAGGGAAAAACAGGGCAGATTCTCAGTCAAAAAATTCCGCAGGTTCGTTTACTCAAAGTTTTCAATGACCCAACAAAACAAACCCAGAAATCTAATCAAGAGCCTGAAATCAGAATGGTACAAGTATCACTAGCAAAAGACCCAGACAGGGCATTTTAGATTAGTATCAGTTGCGCTTTATTTAATAAAAAAAAAAAAAAAAAAAAAAGTGCCATTAACTGGCCAAAAGGAATCACAGTGATCCACAGTGCTCCAAACTAGGTTTTACGGGCCTTAAATCTGAGTTACTGGGCCTTAAATCAACTGATGGACAAGCGGAGCCCGTTCTGAGTGGCCAGCATCTGTGCAGTACTGGTGGCAAATATTCAGCGTCTCTGTTCAAAAAGCAGAGGTGCCGAGAATGGTGTCAGAACGAGAACTATAGCCGTTTCTACTGTTTAAGAAGTCAGCCGCTCAACTGCTATAACAGTGTGCATAGGAGACGGTCAAGAAAGGAACCATAGAAGACAGTCCAACCCCGATAAGGCTCCTGGTGACTCTGCTGCCTCAGAGACTACTTCCTGTTTCTCAGAATAAGTAAAATGGGGACAAGAGCTCTAAAAATGGTATCTGGAAATCCCTCACATAGAGGAGGAATAGACAGACACAAAATATGAACAAGAACCACTAGCTTCTAGTGAGTGGGATGGATACTTGTATATACCAAGTCATAGGAGTTCTTCGAGGACCAAAGCCCATCTGTTTTTTAGACTTAATCTTATTAATGTAGTCCTAAGTGTCCTTAACTAAGAATCTTCATCCCCTCTCTATCTCCTGTCTGGCCAGTGGGCTAGAATCACATCCTGTGGCTCTTTTCTTTCAGGCTTGGAAAGTTCAAGTTGCCCTGGTGAAGTGTGAATTAAATAAAAAGGAAGCTTTAGGAACACAGGATGAGTTTTTCTTTAAGACTAGTGAACACCTGGTCACCCTACCATTATGTACTGTGCTCTGCATCTATCTTTGCTCAAGATGGGTATGCTGATTGAGTATGGAGGCCAAATGACATTGTCTCATTACTAATTGTTGTTTTAGTAAGATGAATTGAGTGACCAACTACTATGTGACCATATATATGTATGCTTGTGTGTATGAATATGAGTGAAAATAAACTTTCTATTCCTTAAGCAGCATATCGCTGGCATACACACAGTCCATCCAAGTTAACTGAGGACTGGTGGAGACTGGTGGGTATTTTGTCTCCTCTATGTCTCAGAAGCTGGGTCAGAACTACTGTATTAACATGGGCTTTAACTGTTCCTCTTAGTCTCCTGTTTGTGTCTTTCCCGATGGTTAAGAATTTACTCTACATAAAGCTGTCTAGCAGAGGTGTGTGCCACTGGTCTCAAGTCTAATGAAAGTCACAATACAATGAAAACCAAAGTCTAAGATGTCAGTCAAGAATACCACAAGGGCAGTGCCGATGTGAATGAGTGGCGTGAGCTGTTGTGGCCAGATTGCATGTTAAAAAGCAAAGTGTCCATGTTTCAAAGGACTGTACTCTTGGGCATTCCTTCCCTAAACTCAATAATCCCACATACGTAGAGTCCTTTGTCAAAGGTTTTTAAATTCATGATGTATCTTTAAAGAAAAAAAAAAAAAAAAAAAAAGGAGCTGTGGAGCCCAGTCCCAGTGATTATATCCACAAGTCCTGGACCAAAGGCTCAGGAATAATTGTGGAAGAGGGAACAAGAAGACTGTAAGAGCCAGAGGGTCAGGCTTTTGCCGTGAGACTGTGTCTCCTAAGAATGACCCAAGTCTCACCTACATGACTGCCAAAACATGAGCTGGACATGGATGGTACCAACAGACATAAAAAGTAGGCGGGAAAAGATTACGAAGCCCCACCCCTACACAACAAAGGCTCCCTATCCCTACACAAAGACTCTAGGCAAGTAAGAAATGCTGAGGGCGGAGATACAACACAGTCTTCCTCCGAGACAAGCACACTGATTAGTTAATCCAATACCAAATGGGCAGTCCTGAAGACATACACGCAAGTAACATTCTACAGACTGAGCAGCTGTGTTTATGTATTTCGGAATATGTATGTATATACATGTAGGTGGGCAACAATTAGTGACAAAAGAGGCCATGAGTTTGAAAGAAAACAAGGTGGGGGGGGTATATGAAACAGATGGGAGGGAGGACAGGGAAGGAAGAAATAATGTAACTATAGTATTTCAAAAATAAAGATAATTTTTTTAAAAAGAAAAAGGATCATAGAAGAAAGGTTGATGGGATATTACTAGAGACTAAGCAAATGCTAACAAGAGTCAGATGCTGGATACAATTCCCCAACTCCTGGAATTCATCAAATGCCTGGAAGTATGTCATTTATGTTCGACAGTTGGCATTCCTATCTGCTCACACTCTGCAGTGATTATCATGTCACAGATTATATCTGCGAACAGATACGCATTGTCCCTTATTATTTTGCATATCAGGCTCATTTCCGCTCCCCACCCCGAATATTGTACCTATCAAATTTGCTTATAAGAAAATAAGAGTACAGGTGTTAATATTTTACATACAATTCAGACTTGCTGAAAAAAGCATGTTGTCCCCAGTGCAGGTGACTTATAAAGCGCTGGTGGGGCAGCGCTTCAGGTGTGGGTAGTCGAGTTCTGGGCCTTGAATACAGGCAAGTACTATCTCACTGAGCCATGGCCCTGGGGCTACGCCTGAACTTTTTAACATCCTTAATTTAAAAAGGAAAACAGGACTTAGAATCTGATTATGTGATCAATGACCAGGCTGAATGCAGCAGTATCAGACTGTCCTGGCACTTAGTACAAAGGTTTAAAAATCTTTTAAAAAAAAAATGGCCAAAGAATTGAAGAGACTGTAAAGTTCAATCAGTACTGGAAAGTGTTTTGCGACTGGAAAGTCACAAGTTGTGTCTTTCCATGAATGCACAGCAACAGGACATGCGGATTTTTGGCTTAGAGGAGAACTTGGGCTGCCTGAAGAAGTCTATCAGCACAAACATTTGGTAGTATGCTACTTGTCTCCATCCCACACATAGACCCCCCAAACATGGCTTCATGTATCCCAGGTCTCAGACGCCTTGTGTAGCTAAGAGTGGCTTTCAACAGCTGATTCTTTCCTCGATCACTAAAACGCTGAGCTGATAGACACCCACGGCTGTTTGGCTCAGAATTAAGTTACTTTATTTCCTAAGCTCTTAAAGACTAACACATTTAAAGAATTATAGATAATGGCCATTCTGACCCCCAGAGTTACTATTTTGTATTTTTTCCCATTTATTTCTAACCCATTTCTTGGATGTAGATTTTATCACCTACTGCTTTCTGGAAGCTCTTGGCTTTTAGGACAAATATATCCCTACACAAAACAGTGGACCAAACATCAGATTCACAACTAAGAGGCAGCAAACGAGGAAGATGGCATGCACCATGAAGCCAAATCAGACGGAGTCATCATGGGCAGAGTTCAAGGTTCCTCAACTTGATGCTCTGTGATTCCAGCATGCAATCCATGGGGGACCATCGCTGGGCCACAGCAGGACCACCACGTGCTAGCTAGCTTTTCCTTTAAGATACTCAGTGATTCCAGCATGCAATCCATGGGGGACCAT